>CM039477.1:25958725-26119064 GCA_022433065.1 Begonia loranthoides | reverse complement strand
ATTTAGATTATTAAAATAGTTTTTTTAAATAATTAAAAGGGTAAATGACAAATCAACCATCGTGGTTTGCGATCAATGACAAGTCAATCACTATGATATTTTTTCTAACAAGTTAACCACTGACGTATGGAAAAATGACAAATCACTGACGTGTGAGACTAGAGACCGCGAAATCGCGGTCTCTGTGAGACTAGAGACCCCGAGATCGCAGTCTCAGTTTTTTCTTTGTCTTCTTCTCTGATATCGCGGTCTCAGTTTCTTCGTCGTCTTCTTCTTTGTGGTCTCAGTTTCTTCGTCGTCTTCTTTTGAGATCGCGCTCTCAGTTTCTTCTTCGTCTTCTTCAAATCAAAAAACAGACTCAGAAATTCTAAAAAAATTGAAAAGCAATTATCGACACCCAGAAGAAGACGAAGAAGAAACAGAGCTGAGATTGTGAGCAGAGACTGCGATTTCGCGGTCTCTAGTCTCACACCGCGGTCAATGATGTTGGTTTTGTCATTTTTCCATATGACAGTAGTTAACTTGTTAAAAAAATTATCATAGTAGTTGATTTGTTATTGATCACAAACCACGATGGTTGATTTGTCATTTCCCCTAATTAAAATTATAAATTAAATAAATAGTTAAAATTAAAGGCATTAATAAAAAAAAAGGTTATATTATTTATTTATTTATTTTCCCTTGGGTCCACCTTGCGCAGTTCGCTCCGCTACAGAGAACGAAAGCAACGTTTAAAGGGTCCGCCATGATCTTCTTACATTTCCAGCTCTCAAACCCAGAAATTATGATCCTCCATTTGATTTCTCGGTGATGATTTCAAGCACAGTGGAGCTGCATATTTCTGCAAAAGGTAATTTGTTATGATTCTTCAGCTCCCGTTTTTCTTTTTGTTTTTGCTGTTTTCTTGGCTCAAGCCCTAGATTTTTTTTTTTCCCTGGAGGAGGACCGGTATTTAAGGCTCTCATTCGATCGAATGTTGCGGGAAGGCATAGTTTGTGTTGGAATCTAATGGGCTTTGAAGTGTGTTTACGAAATTTTGGGGATGTCATTGCTTTGTTGATCTTAGCTTAGTTTGATATTTCTGGTTTTATTTTTACCTTGTTATGCAGATAATTGACTATTAAGGTTTTTAGCGAAAATGCATTTTTTTTTATGAAGTTATGAAGTTTTTTTACGTGCATAGATTCGCGCTGTATTTGAATCTCTTTAGCATCTATCTTGGGTGATTGAACACTTAATTTGAGGTGTAATCTGAATAGGTTAATGTCATTTCATTGCCTGGTTTGGAATGACAGCTCCATTTGAGCAGATAAATGTTTAAAAGAAAATGAAAAAAAATTCATGCTTTTATATGTAGATAGATGTTGACCCACCCCTCCATTATTCATAGATGATCACCTCAACATTTAAATTAAAGCATTCATGTTACAATCTCAATCCCCCAGATGCCTGACTCAAGATGTTTAACCGCAAAATGCTGTAAATATAGGACTTGTTGTCTCAGAGAATTGAATCGATTGACTTTAAATGCATTGAAGTCTGTTTACTTCATTTTCTATCAAACTATGAAAATATATATCTCTCTATGTTGCTTCGATTTTTCTTTCTTACCAATTGACCATCTTTTGGTGCATTTCAACGAGCTTTTTTTTTATGATTAAAAACTGAATATGTGGCTTTTACTGAAAAGTTGTTACATTTCTTTCGGAGAAGTAGATAATTTGGTTTTTCAGTGAACGTAATGTTTAACATGATGAATATATTATACAGTTTTTCGTTTAATCATAAAGAAAAGCACTAATTTTATAAAAATTAACTCTTCTGTTTGTGGTTGCAGGTTGTGAAAAATATAAAGTACTTACGTTGTAGGCAAGAATTTGATACAGGTTGTGAAAATGAGTCAGTCTGATCTATCAAATACACCCACGCCCATAATGTCATTGTCGGCAGATGCCCCTGAGAAGCGGAGGCGAGGTCGTCCACGGAAATATCCAAGACTCAACTTTGAAGGAAATGTTCGTCTTGCAAAAAATTTGAATATAAACCGCCAGGAAATTACTTGTACCCCACCAAGGTTTGAATGGGTAAATGGACATCAGCACCATCAAGTAAACCATGGTGAGGGTGCTGTTGATGTGATGCTTGGACAGGTAGTATCCGGCGTCGTTGAAGCCGTCTTTGACGCCGGATATTTGCTCTGTGTTAGGGTCGGTGATTCTGGGACTACTTTGAGAGGCGTTGTCTTTAAGCCTGGCCATTATATTCCTGTTTCAGCAGAGAATGATGTAGCCCCAAATTTACAAATGATTAGAAGAAATGAAATTCCCCTTCAAACAGAAGGTCAAGAATTCAACTCGAGATCTGGAAATGGAACTTTTTCATTCAATGAACCAATTGAAACAAAGCAGGCATCTAGACAGGGGTCTCATTCTTCTAATCATTTATCAGGAACAGAAAAACCGATTTCTCCGGTGCCGACCCAAAGTACTCATCCAATATTCCCGAGAGGTGATATAGTACCTGTACTGCTTCCACCTTCTGATTTAGTAAAGGGAGTTCCGGTTTCTAGCGAATCAACATTTGTTGTAGCTTCTAAAGGCAAACAACTTCTTGAAAATGAATCAACCCCAGTTAATATGACTGTTGGCAAAGAAGCCCTTCTCTCCCAATCCCATACCCCGGAACAGGTGCATACTAAGGGTATTCATTCTGAAAATGATCCTTCTAGTCAACCCTCATGTGAGAGTTTGGATGATGTGGAAGAGAAGTCAACAAAATTTTCTGGGTTGCCTTTTGAGAACCTGGTAACTGAAGTCATCAAGAGAATTCACCCGTGTCCATTAGAAGAGACTCATTTAGAGTTTAACAAGCTAGCTAACAATAACCCAGAGGAGGCTAATGATGATCCAGCTCAGCCTCTGATAATTGAACCCCTGCCTGTCGTACAGATTGACCCTCCTTGCAATATAGAATCTTTTGCCAAACATGTGGAAAACAATAGAGCCGGTAGAATGACTGAGTTGTTGCAGGTGAATTTGGATTACACCTGACTTTATTTAAGTCTTCCTAAATTTCCTGTTTATGCTAATGCAATGAGTTGAACAAGGTTTTGCAGGAAAATATAACACAGAGTGAAGAGCAGCAGGCTGATATGATACCTGCGGATATGGGTCTGGAAGTTGATGAACAAGAACCAAAATGGGGGGAAACTGGGTCAAAGTAAATTAGTTTCTTGAGCTTTCAATTTTGTTATATTCTAAGCTTTCTTAGTAGAACAGTTACTATGGTCGTACTGTTATCTTGCTACCTCTTGAACAGTCTCGGTGATTTTAACTCAAATTCTCTGCACTTTAAAATATTTTCAATAGGTTAAATAGTAAGCATTAGACAATTTTCTTTTACCAAAATCTTTTATATATATATATATATATATATATATATAGGTTTTGGAGAATAATATTGTGCTAAGCTTCCAATTTTGGAGAAATGTCGGGGGGGCATATATATGTAATTGGATATTTAAGTTTGGTCGAATATTTAATTTTGAACTATAATTTTGTGATGAGCATCGATTTTTGGGGAAAGGAAGTTTGCCATGTGTATAGTTTTAGAGAAAGTATTGATAATTTGTTTTCACTATGAAGAACATTACAATCGTAGACTAAGAGAAGTAGATGCATTAACCCTTGAACCATCATTTGTTATGCGAGTTAAACTTAAACTCAAATTCTATCTAAACAACCACGGTCATATTAAGATGTCTTAGATGGTCAAGTCTCTCTCTCTCTCTATATATATATATATATATATATATATATATATATATAATCTCTCTCTCTCTCTCTCTCTCTATATATATATATATATATATATATATATATATATATTTTTGAATTGCCTTTTTTCGTCTCATTTTCTATGACTCCACAATTTTGAATGGACTGTACTCAAGATTATCAACCAATCCACATACCAGACCATGGCCATTTCTGGTTGTTACACTGACAACCCAGAGAAGATGATAGTTAGAGGACCAAGAGTAATGATACTTAGAAATATTGCCTTCATGGTTTTTGTTTTTGTTTTTGTTTCAGGTTGTATTCGGAGGACATGAAAGATCAATTTGATGGACTGGATTTTAATATCTGAAAAGAAAATTTCTCAGGATGCTGCAGACCCTTTGATTATTTCCTTGTTATTTCTGCAATGCACTCAAGAAGTAGTACTTCCAGTGGCGATGGTGTTGTTTTTTGCTGCAATTTTGGCTCATTCTTCCAACTGATTTACTCCAAGACTAGGTTTGAAGGCTCAGCAATTGTCTCATTGTAATTAGCGATCAACAATATCTTATGGCATTTGAAAGGTACTTTAATCATAGAAAAATGAAGCTAACTGTTGGAAGTATGAGACATCTTCAAACTGATGAACTATATAAATTTCTACTAGACTAGAAGAGTATGTAATGATTATTATTGTTCATGAGTTCTAGATGATGTAATGACAGACAATTGCCATTAAAATACTAAGTTTTCTGACTGCCGGCCATATTTGGTTGAGAATCATGGATTTTTCTCCTGCTTTTTGTTGCTATCTATACAATGAGATCTTGTTTTTCTATTTTTCAATCGGCCAACTGACTTGTAGCTACTTCCGGCAAGTACACGGGTTTTTTGGCATTGGGATTTCCTCCTTCCACAATCCCAGTTTCCAATCATTTAAAACTTCTTAACTTCTGCTGAGATAGGCCCTTCTCAGTATTCATCCAAAATGATTAGATTTTCCATCTGGGTACTTCTAGTTTTCCTTTTTATCATCTGTTCAAAGGTTGAATCAACAGATGACGATGGAAAGCTTAAGATGGATGATATTCCTATGTACTCAGGCTATGCAATATTGGGTTTATTTGCTTTAATTTTAGTAAGTTTTAGGTTTTGTAAGAGAAAGAGAAGAGGGGAGAGGGTTGATGCAGTAAATGATTTGGCAGCCATCGATGAAGGCAATAGCACTGTCCTGTCAAATGACTACAAAACAAGCCAATCGGCAGATAGTATCGTCTCTTCGTCGCTGATCATCTTAACGAGCCCAGTGGTGAACGGGCTGAAATTCGAGGATTTGCTCAAGGCTCCGGCAGAGCTACTCGGAAGAGGGATTCATGGCAGCCTCTACAAGGTGATGTTTGAAAATGGGACGACTTTGGTCGTTAAAAGGATCAAAGATTGGCGAATTTCAAACGATGGTTTCATGAAAAGAATGCAGAAAATCGACAGATTGAAGCATCCAAATGTTCTCTCACCACTTGCCTTCTATAGTTCCAAACAAGAAAAGCTGCTAGTCTATGAATATCAACCTAACGGAAGCCTTTTCAGGCTTCTCCACGGTCAGTTCAATAGAATTGTAGAGTATTATCCTCTTTCTGAATTTGAATTCGGATTTACCAAATGAAATTTTCAGGTATTCAAAACGAGCGAGAGTTTGACTTGAGTAGCAGGGTCAGTGTCGCAGAGAGGATTGCCAAGGCGTTGGCTTTCATGCACAAAGAACTCGAACAAGATGGAATTTCTCACGGCAACTTGAAATCTTCAAACATATTGATTGATCGAAACATGGAGCCATGCATAAGCGAATATGGTCTCATGGAGATGGAAACCGAAGAATATGACTTGTGTCCTTCAAGGCTTTTTCGAGACAAAGCGTATAGCTCGTTCAAAGTAGATGTCTATGGCTTTGGCATGATTCTTCTCGAGCTGTTGACGGGAAAACTCGTGCACAACAATGGGGTTGATTTAACCGAGTGGGTCCGTGCAGTCGTAGAAGAAGAATGGACGACTGAAGTTTTTGACAAGTCCTTGATTTCGGGAGGAGAAAACGAACAGAGGATGGTGAATTTGCTGCAGATTGCCATTAAATGTGTTGCTCAATTTGCCGAGGATAGACCGAGTATGAAGGTGGTTGCCAATATGATCGAGAAGATCAAGGAAGAAGATGAAACATCCATGTTTGGCGAGAGATCTATACTTTCTTCTGTTGAAATTTCTCAGCAAGATGCTGATGAAGAATCATAGATTAATCGAAAAAACGACCACAAATTTGATATTCATGAATTCTAATCTTACGCTCTGATACTGGCTATGCGTCACTTATTCATTAGTACATTTTCTAATCTATTGTGAATACGTTACCAACAAATTATCGACACATCATGTGTGTGAGATTAAGATAATCTTTCTTAGAACAATATCTTGCTTTAAAAAATAATTATAATTGTTTCGAGAATGATCGATTTCGACCGTATTATAAACTAGTGTAAAGTTGCGAAGGAACATGCATCACAAGTATACCATTTAACCAAAATGCAATGATAAAAGCTTTGATTTGGATTGTATTCATTCATGTAACAACTAAAACTTCTAGCAACAAACACACATTACTAGTCGGATCTATACTCGATTATTGCGTCTCCTTATCTTTACTCTTCACAAACCATTATCGAGTAATGTTAGTCGTTCACACAAACTAAAACTCGTATTTTTAGCAACACCCTAAAGTGGCTCGTTAAAGATGTCCCTATTCTTCGCTATCCGTACTCTTTACACTATGCAAGGTTACATGAAAAATGATTTAATCAAGCAATGTTCAAACAAAGCAGATAAACAGGAAACTACAAAAGCTAGACTTAATCAGCAGAGCAGAATGATGGGAGGAGAGAGAGCTTCACAAAAAGAAGAAAATGTCATCAACTTTCTATCAAAGAATACTTTTCCACTGATTCCAGAATCTAAAATTGCATAAAAAGCATATCCAAGTAAATAACTCGCAAGTTTTTACCATCCTAACTAGTATTATTATATCTCAAAACTTTTCAAATGCCAAATCTGAATGAATGTTTAGCAAAAAATGAAATGGCTGCCAATGCAACGAGATGGCTGCAACAAATTTGGGCAATCCCACTTGTTTTTCACTAAGTTAGGCAAAGAGCACACTCATGAGAACTTGGAGGTGAAAAAAGCATTAGAACCTGAAATTTGAATTGGACGGTTGACAGGAAAGGCGGGTTGTTGCCAGAGAGGGATGTGATTTGGCACTGCAACGGGAGGGTGTCCATTGCCCACAAAAGGTGGAGCCATGCGCACTGCTTGGCTTCCTCCACTGCCTACGCTACGTAAAGATAACCACGTCAACAAAAAAAGAGAGTCCAACTTCCCGGTAAGAGAGATTTCTAATAGAGTAAATCTACAATGTCAATCTACGTGAATAAAATTCTGAAGTTTTTCATTTTCCAATATTTAAACCAATTTGTCCATACAAAAATATTTTAACAGTAATAAGCGAAGCACAGCTGCATCACATCATATTGTCTAAATTAGACATCATGTGACTTGAAATATGTTGGTACGTCCCTCCAATATGTGTGAGGTGGTCAGAAAAAGAATCACCATAAATTATTGATTGAAACTTGCTTTTGTGTCTTTGGCTGAACCTCTATATGCATCGACCTCACTTATATTTGATCACTAAGATTATATTAATATTATCTTTCCTGACAACCGTATGATATTGCAAATTCTGAAAAAAGAGAAGCATATATCACCTTGGTGCTTTGGAAAGTGTGAATTAGGTGAAGTCAACAATGGGCGAACACAAATTTGTGAAAGAGTTGTCGGAGCTTGAACCAAATCCTTCAATATTCAGAATAATTGTTAAGGAGAAAATATTCAACAAATAAAAAGCTTAAAAAAAAGAGAACTACAAGATAGTATACATTTCAAATTACTTGTACAATTGAAAATAATCATAATCCGGATAATCATTGATGAAAAACTTGTTAACAAGTGTTTGAAAGCAAGAAGCTTGGTCCTTCTCAGTTATCAAATCACAGTAAGAAACTGAAAGAAAAACATCTTGAAAGGCAGCTGCCTTTAAAAGATCCAATTATCCATGAGTGTGAAAAAATAGCACCAAAAGATAGGTTCAATTATGATTTAATGAAAGCAAAAAATTGCACACAGATTTTGGTTTTTCCTCGTTTATTATTGGAGGTAGGGGTTGAAATAGTTTTAATTTAATTATAGAAATACGTAGTAAGTAAAGTATGAAGTCTTAAAAGGATAGATATGTGGCAGAAACAGCCAATTAAAGAATCAGTCTCTCAAGACCTGTTCATAAAGCCTACTTGGCATTTACCTTTTCTTTTAGCATTTTCCCAACTTATGAACAGATTATTTACCATAAGAAATGGTCAAATTATCGTTAAATATATATTGAAAACTGCTTCTAACTACAACTATATTTATTGGATTCAAAAAAACATTGATTCTTACATGAGAAACTGGATGCACATAAATAAGCTGCCCCAATCGTCCAGCCATAGCCTGGAGAGCGAGACAAAAAGAGGAGATAAAAAACAATGCCATATATCAACGGAAGTAAATTATATACAGACTGGTAAAAGAAATGGAATTCAACAGAAAGAACATTCATTTGAAACAAACACCATATTCTTCGCACTTACAGCTTGAGAATTTTGAGACACATAAGCAGGCGCAGAGTGGACAGGATACTGACCAGCATATCTAAGAGGCTGCATCCTGGTTCCCATGTGCCCAACAATCTATAGTAAAAGTGTTGTAGAGGAGGAACAGAATTCAAAACCTATTACTCTATTAATAACACCTTGAGAATAAATATCTTCCAGTGGATTTAGTAGCCATCATCATACTTAAACATATAAAGAAGTGATCCGCTGCAACATATATATACACCTTCTGTTTCAAGTACAGACTTGAACTAGATAAAGCAGCAAAAGATGCTAACTATTACAACTTGAAACTAACATTCTTCAAGTAGGCAATTAAGCATTTTATAAGTACATCTTCTTAGAGGTTCTGTTTTTTTTTTTGGTCGATGAGAGAAGTCAATATTATGTCCTGAAGAACTAACTTTCATTTCATAGGGAGAGAAGATGAAGAAGCAAAAGAGACCTTAATTACTAAAAGATTTCAGCAGTGAAAGATAAACTAGATGCACTTGTGTTTGTTGCCAGATAGATGTTCTGTTCAAGTACATCTTCTTAGAGGTTCTGTTTTGTTTTTTTGTCGATGAGAGAAGTCAATATTATGTCCTGAAGAACTAACTTTCATTTCATAGGGAGAGAACATGAAGAAGCAAAAGAGACCTTAAATACTAAAAGATTTCAGCAGCGAAAGAAAAACTAGATGCACTTGTGTTTGTTGCCAGATAGCAGAGAAAGGTGATCAAGGTCAGTGACATCTAAACCAGTCTTATTAATGCTATGTTATCAAACCTAAAGCATTGAGATACATACAGGTTGGGATAATTGAGAACCACTGCTTCCATTTCCAGCCAGTAAGTTACCATAAGGCACAACTTTAGAAGGCACCGATGCACGGGATGGGAAAGAGTTAGATCCTACTTCATTATGAGCAACAGCAACAGGAACCACATTTGAGTTGTTGGGAATGTAAGCAATGCTCGCAACTGTTGGCACCGCTGGAGGTGTTGATATAGGATTTGTGAAAGTCGGAGAGAAAATTTTTGCATCTGGATTCAGCTTAAATTCCTGTAAAAAGAAATATGAAAAAATTGTTAATTTTATATATATATGAAAACTGCTAACAACTTTCAATAAATGCATTCATTTTCATCTGTCAGTGCTCAAACAATACCCGATCATTTCACATTTCTGATGACAGTTTTCTACTTACTATGACCACAAGTGTCATTTTGCTTCTTATTTACAATTTTCATGCTTAGTGTTCCAACTTTTTATGCATTATGAACCTGGTAAAAATCATAAAATATGATATTTCACTAATTTCAATGCATCATAACATAGAAACGAAATACCTGGTTTGCTCAAATGTAAGTTATAACGATAATCAAAGCACCATTCAAGTATTATATAAACACGTGGCAATTCGCCAAAATAGTAAATATTTACTTCAACAGCAAAATAAAAACTAACTAATATTAAAAAAATTCACCAATTCCTTTTATTATACAAGAGTGAAATTTATTCATTTACTGACGGATGAGCAATTTACATCATAGATTGATACAACAAGAAAATGGGTAATACTAAGATCTCTATATGTAAGATAAAGCATTGAGCAACAATTTAGTGATTAAATATACCTTAATAGTTTTATTAGATTCTGAACTATGTGGAGATGCCAATGCAGTTGATAAAGAAACAGAATCATGAAAAGTTTCTGCATTATTCACTGCAACATTGAGAGAGGTAGAGACAGCTAATGATTCAGGAACCAGTGGAATGTTCACAGGATTAACAGATTCACAAGCTTGACTGTCTTGTTTAGTGAGTGCTAAAATAGGAACTTTAGATAATCCAATCAGCAATTCTTTTGATTCCATTATTGTTCTCCTTCCTTCTGAGGGATTCACTGGTGTATGTTTGGAAATCGCTGCGAGTAAAATTGTATATTATTCAAATGCAAGTGTAAAGAAAGCCCACTTCAGTGTGTGGTGAGTTCACTAGTAATAATCACATAGAGAGATGAAATGGAACTCACAGCTAAGATTTGATTCACAAACTTCATCCGACTGTAGAAAAACAGCAAAAATTCGTCAACTACCAGTATAGTCCAATACTCATAGAAATAAAAATAATAATTTTACTTGAATATAAGATAACATTATTTTTTTCTAACAAAATCTGAGATTGAGAATCTGATACTGGTAACATACACTTGCTTCCCTATGAAACTCGAACTTTGGTCCATGTTCATCGTCTTCCCCTTGTGATTGGTTCCCTCTGTCAAACCATTAACATGAACCTGAAGATGAGATGACAAAAATTTTACAAACAAAAAAGTCATTACAATACAATGTGAAGATAATGTACGTTTGACTTCACCTTAGAGCATCAACCAATTTGAAAAATAAAAAGACCATGTTGAAACTATATAAGTTCACCTATGTTCAAAATTTTAGTCAATATTTTCATCAGTTTTTTTCATAAAGGGATTCTTCTCGTGTTATCTGAATACTGCTGAAGAGTTCTCTTCCACTCTAACGTAGCTAATATATATAATCAGCATACTCTAATTACAACAACAACCATTATCCTTACCCCAGGTTCATTCCCTTTAAGAGCAATATTAAATCATACCTTGTTTGATTAATGTCACTAATGTTTGTGGTAGACCTTCCACATTTCTTTGTCTCAATTGGTTGAGGTCGGGAAGTAGGAATAGTTCCAGCAGATTCTGTGATATAACCATCCAAATTGCTAGCAATACCACCAGCAGGAAGTAAGACTCCCTGTATATACAGCAGCAGGTACATCAGGTGAACTCATGATAAAAAATAGAGACTACTTGAAGAAAAGAAACGGGGCTAATTAGACACCTTAGCAACAACTTGGACGAGATCAGCAGATAGAATCACAAGTGTATCTATGACAAAGCCCTTTTCTGTATTTGCCTTCATCTTACCATTCTTAATCATCCTCGCTTTCTTTAAAACAACACCTGACAAGTTAGACGACCGAAAAATGAGTGGTCTCACTATGACCGACGTACATGGAAACATTTATATAGTCTTATTTTGGCAGCAAGCCGTGCTTTGAATCAGTCAAGATCGTTTCTCCAAAGTCCAATCCAACATAAAAATTACATGTTAACAACTTTTTTATTATTTGCTCCTGGATTCAGCAGGCAAACTATTGACGAAATGTAGAAATAACCGAACTTTAAAATGGGTACGCTCAAGGGATCCCGTAAAAAAATCCAGAAAAGGTGCCATAAGGAGATTCAACAAACTAGGGCATGCATTTAATTTAACGAAAACGAGCACTTGTAGGGCGTTGGTTTGAATGTTATTTTCACTCTAAAAGATTTTAGTTATCTATGGAATCAAAAGTTTAGGTTTTTCCTTTAAGTCGGGTGAACTATTGCCATTCTAGTGCTTCAAGTTTATGGAGTCTGATTTAACCGATCCCGACGAGGATCAACGAGACTCAACGACAAATAGAGACACAACAACCAACAACACTGCACCATCTCGAGATTGTCCAATAATTTCAAAATTTAATCAAATAAAAAATGAAGAGTAAACGCCGCACCATAATCATTTTCCACAGAAGCAGTGTGGAAGATACCAGAGTAAACAGATCCATCCTTAACAACCACCTCAACCGGGAGACCAATGATGCACATAGTGGCAAATAGCAAAGCCTCGCTCAGAGAATTCGGACGAGATTCAGCGTCTGAACGATCACCGTAAATGCGAGCCATTTCCTCCTTCCCGCTCTTCTTAACCGTCTGTCACTGATCCAATCTCTCTCTTTATCTCTCTATGAGAGTTTTAGTAGTTGCAGGAAGCGATCTGAGGAAGAAGAAGAAGAAGAAGATGCAAGAACGTGTAATTAGCAGTGCGGTCTGTCCTTCAACCTAAATTTATCAATAATCTTTAATTTTCTTTTTCTTTTTTCTTTTTAAATAAATATATTTTTAATTTTATGACAATTAACAAAACAAACCTTATAGTTTAGTTTCCGCGACAAGACAAACCTTAATGAATTTTTGTGGACAATTAAAATGTCGAACTATAAGAAATGAACGACATAAATCTTTCCGTTATGTTTTCCTCTTAAAAAATGTTATGGACGTCACTTGGACCTCCAACGGACGTCCAAAGATTAACCATGAACTTTCTAATATAACTCAAAAAATTTGGATCATATCGTACTACTTTTTAGAGTCCAACAATTAGCTAAGGGACATCCAAGGATAAATAATAGATTTTCTGAGTTTTTTTTTTTAAATTACTAAAAATTATCTGTTGGATACAATATTAACATAAACGAAACTTGGGTGAAAATTGAAACTCGGTTTTAATTGTGAAATAAGATTTATGAAAAAACTCAAACGATAATTCTCTTAGCAATTTCTCTTACAATTTACAGTTTAAGCTTAGAGACGTTTGTTTTAAGATGAGGGACGTTCGTTGTGGGCTTAGAGACATCCGTCGTAAGTTGAAGGATGTCTATCTTAAGCAAGGAACGTCCATAGTTAGTTGAGGGACGCCTGTTTTAAGCTGGGGATAGCGTCGTCTTTTAATAATCCATGTAAGGTGAGTGATGTCCGTTTTAAACTAAAGGATGTCCGTTGTGGCTTAAGAATGTCCATTATGGGCTTAGAGACGTCCGTCATAAGTTGAGGGACGTCCGTTTTAAACTGGGGACAACGTCATCTTTCAATAATTTATCCTGAACGTTTATTTCCAGCGACGGAAGTCCCCCAACTCTGAAGGACATTTGATTTGTTCATCTAACGCTCAACAACCTTTGTCTACGATTTTGCTCTCATTTAAAATAGATTGTGTCTTATACGTGACATCATTCAACATAATGTTCGCCAGCCCCTTTGGTCCATCCTAGCCTTCCATCCTCATTAAGAGATATTTGTCCCTTCATATGACGGCCATGAAGCTTTGTCTTCCAGCGTCTTCCTGTCACGACGTATCTCTTTTAGTCAAATACTCTCCCGAAAACAAAGAGAAAGAATGACCATTCGAAATGAACATTCATACTGCTTTCGAGAAAATCTGGATCAGCCTTAGACGTTTCTCGTGGTCGAAGGACATCCGTTATTGATTATTGGACATCTTTGTTGGACGGGTCTTAACGTTAACATGCTTGCAGAGTTTGCTTCTTATTCTTTGATGGAAAATGTGATGACAAAGTTTACGTCGTTCATTTATCATAATTCAAGATTTTAGTTATCCGATAAAATTTTTCTAAGATTTATGTTGTTGTGGATGTCAGTCAAACTATAGAGGTTGTTTTGGTGATTTCCTTGATTTTATTTTGTAGTCGCACTGCAAGAAATCACTTTAACGCGCGCTTAGGGCAGAAAAAGGAAACCCGTTTAGAAGATCATAATTCAGAGAAGATAGCAGAGAAGGGGAGACGAGAGCTCAGTTATCCCTCCAACTCTGTAAGTACTTGTCTTCTGATTCATTTTCTTCTCTCTGATTTGCTTCTTTCCTCTTGTTTGCGTTGCCCACAACTCTGTGTGTGGTTTATCCTTTTGACAGCATCGTGGTTTTCCAGTGTTGCGAACCTAGGGTTTAGGGTTTATCATTTTCGTTTGTTTTCAGCTATGGCGCATCTGGGTGGTGGTGCGGAGGCGCACGCCCGCTTCAAACAGTACGAGTACCGAGCCAACTCTAGCCTTGTCCTGACAACTGATTCTCGTCCGCGCGACACTCATGAGTCTACGGGGGAGCCAGAGTCCCTATGGGGTAAGATAGACCCGAAAAGCTTTGGCGATAGGGCATTCAAAGGAAGGCCCCCAGAGTTGGATGAGAAGCTTAAGAAATCTAAGAAGAAGAAGGAGCGCGACCCACTTGTGGACCCTCCTCCTAGTAGGCAGAGCAAACGTCGTCGCATTCAGGAAGAAAGTGTCCTCACCACAACGGAGGAAGGAGTTTACCAGCCTAAAACCAAGGAAACCAGGGCTTCCTACGAGGCTATGCTCAGTGTCATTCAACAGCAATTGGGAGGGCAACCTTTAAGTATAGTCAGTGGTGCAGCTGATGAGATATTGGCTGTTCTTAAGAATGAAACGATTAAGAATCCTGACAAGAAAAAAGAGATAGAGAATTTGTTGAACCCCATACCCAATCATGTATTTGACCAGCTGGTTTCTATTGGAAGGCTAATTACTGACTTCCATGACGGTCCTGAGGCTGCTGGTTCTGTGGCAGCCAAAGGTGATGAAGCCCTTGAAGATGGTGTTGGCGTTGCAGTTGAATTTGAAGAGAACGAGGAAGAAGAAGAAGAAAGTGATCTTGATATTGTGGAGGAGGAGGAAGATGATGATGATCTGGCTGATCCTAGTTATGCAGGAGGTATGCAGATGGACGGTGGAATTGATGATGATGATATGCAAGAATCAAAGGAAGGTATGAGTCTGAATGTTCAGGACATTGATGCTTACTGGCTTCAGAGAAAGATATCTCAAGCTTATGAGCAACAAATTGATCCGCAGCACTGCCAAAAGCTTGCAGAAGAGGTTCTTAAGATTCTTGCTGAAGGTGATGATAGGGAAGTGGAGACCAAACTGCTGGTTCATCTTCAATTTGATAAATTTAGTCTCATTAAGTTTTTACTTAGAAACAGGTTGAAGATTGTCTGGTGCACTCGTTTGGCTAGAGCTGAAGACCAGGAAGAGAGAAAGAAAATAGAGGAGGATATGATTGGTATGGGTCCTGATTTGGCTACAATTCTGGAGCAGTTGCACGCAACACGAGCAACTGCAAAAGAGAGACAAAAGAATTTGGAAAAGAGTATTAGAGAAGAAGCTCGTCGACTGAAGGATGAAAGTGGCCGGGAGGAGGATAGAGGTAGGAGGGGGGCTATGGATAGAGATGCAGACAGTGGTTGGTTGAAGGGCCAGTTTCAGTTGCTTGACCTTGACAGTATTGCATTTCATCAGGGTAGTCTATTCATGGCAAACAGTAAGTGTGTACTTCCTGATGGGTCTTACAGGCATCGGGGCAAGGGTTATGAAGAAGTTCATGTTCCTGCACTGAAACCAAGACCGTTTGATCAGGATGAGAAATTCGTTAAAGTGTCAGCCATGCCAGAGTGGGCTCAAGCAGCTTTCAAGGGAATGACCCAATTGAATCGAGTGCAAAGTAAAGTGTACGAGACTGCACTTTTTAAAGCAGATAATATTCTATTATGCGCTCCTACTGGAGCAGGGAAAACAAACGTTGCAGTACTTACTATACTTCAACAGATTGCATTTCACATGAATTCTGATGGCTCTTTCAATCATAGCGATTATAAGATTGTATATGTTGCACCTATGAAAGCTCTTGTTGCTGAAGTTGTCGGCAATTTGTCTAATCGCTTGCAGGATTATGGTGTTAAAGTGAGAGAGCTTAGTGGAGACCAAACATTGACTCGCCAACAAATTGAAGAAACTCAAATTATTGTGACCACTCCAGAGAAATGGGATATTATTACTAGAAAATCTGGAGATCGAACTTATACACAGCTTGTGAAACTCCTTATAATCGACGAGATTCACCTTCTTCACGATAATAGAGGTCCTGTGCTTGAAAGTATTGTTGCTCGAACTGTGAGGCAGATTGAAACCACAAAGGAACATATTCGTTTAGTAGGATTGTCAGCCACTCTCCCTAATTACGAAGATGTGGCATTGTTCTTGCGTGTGGATCTGAAGAAAGGACTCTTCCACTTTGACAATAGTTATAGACCCGTTCCTCTTTCTCAACAGTATATTGGAATAATGGTTAAGAAGCCACTCCAGCGGTTTCAGTTGATGAATGATCTGTGTTATGAGAAGGTCATAGCTGTTGCAGGAAAGCATCAGATTCTCATATTTGTCCACTCAAGGAAGGAAACAGCCAAAACAGCTCGTGCTATACGAGATAGTGCTCTTGCTAATGACACACTTAGTAGATTCCTTAAAGAAGATAGTGCAAGTCGTGAGATTCTTCATACACAAACAGATTTGGTCAAGAGCAATGATCTCAAAGACCTGCTGCCTTATGGCTTTGCAATTCATCACGCTGGAATGACTAGGGTTGATCGCCAACTTGTTGAGGATCTCTTTGCTGAGGGTCATATACAAGTTTTAGTTTCTACTGCTACTTTGGCGTGGGGTGTGAATTTACCTGCTCATACTGTTATTATTAAAGGAACCCAGATTTACAATCCTGAAAAGGGAGCATGGACTGAACTCAGCCCTTTGGACGTGATGCAGATGTTGGGTCGTGCAGGAAGGCCTCAATTTGATACATATGGGGAGGGGATTATCATTACAGGACATAGTGAACTACAATATTATCTTTCTTTGATGAACCAACAGCTTCCCATTGAAAGTCAATTTATTTCGAAGTTGGCTGATCAATTGAATGCAGAGATTGTTCTGGGAACTGTTCAAAATGCGAGAGAAGCTTGTAATTGGCTTGGATATACATACTTGTATGTCCGCATGTTAAGAAATCCCAAACTATATGATCTTGCCCCTGATGTTCTTACAAGGGATATAACGCTGGAAGAGAGGAGGGCTGATTTGGTAAGTTAAATGCTCTTGTCTTTCATTATAGATTGTGTTTTTCATTATTGTTCTGATCTTTCGTGGCTTCCATATCAATAACCATTGAAATTTATGATATTCATTTCATTGGTTGCTCAAATTATGTCATCACGAAGGCAAACTTGAAATTGGATAATCTTTCGTCAAATTACTAAGTTCTTGGATATGTTGAACTAGATACTTACTTTCCATTGAGTATTAGGAGGAAAATGAACAATTTGATCATGCCAAAAGAATATAATATTTTTGCTCTTTTGATTTTTATAAAATAATTAGTGATTTCGATAGTTGTTTTTGTTTTTCGTACAAATCATGATTCTTCTGTGATATTTGTTCTTCTTTCTGTTAAGATATCTGGAAGTGTGCGGCTTTTTTGTTCAATGTGTGGAATGTGTATGCCAGCTTCAATGCATATATTATTTTTGTTTACATTAGAAGTTACTCACCATAAAACGAAAGGTGTGGTTTATGAATCTTTCTTACAGTCACTAGTTGTTTGAAATGCATAAAATTTTGCATCTTGAATAAAAAGCATGTTCCATTAGTAAGATTTGAATTTCGAAACCTACAAAAGGAGAGATTTCATGGGCATTATTATATAAGAGACCTGGTTTTTCGAACCTAAGAAGCATGAACACCCATTCCATGTCAAACACGTGTTTGATGCAGACATGCATCTGATACAAGTAATAAGTTTCTGACGATGAAAGCTATGACATGTGAATCAATCTTATTGTCAAGAGGTTGTTATAAATGCATGAGATTCTATTCCTTGAATAAAAAGCAACATCCAGTTGGAAGATTTGGAATTCCAAACCTACGAAAAGAGTGAATTCATGGGAAATAGTATATTAGAGATCTGGTTTTCGAACCGTAGAAGCACTGTCATGCTTTCTGTGTTGGATATGTGTTTGATGGACAGTGTCTGACACTGCATATTTAATTTCAGACTGTTCTTTCGCAATGCTTTGTTACATAGGACACAGGTCAAAAACATATTTACCAGTTCTTTCGCCATCTTCTTCTGCTGGGATGGTCTGGCATTTTCCATTTTTCCCCTTTTGATGTGTCATGGTGGGTAAATATAATCTCTCTACTGGGATTTCTTTTGCGCTCAAATTTACTCTACATTTCCATGGGTCTCTCTGGGCGTGTTTTGTTTGTAGATGAAAATTGTTTGGATTTAATTGTTTGATGTTATCCTCTTATTGAAAGGTATTGAAATTACAGTTTTGAAACAGCAGTTCAGTTATCACTTAAATTTTCTCCCTGTCCTACATTTAGTTGAACTTCTGATCTTTGGTTTTGGCATCTTAAATTGCTGAACAGTTATATCTGCTAGATGTGTTTAAGATTGAATATACAAACTTTTAATGGTTAAACTAGGATGACAACTTAAAGATAGTATGAATCATGTTATCTTTTGATTTAGGACCACTGAAGTGTTTCTTATTAATGCATTGTTGAAATTGTCCTTTTGTGCTTAGCCGAACTTAAATTGTTCTCGCAGATCCATTCCGCTGCAACCATCTTAGACAAAAACAATTTAGTCAAGTATGATAGAAAAAGTGGATACTTCCAAGTCACTGATCTGGGTCGTATAGCAAGCTACTATTATATAACTCATAGCACAATATCTACGTACAATGAGCATTTGAAGCCAACAATGGGAGATATTGAATTATGTCGTTTGTTCTCACTGAGTGAAGAATTTAAATATGTGACAGTGAGGCAGGATGAAAAGATGGAACTAGCAAAGCTGTTGGATCGGGTTCCTATACCCATTAAGGAAAGCTTGGAAGAGCCTAGTGCTAAGATTAATGTTCTACTGCAAGCATATATTTCTCAACTGAAGCTTGAAGGATTGTCATTGACATCTGACATGGTCTTCATCACTCAGGTTTTTTTAATATAGCTTTTTCCTTTGTTCCAATTCAGCCAGCTATTCCTGCTTTGTTCTATATATTGTTTTTCTTTTTTTTCTTCTTTCTTATGATGCCTTTTGCTTTGATATTTGACTTTGCGTTTGGTCATGGTGCATCAGAGTGCAGGTCGTCTTATGCGAGCTCTTTTTGAGATTGTTTTGAAACGAGGATGGGCACAGTTAACTGAGAAGGCCATGAACTTATGCAAGATGGTTAGCAAGAGAATGTGGAGTGTCCAGACGCCCTTGCGACAATTTACTGGAATATCAAATGACATATTGATGAAGTTGGAAAAGAAGGATTTATCTTGGGAAAGGTATTACGATCTTTCATCACAGGAGCTGGGGGAACTTATACGTGCCCCAAAAATGGGAAGAACACTTCATAAATTTGTTCACCAGTTCCCAAAGCTTAATCTTGCTGCTCATGTTCAACCAATTACCCGCACTGTTCTGAGGGTCGAGCTTACAATCACACCAGACTTCCAATGGGAAGACAAGATTCATGGTTATGTGGAACCATTTTGGGTACTGGTGGAGGATAATGATGGTGAATATATTCTTCATCATGAGTATTTTTTGTTAAAGAAGCAGTACATTGATGAGGACCACACTTTAAATTTTACGGTTCCAATATATGAACCCCTACCCCCTCAGTACTTCATTCGTGTTGTATCAGATAGATGGTTGGGTTCACAAACAGTTTTACCCGTTTCTTTTAGGCATCTCATTTTGCCGGAAAAGTTTCCTCCACCCACGGAGCTGCTAGATTTGCAACCACTGCCTGTGACTGCATTGAGAAATCCATCATATGAAGCTCTATATCAAGATTTTAAGCATTTTAATCCTGTCCAGACTCAGGTGTTTACTGTTTTATATAACACAGATGACAATGTCTTAGTTGCAGCACCTACAGGGAGCGGAAAGACCATCTGTGCTGAGTTTGCTATTCTGAGAAATCATCATAAAGGACCTGATAGTGTCATGCGTGCTGTGTATATAGCACCCATAGAAGCTATCGCCAAAGAACGCTTCCAGGATTGGCAGAAGAAGTTTGGATCGGGTCTGGGAATGCGTGTTGCTGAATTAAATGGGGAAACAGCAACAGACTTAAAACTGCTTGAGAAAAGCCAGATAATTATTAGTACTCCAGAAAAATGGGATTCGTTATCACGGCGCTGGAAACAGCGGAAACATGTTCAACAGGTAAGTCTTTTTATTACTGATGAACTCCACTTGATTGGGGGTCATGGTGGTCCTGTGCTGGAGGTGATAGTCTCTCGGATGCGATATATTGCTAGCCAGGTTGAGAACAAGATTCGTATTGTGGCTCTCTCAACTTCTCTTGCAAATGCAAAGGATCTTGGGGATTGGATTGGGGCTACTTCTCATGGACTTTTCAATTTTCCTCCTGGTGTCCGGCCTGTGCCTTTGGAGATACACATTCAGGGAGTAGATATTGCCAATTTTGAAGCAAGAATGCAAGCAATGACAAAACCAACATACACTGCTATAGTCCAACACACAAAGAATGGGCAGCCTGCACTTGTATTTGTTCCTACTAGAAAGCATGTCCGCCTCACTGCTGTGGATCTAATGACATTCTCAAGTGCTGACAGCCAGGAGAAGCTGCCATTTTTATTGCGTCCCATTGAAGACATTGAGCCTTTTGTTGACAAGATTCAAGATGAAATGTTAAGGGCCACTTTACGACATGGAGTTGGTTATTTGCACGAGGGCTTATCCAGTTTGGATCAAGAAGTGGTTGCGCAGATGTTTGTAGCTGGTTGGATACAGGTGTGTGTCACGAGCAGTTCAATGTGTTGGGGAGTTCCACTCTCAGCACACTTGGTGGTGGTGATGGGAACACAATATTATGATGGGCGGGAAAATGCTCACACTGATTACCCTGTCACTGATCTATTGCAAATGATGGGTCATGCCAGCCGACCCTTGTTAGATAATTCTGGAAAATGTGTAATTCTCTGCCATGCCCCTCGTAAAGAATATTATAAGAAGTTCTTGTATGAATCCTTCCCTGTTGAAAGCCATTTGCAACATTTTCTGCATGATAATCTCAATGCTGAAGTTGTTGCTGGGATTGTTGAAAACAAACAGGATGCTGTAGATTATCTTACCTGGACATTTATGTACAGGAGGCTCACACAGAATCCTAATTACTATAATCTCCAGGGAGTTAGCCATAGGCATCTCTCGGATCATCTTTCAGAGTTTGTAGAGAAGACTTTGAGTGATTTGGAGGCGAGTAAATGTGTTGCTATCGAGGATGACATGGATCTTTCACCATTGAATCTTGGTATGATAGCATCATATTATTACATCAGCTACACCACTATCGAGCGTTTTAGTTCTTCTCTAACCTCCAAAACAAAGATGAAGGGTCTTCTTGAGATTCTGGCTTCGGCTTATGAGTATGCATCTCTTCCCGTTCGACCTGGGGAAGAAGATTTGGTGCGACGGTTAATTAATCATCAGCGGTTTTCCTTTGAAAATGCCCGAAGCACAGACCCACATGTGAAGGCTAATGCATTGTTTCAGGCCCATTTTGCAAGGCACACAGTTGGTGGGAACCTGGCATTGGATCAGAGGGAGGTGCTCCTTTCAGCCAATAGATTGCTCCAGGCAATGGTTGATGTAATTTCGAGCAATGGGTGGCTGAGCCTTGCCCTTCTGGCAATGGAAGTGAGCCAAATGGTAACCCAAGGAATGTGGGAGCGTGATTCCATGCTTCTACAGCTGCCACACTTTACAAAGGAATTGGCAAAGAGATGCCAAGAAAATCCCGGAAAGAGTGTTGAAACAGTGTTCGATTTGGTGGAAATGGAAGATAGTGAAAGACGGGATCTACTCAAGATGTCAGACTCTCAATTGTTGGATATTGCACGCTTTTGCAACCGTTTTCCAAACATTGATATGACATACGAGGTAATGGAGAGTGACAATGTGAGAGCTGGGGACGATATCACATTGCAAGTTGCTCTTGAGCGGGATCTCGAGGGGAGGACAGAGGTGGGGCCTGTTGACGCTCCTAGGTATCCCAAGGCCAAAGAAGAAGGCTGGTGGCTTGTCGTTGGAGATACGAAGAATAACCAGTTACTGGCCATTAAAAGGGTGGCTCTGCAGAGGAAGACCAAGGTGAAGCTCGATTTTACTGCTCCCGGAGAAGCCGGAAAGAAGACATACACCCTTTATTTTATGTGTGATTCATACATGGGTTGCGACCAGGAATATAGCTTCGCCGTTGACGTTAGGGAAGCTGGGGGTCGTGAAGACAGCGGGACGGACTAGAAAGCCTTGTTTTGTCTGGCGCTTTTCGGTCACTCTTTATGTGAAGAATGGGCGTTGTTGAGATATAATGATCGATGTAGGTTGGATTAGAGCAAAAGACTTGTAAGAGGTAATGTATTTATCTCTGTTGCTTTGATTTGAATGTGGATGATATGTTCTTATAATCTCTTGAGGAGTACTTCACTCATTAGAATTAATGGTACTAGGTTTATAGAAGACAGGTATTAGGAGAGAACAGAATCACACTCAACTATAACAACCAGATTGAACCATAGGATTTTGTCGGTTCCTAGGCTGTACTTGTCTAAACTTAGACTTGTTTGCATTGAAGGAGAATTTTCATTCCTTGACTGTTGTTGTCGATGCAGTACATGGCTTATCTTCTAATATTTTATTTTATTTGTTTTATTTATTTAGAGATAGATTTCTTTGGAGAGATTTGATTATCTTTTTGAAAATTTATTTAATTTTATTAGAGATTTTAAATCATAACATAAATTCTATTTAAAAAGTTATTATTGATATTAGAAAATGGATTTCGAGACTTTTGGTATTGAATTTCTAAATTCTTTGAGAGCTTATATTTTCTAATTTTTTATATTTACTATTTTGTATTGAAACAATTATTCTGCCGCACTATAATATATTTTCATCTTTAGCTTATTGCTGAAGATGGTACGAGTGAAAAATTAATAACAAATGTTAATTGGTGGCTCGGTAGATTTAATAAGTGGTGTAACGAGATTAATCAATTGTAGAGAGTAACAAATCATTTTCAATTTTCCACGTATTGTGACTGCATTTGTTGTTAAAGAAGACGTGAACATGTGAGACAACGACCGAAAATCAGAGACTTTTACTCAAATGATAATGAGAGCCAAGGAAATGGCCGTTGGGAAAATATATTGCACTTCGAGAACTTTCACCCAAAGATCAAGTAGCCATTGACCACAGCTAGAACAATAGATCATCAACTTTGATTTGTAGTGAAGATCGAAAACAATGGTCATTCAACCCAAAAGACAACTAATCTTAGCTACGGTTGGACCTTGTGCATAGTTGATTCATGTGTTTCAAGAACCAATTCAAGAAATCAAAACTCTAAAATGTGACTATTTTTCTTTTCACACCTTCCAACCCAATGACCAATGCTTTTGGTACGGACTTTTGCGAAACATCAACTTGAGATTTTGGTCGAAACATGTTTTTAGTTTGATCTTAAAAGTGCGACATATGCCTCAACAACTTGAACAATTCTTTCAACATTTACATCCTACCAGAGACAAACTTATTTTGACTATATTTGAGATAATAAGAAATGATATCATGTGTAGGATCATTAAGAAACATCAAAAGATGGCTGAGGCAATTGACTTATTGTGTCCGCATATCAAGAAAAAGTTTGCCAAGCTACAAGATGCTGATCAAAATTAATGTCCAACATTTGTATGAGCTAGTCGGTTCGAGGTCATTGACGGTAACAAATAGTATGTGGTCGATTTGCACAAACGTACCTGTAATTGTCACAGGTGGAAACTAACTAGAATCTCATGCGTGCATGCAATTCAGTATATGTTTATGCTTTGAGGATGTATTGTTAAATGATTTGATACTTGTGTTTAATAGATTTAAGTTGAAGGATCATGTTGATATTTGATGATGTACTGATGATATGTTAGATTTCATTAAGTTGTGTAAAATCATGCTCATGCATCATGAATTTGATAAAATGTACAAAAATGGTTTTATGCGTATGTTTTGAAATGGAAACTGATATGATAAGGAAATAAACGTAAATAGACATGACGGGGTGTCAGTTATGAGTTGGCCATCTTGTGTGTGTGCTATTGACATACTGCCACAGTGTGTGCCACGGGATGACCACCTTGGTGTGTGCCACAGAACAATTGCATTGTGTATGTGTCACTTTACCTTATACGGTGATACCTCTAGTACCTGTATGGGCAAGTGGAAAGATAAAAATGTGAATACAATGTACGTAAATGGTATGGAGGACAAACTGTTTCAAATGGGTGAACTGGTGAGAGCATTAGGCCATTAGTTTGCTACAATAAAGTTAAAGTTGGCTGGTACAAAAAGGTACTAGGCATCATGTCTTAAATGGCAAGACAATTAACGGAGGACTCCAGATAAAAAAGGTGAAATCTGTCTCTCAAAAGGGAAGAAAAAAGTGGCGTGTGCCTTCACTGTTAAGCCTACTCCTACAGATAAGAGAAAGATAAGAAAAGTTAAAGGAAAAGGGAAAAGGAAAATGAAAATTGTATATGTTTTATAAAATTGCATAGCAGGAACATTGCATATTTTCTATATTTTACTGAGCATTAAAATCATAGTTATTGTCTTGTAATGTAGATATACACGGTGACGAAAAAAGGAGCGATTGATGGAAGATTTGCAAGTTGTGGACTTTGTGGCTAGCTAGGCTAAACAGAAAAATGTAAATTCTAAATGGTTTTAAATTATAAGTTGTATTTGAACAATACATGTTTAAAGAAATGAATTTTATTTATAGTGTTAATTTTATTATATGACTCTTAATTGCTTTTACATTGCAAAAGTCTTTCGCTACGCTAGGTTTTATTAAAAAAAAAGTGTTTGATTTTACCATTTTAAGTGTATGAAAACCGGGTCGTTACACATAATCGTTTTATTCTTATCATTTGGAGAGATAATCCCCCGTGTATCTTTCATATGACCATAATATAATAATTATAAAAGAATTAAAATCTCTAATTTTATAACTTTAAATAATTTATTCCATGAGTGAATAGCACAGAGAATACATATTAATGCAAAGCTCCTGAACTATTAAATAGTTAAATATATGTTTTTTTTTCTTCTATGACTGGGAAATCTAAATCACAAAATAATGGAAAGAAACAAATATTTGTCAATAAAATGTAAAAATTGTATAGTACCTATAACAACTTACAATGGATTAATATCACAATAAACAAATGATAACCATCATTAGAAATAGAATTTCACATTAATAAAAGAGGAGGTAGATATTAATAAACATTGAAACAAAAAGGAATGTGTCCATAGACAAGAAAAATCACAGGCATGACACACGCGATTTAATAAGGAAGCAGAATCACATAAAGAAGGAAGCGTCGACAGAGAGAAGGATGGACACGTGGACGATTCAAGTTAATTAGGTAAGAAGAGGTTATCCGTGAACAGTGAAGAGGATATTCGTAGTAGAAGTGTTGGTGTCCACAGATTTGAAGTAGAATCTAATATATGAGGTACATGGTGGACTGTGATTGACAGATAGTGTAAGCATATATACCTTCAGTGGTAGCGTTGGTATCCGCGAATATAAGGTGGAATCCATAAAATGGGGACGTGGCAAGTTGTGATTGGCGAATAATATAAGATGATATCCACCACGAACATAAGGAATCAAGTGCACGATGCACACAATTTCATAAGGAAGCACAAACGAATAAGTTTAATTAGTCGAATATCCGCAACGGAAGCGTTGGTGTTCACAAATGCGTTGGTATCTACAAATATGAGGTGGAATTCACGAAATGAGATATATGACGAATTGTGATTGGCAGACAATGTAAGCTGATATCCGTAGTAGAGACATTGATGTTCGCGGATGTGAGGTGGAATTCGAGAAATAAGGTACGTGGCAAATTGTGATTAATGGACAATGTAAAGAAATATTCATAACAAAAAGGAGGAATCACATATACAACTGACGCAATTTAATGATGAAGCAGAAATTAAAGGAGAAAAGGGTGTTTATGGAAAGAAAGATGGACACATGAACTTAGAGATGGCTAATGAGCCAAGCCGAGCCGGCCAAGTTTGAAAAAGTCTGACTCGTCGAGCCTGCTGAGCTTAACGAGCCAAGCCTAACGAGCCAACCGAGCCTAACGAGCCTTAACGAGCCGAGCCTAACGGTCACTGGACCGTTGCCATCGCCACTCCCCAACGGGGAAGGCAACGGTCTTTGGACCGTTGCAATTGCAAAGCAACGATCGGAAGACCGTTGCAAAGAGAGCTCGACTCTCACAGAGAGAGTCGAGACTCTCACCTCGACCGTCATAGAGAGTCGTCCTGCATTCCCGACGGGTGACAGCACCGGATTCGAAGCTCGGCGACGACGACGACGAGCACGAGACTGGCAGACTACAACAAAGACGACGACGAGCTTCGAAACTGGAACGCGAGCCGACGACGACCTCCTCCAGCCTGCGACGACCTTCGTTCGTCGACGCCTTGACACTCGACAGTCGACGACGAGCTTTGTCCTTCGACGCCCAGACGACAAGCTTCGTTCGTCCTTCGACGAACTCGGGAGCCAAGGTTTTCGGGCTCGGCCAGGGTTGGACGGGCCGCTCGAGAGACTCTGGGACAGGCAGGGTGGTTGGCAGGAGGGCTTGCCGGGCCAGCCCGCCAGGCTCGCGAGCCCAGATTTTCAGGCTCGGCTCGGCCCGCTACAGTAACGGGCTGAGCGAGCGGGCTGACGAGCCAGCCCGCTCGGTAGCCACCCCTACATGAACTACACATTTAGTAAAGAATATTACATTAGGACGAGAATTGGAAATGTGAGAGGTATAGGTTGGCTGAATGTATATTGGGATTTCAAATCATATTTAGAAATAAAGAACTAGTAAAAACGAAAAATTATTAAAATATCAAATTCATGCTTATAAACAATGGGTAAAAACGTAAAATCATTCACATGGGCAAGATTAAAAAAAACAGTCATCTTTTCTATATGTAGTTAGATAGTTGATAATATTCAATTATTGATTTTTTTTTTGATAAATTATAACTAGATTAGAGTAATAATTAAGAGGGTAATTAACAAAATAAATATTGAACTATTGAATTAGTGATAAGGTAAACATTAAATAATTTTTGCTGACAAATAAAATATTAAACTATGAGAAATAAATAAAATAAATATCGTTGTCATGTTTTCTGTTAAAATTTATGACTGAGGATATCTTCTGTTTCGCTTTTTCGATAACTCTTTTACTTTCATAGTACACACCAACAAAAATAGTTTTTCTATGAAAGCTCCTCTCGTAAACTATCTTTTTCAGTTATGAAAACATCCATCATCTCTCTTCGAAACTAAATCCAAGAATTTGAGCAGAGAGAAAAGTGATTAATAAATTTGAGAACAAGCTCCTTCTACAAAAGAAATTGAAAATTTCTAGAAAATAAAAGAATCAAAACCCATGTAATAAATAGGATTATTCACAAAACATTCATAGAGAAAATTTATTATCTACTTATTAGTGGCCGAAAAATATAACCCTTTTGAGATTAAAAGAATTGAATAGTTAGGGAGTGAGACACCAAGAATTCGAAAACAATTGCGAGAAAAAGATTAAATACAATTTAAAAAATGCGTTTTTTGCATTAAAAAACGTATTTTTTGCAGAGGAAACAACCACGTAGGAAAGTGCATTCTTTTACATTTTTTAATCAAACATGCTAAATATTTTCTACAACAGAAAATGGGTTTTCTGTTATTTTTTGCAACAAAAAAATATATTTTTCACAAAATATTAATTAAATTAATAATTAATTTTACTTTATAATAATAATAATTTAGTAATTAATTATCATATTATCTATTAATATCTCAAAATTAGTAATTAATTTCAATTAATTACTTGTCTTAATATATAAATCAAGACATAATTAAAAATTTTAATTTTAAAAGTCACTTCCAATTTTAAAGTTTTTTTTCAAATTAGTTATCAAATTAATTAATATTTTGTGAAAAATAAGTTTTTGCTGCAAAAAAAAACTATTTTTTTGTCGTGAAAAATAAACAAAACTTACTTTCTGCAGGGGCAAATTCATTTTTATTGTAAAAAATACTCTTTTTATAGTGAATGTGTCTTTTACTGCAAAAAAAATATTAAAATTTTAACAAAAAAATATGATAATAATATTAAATTAATTTTATTTTTATAATTTAATATTTTATTTATTAGTAAAAATTATTTAGTGATAGGATATATTATATTATGTTAATTACCCTAGATAAAATTAAAAGCTGTAAAGAGGGAAGAGAGAACTATATAAACCGAAACCTCATGACCTAGAACCCTAAACCCTTCTTCTCTTCATCCTCAGAACTCAACTGTTCATTGGTTCCCAACTGAAAACCCTAATATTTGTGTTCATCTGTTGAATCTTCACACTCTCCTCATGAAAAGGAAAAGATCGAAGGATTTTAACAAGCAGAATCGCTTGTCGGAAGTCGGAGAAATTGAGCTTCTCAACTCATGGATTCAATCGCAGAAACCCGACTCTGGCTCCAATCCCATGTCGCTTCCTTCCCTGCCGTTAAACGCACCTATTGGTGACCTTGGTGGCGGTTTGTACTCGCGTTATGCTGGAGCCACGAGATTTGATCAGTTGCCCATTTCGAAGAAGGTCAAGGACGGATTGCGCAAAGCCAATTACACTGAGATGACTGATATACAGAGGGCCTCGCTTCCTCATGCCCTTTGCGGTCGAGATATTCTTGGTGCAGCTAAAACTGGGTCAGGAAAGACTTTGGCATTTGTCATACCGGTGAGTAGATGTGAATTATCTATTTGTATTTGCATAGAATATGATAGTTGGTCAAATAAATTTAATCCTAAATTTTCTAGGTTCCAGGTTTTTTTTTTATCATAGTTACGATTTTGTTGTAATTAGATGTACGAGTTGAATTATGTATATTTATCCTTTGCCCAGGGTGGTGGAATTAATTGGCTACTGATAAAAATGATCAACTATCTTTGATACTGTTTGACCCTTTTGTCTCTACAATTTGAATGAAAGCACCTGTAATAAAAAAGTTAAGCATGTCAGATTGAAGAAATTCTTTCTCTCCTCAGTAGTTCTGATTTTCAGGTTCTTGAAAAATTATATAAAGAGAGATGGGGTCCCGAAGATGGTGTGGGGAGTATCATTATATCTCCAACAAGGGAGTTGGCTGTTCAGCTGTTTGAGGTGCTGAAAACTATTGGGAAACATCACAACTTCAGTGCTGGCCTCTTAATTGGTGGTAGGAAAGATGTTGACACTGAGAAGGAGCGTGTCAATGACCTGAACATACTTGTTTGTACTCCTGGTCGGCTGCTCCAGCACATGGATGAGACTCCTAATTTTGATTGTTCACAGCTTCAGGTCCACCCTTTTAGTTTATTACCAGCTAGTTCCTTTGTTTTTTGTCCTTGTATATTGTACTCATAATTCATAAATACGGGAAGACTAACTATATTTTCTTATATTTGTTAGTTCAACTTGTTTTTAAGGGATTATTCATGTGGAAAACATTGAAAGAAAAACTATCAAATGCTCCCCTAGATTTTATGTATCCGTCATTTACCCTTAATTTATGTTAGTTATCTTGCTGTTAAAGTTAGAAATTTAGATTTTTTTTATTCGTAGCTGTTGATTTTGGTAAAATTTCCTGGCCAGTGAACAGGTTTTAGTTCTTGATGAAGCAGATCGAATTCTTGATGTTGGATTTAAGAAGGCCTTGAATGCAATTATTTCGCAGCTACCTAAACATAGGCAGACTATGCTATTCTCAGCAACTCAAACAAAGTCAGTTCAGGATCTTGCCAGACTCAGTTTGAAGGACCCAGAATATTTAAGTGTTCACAAGGATGCTTTGACTGCCACCCCAAATCTCTTGCAGCAAACTGCAATGATTGTGCCTTTGGAGCAAAAATTGGACATGTTATGGAGTTTCATAAAGTCTCATCTTAATTCTAAGATTCTAGTTTTCCTCTCAAGCTGCAAGCAGGTAACTTTGCCTTTTTTTTCCCTTAGTGGAAGAAGGATTTGTTGATTTTTGGTTGAAGGGAGCTTCAAATATAATCCACTTATATTGAATGAAGGTGCATTTATGATAGAGTCCATGAAGTAATGATAAAGTCTCAATGTAGTGCACTTATTCTGGTGTATTTATGTTTAGTGGTTTTTGTAATTCCCTGATATTTATTTAATTATGACTTTTAGAATTCTGTTTATGTTTTTTTATTTAAAGAGATTAGAGTATCAGGATGGAGGCATTGATATTTTGGGAAAATATTTTTGGGGAGAGATAGTAAACCTTTCGAACGCTTGCAATATTTTGTATTTTCGTGTGTTGTTTTATTAATAGTATGGGGTACGTATCAATAGTATCAAAGCATGGATTGGGTCAAGTTTGTGAGGAAGTCAACCAAGTCAGTGAGGAGCATTGAGGGGCAATCATGGCTTCAATCTTGAAGAAAATAGTGTTGCTCTTAGTGTCTCAGCAAGGAGGAGAAATTCATGATTTTGTGGGTATGGGTAAACAGGAACGAGAATCGGAATTGAAAGCAGGCAAAGGGGTAGGGTTAAAATGGAAAGTAGTTGCAACCTCCCCGGGAAAGGAGCCAGTGTCAAAACCGGCAAGAATGCCAAGCTCGCTAGGAAAAATGGCAACGTTAGAACTCTATCATGTTCTACCGACATCGAAGGTTAGCAAAAAAAAAATCTACATTGAAAGAAGATGAAGGATTGAGCGGGTGGAAGATCAACAGGTTGGGGTTTGCAACAACAAACCCAGACCATTGGACTGCGGACGGCTCATTGAAGGGTGGTTAGAGCAAGACCGCAGTGGAGGAAGAACGTGGAGGAAGACATTTTCACCTCCAATCTGACCAATGAAAGGAGGACTTTTGCTGCATTTTTGTCTACTGTCTTGAATGGTCAGAGAGAAGGACAAAGAGGAGTGGCCAGCGCCAGTATATGGAGGTGGTCGTTTTTTGGGTCGGCTTTCTTGAGTGGACGTCTGCAGGAGGGGGATAGCTGGCTTTTTCTTCAAGAGGGCATAGCAAAAAATTAAAATTAGAAGTAGCATCCAACCCTCTAGGCTAGGCTGCCTCATCCACCCTTTTGGGATGGTCTTTCTTTTCCCCCAGCCCAAATCAATGCATCTTCACCCAACAACATTACCTTTTCTTAAATCAATTTTTTGCGAAAACATTTCATGATCTCTTTGACACTTGCAACAATAAATTCTTGAACAAAACCCAACACAGTCGATGTGGTAAACTCTTCAAATTTTTATTCGACAATGAACCGAAGAGATCAAAAGAGAATAATAAAAAAATAAACACCTTGAGGATAAGGTATTCATAGGATCAATGATAGAGTCCTAATATAGTACACTTATTTTAGTACACTTATATTAAGTGTTTTTTAGGATTTCTAAATGTTTATTTAATTATGACTTTAGAATTCAGTTTATGTCTTTTATTTAAGGGAATGAGAGTATTAGGGGAAGACATCAATATTTTGTGAAAATATTCTAAGGAAGAGCTATTAGACCTTTCGAACGTCTGCAATATTTTGTATTTTCGTATGTCATTTATTTTTAGTATGGGTACGTGTCAATATCATTAACACTATTATATCTAATATGCACTACTTTATCTAATATAAATCTAAATTCTAGTAATGTGTCTAGTGATCTTTGACCTGACTGAATCATTCTGATCAAACCATGTTTCTGACAACAGTTTGAATCAATGGAGTTAATTAATTCTAGATCGGCTCTTTTTATGAGAACGGAACCACATTGGATGAAAAAGTAGTGCTATGGTTTTAATGATTCAAAAGTTTTTAATAAAAGTACATGTTGAGAATTTGCACTCTCAAAGATGTGACGACTTGAATGATGCCATTCCAAGGAAACATAACACTAGCCCAGACAATGGAGAAGGGATGTTCATTTATTTGACAGCAATGAAGTAACCAAAAACTCGGCTCGCTATAAAATTTAAGATTATATATTATCTAATGTTGAGAAGAATGATTTTTCATTTGTAAGATCATATGTTATCTATGTTGAGAAATATTATTTTTTATTTATTTGTTCTCTGCAGAACAAACTTCAGATTTACACAACCCTAGGTCAAGCATAATTCTAGGTAACTCAAATTCTAAAGTCCTATTGTTATTCCCTTTGGTTTGGGCTCGCCTTATAAGAATTCTCTTTAGAGCCATTTGATGATTGTGACCATTCTTATGTAAGATTGTGCTCTCGGGCTTATTGCTTGGTATTCATGTTTTGCTGTAAAGTTGTTTGTCTTAACTTTAATTTTCTGTGGGTAGCAGGTAAAATTCGTATTTGAAGCTTTCAAGAAGCTGCGTCCTGGAATTCCGCTGAAATGTCTCCATGGAAAGATGAGGCAGGAGAGAAGAATAGGAATATACTCTGAGTTCTGTGAGCAACGTGCTGTTCTCTTCTCCACAGATGTAGTGTCAAGAGGTCTTGATTTTGATAAAGCAGTTGACTGGGTTGTACAGGTAAGTTACTGGTAGTTAATCAGGCGGAACATATAATCTTGAACATTTATTTGGTTCTTATCTTTGTTTCAACAATGCAGGTGGATTGTCCTGACAATGTAGATTCTTACATTCACAGAGTTGGGCGAACTGCACGCTATCAATCTAAAGGGAGATCAGTGTTGTTTCTCACTCCTTCAGAGATGAAAATGCTAGAAAAACTACAAGAACAGAAAGTTCCCGTGAATTTTGTCAAGGTGCTTTTATTTTACTTTATTTTCCTATCCCAGTTGAGAGGGGCTCTTAAAACACCAACACTTTTAACAATCCCGACATGGGATGCGTTCTCCAAACTTTGGAAAGGACTTAGCAAGAAAAGATAGATTAGTTTTTTTTTTCCATGTTGTTCTATTGAATCATGCTACCCTTTGGAAACATGTCAAGTGCGAAGCATGAATCTGCGTACAATGCTGACACAATTTCTTACTTTCCAGGCAAACTTAAATAGACTTCAGCCAGTTTCTGGATTACTTTCAGCTTTATTAGTTAAGTATCCAGAAATGCAGCATCTTGCACAAAGAGCCTTCATCACTTACCTGCGATCGATAAATATGCAGAGTGACAAAGAAATTTTTGACATCACGAAAATGCCAATAGATGAGTTTTCAGCATCAATGGGACTCCCTATGACCCCAAAAGTTCGTTTTTTGAACCAGAAAATGAAGCGTATAAAAGCAAGTGAGAAGCCCAATGTGGAAAATTCTGAAAAGGGTATAGATGCAAACATAGCAGGGGAGAAGCTAGATATTGGTGACTTAGATGAAGAAATAGTGAACAAAGCGCCTCTTTCGACCGACAACATCCGAAAGGACATGGTAGACAAAGCTGGCCAAGTTGAAGATGCTATGTGAGTTATTTCTTATTTTAACTGATTTTTGCCATTACGAATTTCATCCTAAGAGGTATATTGCCAATGAATATGGAAATAGGATTATGCTATCTTTCATAAATATGATGTTTTAGGAAAATCATGAAGAGCAATCTCGATTGGTGTGTATTTTTATTCCTAAAACATCATGTTTGATAGTCATAAAGAATTTGCTGTCTCCTTCCAGTTATTCAATAGTTCAATCATGTGCAATAGTTTGTTTATACAAATGTTGCAGGCCGGCAACACGAGTCTCGAAGAAAAAGAAGTTAAAGATCAACATCCACAGACCAGTGGGTTCCAGAGTTGTCTTTGATGATGACGGCAATACACTTCCCCCGCTCGCCAGGATAGCTGACATAACCGATTCATTTTCGCTCGACAAAGGTATTTTCCCTACTTCCTACTGTGAAACAGCTCGGTTTTTTGTTTGTTTTTTCTTTTTGGGTTTAGTCATTTCCTGTGTAAATGTTTCAGACCAAAAGAATGAGTATTACAAGAAGATGAGAGCCGAGATGAAGCAGGCCGACAAGGAAGACAAGCTTCTAGAACAGGAGCGACTACGTGAAAAGCGGATCAAGAAGAAGATGAAGGGGAAGAAAGAAGAGGATTTACATTCAGAGTCCGATGAAGACGAAGACACGAGAGGAGACAGACCTCACAAGAAACAGAAGAAATATTTCAACAGCGAGAGCGATGAGGACGAGAAGAAAGAAAACAAAAGCACCCCAGATTTTGCAGGCGACGCCATTTCTTTGGCAGCTCAAGAGGAGCTGGCTCTTAAGTTGTTGAGTTCCATGCACAAGTAAAAGGAGTAGAGCCATTTATTTATTTTTTATGGGTGGGTACTGAGTGTAACCTGTGTTCTAGAGTCCAATGTCGGCGGCTATACGCACCTGGGTTCCAATTTTACTCTTCTGGTACCAATTCCAAGAAACTATAGGCCAGGGTACACTAAAAATTTTGATCATAGCCCACTCCATCTTTCTTGGACAAAGTAAACACTAGTATTTATTTATTATTGTTTAATCTGTTAAATCGATCCATATATAACTAATTCATTTTTAAATCCAACAGAAAATTATAACCAGTAAAATCAAGATTTAATCTGAATTATAAATACACAGTCATTTTAGATCAATCTTCTTATTTTTTTTCTAATATCCAAAAAATAATGACTTCAAGATGATAAAAATAAAAGATGGCCGACATTACATGCATTAATAAAAACGTAGAAAGTCATCATATGTTTGGGCTCCATCCTTGAAAGCAAAATTTTGTAAGTCAGTGACATTTGAAGTACACATTTCAGTGTTTACCTGTAATTCAGTGCCGTGCTTGGACACGTTTCACCGTTTGCTTGTACTTGGTTGAATTCAAGAGACATGTTTGGCACATAATCTAATCTGTAGAGTTTAATTACTAAACTACACGAGTTCATCATTAAAATAACTTGAACAAACTTCAAAATGTAGCTACTACAGATAGCTTAAGCTCATTTCAAACCACAACAGTAGAAAGATGCTATTTCTCTAGATGGAGGCCATACAGTTAGAACCCATCAAATCAGAAGTCAGACAACTAGCAAATGCTCCTAAAAAGAAACACTTGCATCAAAAAAAATAAAACCAAATCGAGACAAGAACAAGAAGTAGACACTACACTTCCTCCTTTCAAATGCCCATAAAAGCAAAAACCAACACCCCAACACACTTTAAAGCAACCGCTCACTCTTCGACCAACGCATCACTGCACAAAACAAAAGCCGATAGCCAAAGATATCTATCATTCCAAACAGAGGCACAATTGGGGGCAATTTCAGAATTAAGTCTACCATGTAACGAGAAAAAAAAATGGATATCAAAAGATTAAATACTTTACCTGATGTGGTCGTTGGTAAGAACCCGGCTGCTGGTAGTTACCATATCCAGGGTATCCTCCATAATACATATTAGGGTCTTGAGGATTTTGAGTATATCCATATGTGTCATATCCTTGTCCATACCCATAATATCCACCACCATTCCACTGAGCCTGATCTGGCTGTAAGTTCCAATACACATCGAGATGGTTATCCCAAGTGCCATTTGACTAACCCAGAATACTAAATATACTTAATTAGAAAGTTCAATTTAATTAAAAAAAAATTGGTTGCAAAAGAAAAACCTGTTGCTTATTTGAAGGACTACGGCCCCATGAAAGACGAATACTCTGTCCACCTAGTTGAGTTCCATTCAACATTGATAATGCTTGCTCCGCACTCATTCTAAATATATGATGAAAAAAAAACTAATCCATGAATTTCTGTTTCCCGGAAGAGGGAACAGGGAAGAATTGAAGGGCTCCTCAAGGCCTACCTGTTAGCAAACTGAACAAAACCACACCGCTTTCCCATGGGTATTTTCACATGAACAAGCTCTCCAAATTGGCTAAAAACTTGTTTCAACACATCATCTGTAACACTGGAGTCCAAGCCCCCAACAAATATCTGCATCCAATCATGTCAGAGTCAAGTCCTCAAACTAAGTAAAATGTAAACAACTTAATAGAACTCACTGTTGTATTATTTGGGTCATTTTCCCCAGGATTTCCGGGTGTGTTCTGGTAACTAGCTGCAAATATTAAAAACTATTTAGAAGACTACTATGTGAAATAATAGACATTGGATATGTGAATTCTCCCCTAACAACATCTGGTTAAGGCAAAGAGCTGAAGCTCTAACAGTACCAATTCTCTCATTAAATGCTGAACTCGCAAACCATAATCAGCGCAGTACATTAAAACTAGCTGAAAAAACATGCCATGATACTAAAACCATGATAAAAACTACAAAAAACTAATGATTGATTCAATGCCTCACTCTGACAAAACAATGGAGAGAAACATTCATCAGTCAGGAAAAAAAAGCATGCACATTCAACCTTCTTCTCCACTAGGCATTTTTGTGAATACCAGCACCGTTAACCTCTTGATGAGTATCATGCTTCATTTGCAATATTCCAATAACAAGTCAATAACTCTCGTATTGTATCCATCATCCATGAAAAGGTTAACATCTTCAATCGCTCAGTATCACATTTGATGTTACTAACTATATGTAATCCAGGTATGTAACAGTGTGGTTAAATAAAATAAACAGAATCACCATGAAAATTGAACACAATAAAATGAGATGGGTAAATAGACAAGGAGCACCTTATGTCAGAGAGACACGTTCAGTTAGATAACTCACTACAAAATAAATTAAAGTCGTTCCTGTATAAACTATAAAAACTGATGTCCTCAGATAAACTAAAAAGACTAACTCAAACACCCAAAGAATAAACCATCGTGAGCAACAAAAAATAGCAAAATAAACTAGGGGGAGACTATAGACAGAAGAAGTTAATCTGAGATAGTATGCTGGACACCAACCACATACCAAATCCATGCTGAGGCTCTTCCCACAGATACTGCTCCGACAAAATTGTCTTAACTCAGAAAAGAACTTGCTCTAACCAACGAAAATTGACACACAAAAGTATAATTCAACATGGACAAGAAAATTTGGTATAGAATGGTAATTTAACAAAAAGTAAATAGCAAGGGGGCTGATTGAGAAAGAAAACCAATAAAAAAGAATTGTCTGAGCTTAATGAATTGAAAACATAGGTAGTATCAAGTAGACTTGGTAACGAGGAAGAACAGGAAACTGGACTGGTAACCTATGAAAATATGGAACTGGAAAAGTACTCTTGAATGTAGCAAATAAATGCCACAAGAAAATGAACCAAGAAGTTTACGACATAAACAAAATAACTGACCTAAAATGAGGCCACGCATTTAAGTGGAATCATTTCATTTTCAGCTGAGAACCCAGTGCCAGACCCACAAAATGAGAGCCTCTCTGTGTCCTGCTTTAAGACAACATGAGTTTTATATAAGTTTTTGCACGTTTTAACATAACTAAATGTGCCCAAGCTTACAAAGGTAATTGCTGGAACGAAATCACTGAAAATTCCTCCTATCTTCAAGTGCATAACTGAAATGACGTCACATTAATAATGGAAAGTTTTCATTTTTTACCTCCAAACAAAATCAAAAGGATATCAAATTTTCCACTCAAATCAAAGTACACGGACAATGGTTAACAAACTAACACACATGACAAAACAAATAGTTATAATGTCCACACAAGCAAATATCCGATAGCAACTTCATTAAATAACACTAAGGTGGGCCACCACCCAAATGCAACTTACCATTCTGGTATTGTGATACACCAACAGATTTCTTTGTAGCAGCAGGTCCAACACGCATGGGTCTTGAGGAACAATAAATACCATTCATTTCCGTCATGGCACGCATTTGTTCATTTTCATCACCAAACTTGACAAACCCATAACCTTTAGAACGTCCTGTGGTTCGATCAGTGACAACTTTTGCACCTTTCACAGAATGGTACACTGATTTAAACGTTTCTTGCAGTGTATAGTCATTAACATCAGCAGCCAAATCTCCCACAAAAACTGTAAAGTCAGGACCATCATCTTGACGCCTCTCACCGGAGCCAAGGGTTGCCCAGTTCAATCGAAAATTCTGTTCACTATTTGGCATTAATGTACCATTATAACTCTGTAAAATTTTCTCAGCAGCAGCATTACTGACAAACTCAACAAACCCATATCCCTCAGGCATGCCAGTTGATCTATTACGAATCACCTTGGCAGAAACAAACTGTGACCAACCAATAAACATGGATGAGAATAATCACATAGTAGTGTCATTACAAGGTCGTGTAATTAATAACTTTTGCATGTATCTTTCCCATATTAAAGAAAAAGCCATAGAATAAGGAAAAAAAACTGAAGCAAAAAAATGAAAAGCTTACACAAGACAAAACCTTATCTTCCATCCGAACAAAAGATGCCAATAAATTAAAAAATACCTAACCAAAAAAACTTAGGGCAAAACATTCTTGTGATCCTTTAGGGAATGTTTCAATTTACTCTTCACACATTCAATTTTCTCAGTGAAGTCCTAACATTTTCTTTTATGTTTTGAAATTGTTTTCTAGTAGATTTCTGCAAAAAAATTTAACAGAAAATGTAATGCATCTTTACTTTTTATCAAAGTCAACAAACTAAAACATTTTATTGATTATTTTATTCTTACCTGGTCTATTGCTCATAAGGGAGAATTTTTTTTACCCGAATGTGTTTTTTTCGACATGAAAAGGTGGAAATGAATTAAAATAAAATTTCGTGTCATTTGCCACTAAATTTACTCACAGAAATTGAGAATAGAACTATTAAAAGACGAAATTAAAAATATAAGAACTTTAGTGAAAAATCTGAATCTACGAGGACCAAATCGAAAACTATTCTTACACTAAGAAAACCTATAATGTATTTTACCCAAAAACTTTCGATCCATTAACATGCATTAATCAAGAGTGAGCGTACATGCTAATAACGCATCCACAAATAAATGGATCTAATAATCCTTTTTTTGTTCAGAAAAAATTAATCGACTACGCAAGAATGCAAGCATGTATATAAAATCAATTACCTCTCCAGTGTGAGAGAAGCAGTTAATAATATAGTTTTCATCCATCCACTGTTGCAAGTCTCCTATCCAGAGAGATCGAACCTCATTAGATCCAGCATTAGCATCGCCGGAGTACTGATGGCCCTGCGCCTGCATAGGCGGAGGCACCCCCTGCGGGGCCCATCCAGATGGAGGCGGAATCGGCTGAGATGGAGCCTGTTGATGTGGCTGATTCATCATCCACTGCTGGTGCTGTTGGAACTGCTGAGTAAACTGATCGGACGACATGGGAGGCATCTGAGACGATGGAACCATACCAGCACCCGGCTGCTGCATCATGATGAACCGAGAAGAAATACAATACCTAATGCTATCAAGGCAATGGAAATCTTACGCTTCTGCGAAGACAAATAAGCGTCGGAGGGGCGAGGAGGAAACCCTAAGAAATCAAGGATGGGAGAAGAGCCTCGATTTGAGATGAGGATAAGCGAGATATTGGGAAGTACAATTGCAAAGGCGTGGTGATTTATATAGAGGATGAGATACACGTGGCGCAGTCTTGTTGGTTAGAGATTTGTTTTCCTTTTATTTAAAAATTGAGTAAATATACATTAACTTGTAATTTTGTACATGTCGAATTATTCTTTTTGAATTATAGTCTTGTATAGCGTAGCTAGTTAAACGAACCGAGCTTATCTGTGTGATGATTTAAACGAGTCAAGTAGATTAAATGAATTTAATGAGTCGAGTAACGATCACAAAGTGGCTCAGAGAAAGGGGGTTGGGGGGTAATCAGGTCGGGGCAAAACATTATTTGTAATTATAGATATTATAGGCATGTACATGTATGAGTGTTCAAAATCGAACCGAAACCGGTGAATCAAATAGAAACTGATCAATGCAGTTCAACTAGGATTGATTTTGAACACCTTGAAATCGATCTTCAATTCTATTTTATAGGAACCGAAGTTATCGGTTCGGTTTTCGGTTTGACTTTATTTAAAAATGATACTAACTTAATCGAATTGATAAATTTACAACTTCTATTAAAAAAATCTTGTTTGCAGTTTGTTTTAAGGCTAATATTAAAAAAATTATTCAATAAAATGTTATTCGTACAAAACTTAAATCACACAATTGTCTAAATTTTAAATTATTTAATTATTACTTAAATAGTAATTAAATTATTAATTAATTAGTCATTAAATTATATTAATTGATAATTAAATTATGTCTAATTAATAATAAAATTATTAAATTGTAATTATTAATGATTAGATTAAAATAAATATATTATTACTATATTAATAATTTAATTATTTGATTGAATTAATTAGTTATTAAATTTTATATATTTTTAAGCTTGTTTTGCTATTTGAATTATTTTTGTTAAATTTATATTTATATGGTAAAAATAAATAAATAAATAAATTATTTTATAGAAAAAATGATAAATTAACTATCGTATTCTCTTATCCATGACAAATTAACAGCTAAAGTATTTTTCCTAACAACTTAACCACTGAACTATGAAAAATAAATAGAGCAAACATCACAGTTACGTTTTTCGTTAAAAAGTGTTCTTGTTCTGTTGCGAAATATTGTCTTTTCGCAGCAGAATATTATCTTTTTACTATTCATTAAAAAAAGTTGTCTTTCCACGGTGGAACGATAATTTTCTACTTTCGAAAAAATTATTGTCAGCTGCGAAATGATCACTTTCCAATACATACCTATCACTTTCTGCTGCGGAACGATTATTTCCTTTGCAAAAAATGAGACATTGGTGATGAACACTAGATGACGACAATGAACTAGGAAGAGGAATAAGAAGATAGTGATGAAAGCTAGATGGTGAAATCGAAAAAGAAAGAATTGTTTTCAACAATGAGAAGATGTTCAAAAAATTGAAAATGTGAAAATTATTTTCAACGACGGACCGAACCATGCCAGAGTTTCCTGACATCATCTTCTCTGTAATATTGCTTCAATTATTGTAATTTTAGCATAAAAATTAGAATTTGCAAAGAATAAACATAGAATTGACAGCGAGTAAACATAGAATCGGCTATCGATTTGGGGTCGGGTCTCAGTTCCTGGTTTATGGAACCGAGAACTGACCTATGTTTTGCTCTATTTTCTTATCTTTTTCATTCAGAAGGCAACCCTAAAGGCCCATAATCAGACTTCGCACTCCATCTCTCTCTCTCTCTTTCTCTCTATCTCTCTCTCTCTCCCTCTCTCTCTTTTTTAGTGTTTCATACTTACTTCAAAGCCCCTATTTTTTACAATTAGCTATGTCTCTCTGGTGAAAATTTTCATAAGAATCGAATTCTTTTATTAGATTGTTGATGGAGATTCTTGACCTCTTCAACTTCAAAGAATCATAACTTTAGTCACGGGTGTTAGAATCATCTCCATAAGTTGTTAGTAAAAATTGTTTAGTAATTGACTTGTCATTTATCACAAAATACGATGGTTGATATGTCATTTCCCTATTTTATACCATAAGTAGAACCAAAATCCAACCAAAATGATTCTTAATTGGTTGGGTTTCAGTTTTATTTTACACCAACAAAAAAAAATCAGTTCAGTTTTGGTTATAACTCTAAAACTGACTTTTGGGCATCCGCCTTCAAATTGTTTTTTGTTTTCAAAAATACCCTCCACTCAACAACTTCGTTGCAGATCTTTTCAAAAGCTGGACAAGTCTAGGTTTAAGTTATGACATGCAGAGAGAGGAGCTGTTACCAGAAGCCTGGCAAGTTCCTCCGCCACTGTTCAATCCTTTGCGGGAATCATACCTAATTGTATTGCATGAACAAAAAATTCGAAAAAATGGATCATAAATCATAATCCAACAAAAGAAAAACAGCATAGGGGTCATCCCTGTCGGAGATGAACCTACTGGAGTGCTATTCTCCCGTTCCTCCGTCGTTAGGTTAAGTGTTGAGCTGCCCTTGCCCTCCCCGCCGCCATTAATGTTCGTATGATTCAAAACCTCTCCCATGGAGCTTTCCCACGAAATTGGAATCTAATTTGCTTGCCTATTGCCTGTTTCGTTCATCACATTGCTCATTCCAATAGCCCCATTTGAATTGGGTCGAAATCAGTCGACAGTCTGAGAAGTGACAGAGTAAGTTTCTCATTCGTAGGCATGGCAGAGGAAGAGGGCGATGTGAGGTCTGGGGCATCCATGGGAGGTGAAATTGATAGCTGGGTTCTACCTAATTGTACATCGAAACCAGACCATGAAAGGACAGATCGGTCGAGCTGATTTTTAGTCCACAGAAAATGGGGAAGACGTGATTCAGTCTCGGCTTTATGGAAAATAAAGCTTTCTAGTACAACGAAGAATGAACTCCTCCATGAAGATTGAGAATATCAAAAGGGAATCTGCAAAGAAAGCCAAAGCTGAAATGTAAAATTTGGAATATTTTTGTTACGATGAATAAAATTTCATATGAGCTTTTTTGTGTCACCGTGGTCTACGTGTTTTTGGTTAACTCCAATTGTCTTAATATCCAATTAATTTTGGTCAAGTATAGGATTTTGGTCAAGTAGTCAACAATGAGAATTGTAGGATGATTATGGGTAAAAAAGGTAAATTGGTATAAAAGTGAAAATAAAACTTTATTTACTTCATTATTTTCAGTCACTACCTACAGTGAAACAGTATTTGTGAGTGAAGTGAGAATTCCGACAATAGTGAAAATTGAGAATCGTTCATGAGGCTTTAACGCCTAAATATCTGTGGAGAGACTTCAAGGGTGAGCCATTTTCTTCATCCATTTATGTGTTTAAGCTCGAGTCTCTGGTTGGATTTTTGGATCCGAGCTCGAGAACTCAAAATTCATGGTGTACCCCTGCAAGTGGGACAGATTTGGAGTCCATGTGGGTTTTGAGCCGTTTGGAGGCGAGGACGCGCATAATGTGGCACTCCTCCTCGGGAGATTTCGTTGGAGTTCTGTCCCACCAAAGCAACAGAACGCTTGGTTTCACGAAAGATAGGTTTCTGCAAAAACGTGTGTGCCTGTAGAGGGCAACTTCCACAGAACGCACATGTCCGCAGGGGACATGTGTATGCGAAAGCGAAGACGTACGTGGAAACGTTCATATTTGTGGGAGGAAAGCTTTTGCGGAAGAAACATATATGCAAAACCACAGAAGAGCAGTTGCCGCAGCGGAAGCGCAGGCTTCCGCAACAAGATGAAGTAAGTAACACGTGTCCACATAAGGCAAACTTCTGCGAAATGCATGTGACAACAGGAGTTAAGTTTCCGAAAGACATACGTGTTTGATTAAGTGAGAGACATATGTCCACGGAAGCGCAAGCTTCTTAAGTGAAGTAAGTAACGCACTTGTCTGTAAAAGACAAACTTCCATGAAACACATGTGACAGTGAGAGCTATGTTTCCACAAGACGTACATGTCTGCTAGAGCGAGAGACACTTATCCACAGAAGCGTAGGCTTCTGCAACGGGAGCGCAAGACTTGTGTGCAAGAGTAGAAATCAGCAAATACTATTTTTGTGTCCTAACTGCGACTCAAACACTGGATCGAGTCCTTGCCGCCTTGGCGCTACGAGCTTGATGAAGATACATGCATGGTTTGGCTTCTTCCGATTTGGGTTCCTAGCTCGGTAAGGGACCCATTCCCTATCCCTATTATTGAGTTAGATATAGAAACTCATTTGGTTGACTTTGTTATAGGTTCAAACGATTTTATGGACTCTGGACTAGTGCTTGAGGTTGCTGCTCCTTCTACAAAAAGGAGAGACCGCCTTGAGGTAGAGATTTTATACTTTATGCACAACGTTGTATCATTGTTTTCAAAACTATATTTTGCGGGTTGTCACATATGAAAACCTGACGGGAATTGTTTGATAGTATGTCAATTTTTATACTATGTATATACATGAGTTTTACACATTTGAATTAGCTTGCATGTTATTTTATGGATTGTTTTGTTACTGATATGGGGGGATGAATTCTTTTGATACTTTGGACGGTCATGGTGTCAAAGTATCACAAGGCTATCCTAGCACACCTTTTATTGCGCGAAGATGTTTTGTTTGCACGTTGTGTAAAAATAGGTAATAGGGTGGTGTTACGCGCTCTTTAAGTTTTGAATCTCTAAACCTGATCAGTTGTATTTGTTTATTGATATTACCGGCTGTGTCGTCGCGGAGCCTTGCTTGCTGGCAACCCGAGTGACGCTGCTAGATCTTTAGATCGCCATCATTTTTCCCTTTCTCCCTCATGAAGTGTTGTTTGTAAACGATTGCCGTCTTTCTGTGTATTTGATTAGATGAGTCATTAAGTGATATTTCTTTTTCACGTAGACTTGTTTTATGGTGAAAACTCAATAGAGTTATTTTGATATTAGTTGTCTATATATACAACTATGTTTTATGATTGTTCATCGGTGGTCAATGGAGCTAGTTTCTTCAACATGATAAATGATTTCAATGATTTTAAACTCTTGCACGACATTTTCTTTGACCATGGTTTTGATGATAAAAGATAAAATCAATTTTACATGCATTAAATTTAGTATAAGTTTCTCACTGAGTTAGTTACTCACCCGAATGATCTTATCCATCCCAGGTAAAGAGAAAAGTGGTTAGGAGTACTGGTGTTGTGTGATATCTCGTATCCCTAATTTCTTGATCAAGTGTTTTAATTTCATTTCCTGGTGATGACTTAAATATAGTAATTTGTGTTTGTATAATATTTTAGATAACATTGAAGATTTGAGATTTGTTGCACAATATTTATTGTATTTATTTTCTTCTCAAGACGAGCACAGGCAAAAAAAGTTCGCCCAAGGGAACTAGATTGTTTGAGCTTTTTGTTGTTTTGTTTGAGTGTATTTTAGATAAAAAAAAATTGAATATGTTGTGCATATGTCTAATTTAACATAAAATTTAATTTAAAGGAGTAAATTACTCACAGTCAATATGTTAGGATTTAATTTATACAAAAACATACGTTAAGGTGTTGAGTGTACTTTACTGCATATGTCTGTTAGTTGCTAAGTTTAACTATTAAACACTTGAGGCTTTTAATTGTTGTTTGGATTTTATGCGTGGCACAAAAACGATTGTGTTAAGCAGTAAGGCGAAGATGTAAATATAAGTGGTGGAAGGTTTATATGCTAGTGTTGCAATAGTGAGTTCGGTTTGGATAAAGAAAAAGAATACGTGATGCTGTTAGGAATGAATTTCTACGTATTTACAACTTTGATTGATATGCTTCATTGGTTGAAGAATTTATGCTTCTTGTTATGTGTAGGTATGGAAATAATGAAGGGGTTGTTAAAATCAGTATGAAGTTGGAAATGTGTTGTGATAGTTCTAATGGGTTTTGCAGATTGAATGGAGATTGTGTATGAAGTTTAAATCATATGAGATGTTAAGTGTTATGAGTTCTAGAACCCTCATAATAATTACTATAGAAATGAAGTTAATAATTAAATATTGTCAATTTTGAAGGTGTTTAATAGGAGAAGGATAATGTTAATTTCAGAGACCTACTACGGAAACCCAAGTAAGTAGATACTTACTGTGCTTTGGTCTTCGGACCCTACATCGCAAGAATTGGGGTTGTATGCTGTGTGTTTACTGCTTTCATATAATATTTAGGTTGTTTACTGCTTTATCACAAATTGAGCATGTTCCGTATATTGTGCTATTATTGCTGGATGTTTATTAGATTTAAGTTCTTTTAATGATATGTTTCGTAGACGAGCATGTTTAGAAGTTATTGGAAAGATGTGATAGAATTGTATGCATTCACGAGCATCATGGTTTTTAAAAGATACGAAAATGGTTTTCATGCATGGTTTTAAAAAGGAAAACGAAAAGTGGTGGAATGGATGCTCATACATACTAAGTGAACGGCGTTCTCAAGGGCTGATCATCCAAGCAAACAACCATCACTTAGCTGTAGGAATATCCATCGTGTCACTGAATAAACGTAAATAGGCGTGTGGGGGTTGGGAGATTTGGTGAATGTCTATTGGTGGAGACACTATATGGTGTATCCCCTCATCGGGGTGACGGTTAACCACGTGGACTCTAGTGTTCATCATTTCTCTTGTACGGAAATCCCCAACGTCTTCAACAAAAAGAGAACGGTGACGGTCATGGTAGCGAGGCCATATGATGTATCCCTATGTAGGGGTGACGGATAACTACATGACTATATGATGTATCTATTCCCTCAGTATATGGAATAGATAGGTTCCCTTCCAGAAAATGAAATTAAAAGAGAAACGAAAAGAGAAAGATCAAGTGAAGTTAAGATCAAGAAGATTGAAAAAAAAATGAAATGAAATGCGAAATGAAACCGGAAAGAAAAGGAAAAGAAACGGAAACGAAAAGCGAAAAAGGATTTCGAAAATGAATAGCATGTTTATTGTATTTTATATCACTTACTGAGCATTAGTGTAACGCCCCAAATTATATTTTCCCCAAATTATAAACCCTAAAATTTTTCCCAAATTTGATTTATAAAATTAGGTTTAATTTGGTCGTTATAAACCCTAAATTACAAAATTTAGTTAATAAAATCGTTATTTATAGCATAAGCATTTGATAAAACAACTAAATTTATTAGCAGAATAGTTTAAACTTTAAAGTTATTTATTAGGGTTAATCCTATTAATCTTATTTTATTAAACAAAACATTTAATTAAAACTTTATTAAATGAAACATAGTTTACTGAAAATCTCAATACAAAATAAACTTATTCGAATACTTTAAAAGTTGAAGCATTAAATGAAGTTTTCCCCTAAATATTAAAACTGCAATAAAATATAATCTTTTGACTCATTGTTTACATATTCAATATTTTCCTCTGTATGCTCTTCCACTTCAGGAAAATCCTCGATCAGCCCATTCTGTTAAAAATTCACCTACATCACAAAACTAAAGAGTGAGATAAACTCAGTAAGTAAAAACACGTGCATAAATGTTTAATCTCATGCATTACCAAGTTTTTATATTTAAAGTTACATACTGGTTGGAATTCATTTTCAAACCCTTCCGAGTTTCAAGCTTTCATTAGCTATCACAAGGTTTCATGCATTCAGGTTTTCATTAGTCATCTCAAAGTTTACTACCAAGCTTCAAGCTTTCATTAGCTATCGCAAGGTTTCATGCGTTCAGACTTTCATTAGCCATCTCAGAGTTTTTTCGTCAATTCCATCAAAATCACACATAAACAAGATGACCTATAATTTTTATCTTATTTATATAATGTGTCAATGTCTAACCATGCATGCCAGAATAAAATATACAACTTTACTAATAAGATAAATATAAAGAAAATACTAAACGTCTTGTGATGTAGGGCCTAGGGCCAAAACGTTGTAAAAACTTTGTGTTTTACTTACCTGGATTCCGAGAGAGTAAGGGCTTTGGGAAAATTCCGAGTCTTTGAACGAACTAACCTACCGAAATAATTTATCTATTAATTTTCCCCAAATAATGATATTAAATCCTTGAAAGAGATTTGGGTAGAATTTCGTTACCGTTGAAAATCTCAATTGGGTTGAAGACGAATTTGGGTCGAGTCGGGTCGATAACTGGATTGGTTCGGTTTGGTTGGGCTGGACCGATTCGGTTCGGCTGGGCTGGACTTGTCCCGTTTGCTGATCTGGATTCAGTTCGGTTTGCTGAGTTGGATTCGGTTCGGTTCACTTAAGTAGGACTGGTTCAGGTTAGCTTCTTCAATTGACCGACCTTCTTCTTCTTCTTCTTCTTCGATCTTCGAAAACCACCGACAGAGAGTCCTTTCTCTATTTCGCGATGAGAGAGCTCCTCTTTCTCGTCGGTTGCCGCCAGTCGCTGCGGTGGGAGGGATGTCGTCGCGATGGAGGTCTCGGTTGGAGGGGAGTTTGCTTCGGGAGGGATTTCTTTGCAGTAGAGGTAAGCTTTCCAGAGAGCTCTGAGGTTTTCTTCGAGTTGGTGTGTGTTTCTAAGCTCGGTGAGATCCTCTATTAATAGGGGAAGTCTCACCATTCCTCCCTTATGAGGAATGCTTTGAATCTGCCCTTCCAACGGGTCTAGGTTTAGAGACGAGGAAGGAAACATTTCTGTTTTCCTGGAAATGCTCCACCCCGCGTGTAGCAACCCGATCCTAATTTTTCCGGTTAAGCGATGTAATTATTTTGTTAAGAATAAAATAAGTTTGATGTCTGTATATTACATCTTTCTAAGGATGTTATGTTGTGAAGTATTACCTCGTAGACGTCTAAGATGGATGAGATTTGACGAAAATGTGAAGAAATGATGAAATTATAGGCGTTGCGGAAGACTGGGCATAAGACGCGGACGCTGCAGATAATTAAATTGGAGTCCGCATTGAATCTGTATGAACAGGGAGCATCCGGACGATACATGCGGACGATGTGAACGAGGGATTTAGCGTCTGCACTGAATCTGTCCAATTTTGATTTACGCGGACGACACCATGCGGACGATGCAGACGACTAAATGGCGTCCGAAACCAGATTTCGGACGGTATGGACGTATGGTTAGGACGCCATTTACTGTGTATTTTTAGACTCGCGGACGATGCGGATGACAGTACGGCGTCCGCATGACAACTGAACTGCGAATTAAAAGTCAGAAAATTAATAAAAAAAAGGGGGAATGGCCAGAATGGCCATTCCTTCGTGTCTGGATCCGAAGAGAGGGAGAAAGGGCGACGCGAGGGAGAGACGGCGAGAGGCGATGACTCGCGGGAGACGCCGTCCGGCGTGCGGCATGCGACGTGAGGCTGTCGGCGTCACGGGTTGGGATTCACGGCGAGCTAGGGCTCGCGTTCGGGTGGCGCTGTTCGGCGAACGGCGAGACGAATCGGAGCTCTCGCGGGCGTAGTTCCGGCGACGGTTTGAGGTAATATTTAACTGGGTCTTCCTCCTCCCTTGCAATTTTATTGATTTGTTGTTTTTTTGGATTTAAGCTTGCTGTGAGAAGTTATGCCATGTCGGATTTGGTTGCTGGATATACGCCTTCGATAATTATTGTTAAGTTACAGTATGGAGTCTGAATATTAAGTGTGATACTCAACTGTTAGAGTTGATTGTTTTGTGGTCAAAAAGAGAGAAGTTGTGTGGTATTAAGGAAATGTTATGTATGCCTTTTTCATAACATGAAGGATAATTTTATTAGAGTAATAACTTGTTGGGATTGATTTCCAGACATGGAATTGTTGAAGTAGTTTGGTAAAGTAAAGACATTATGTGTGTTTTGACGATATGCTATATGGATTTGGATTAGAATCATTAATCTGATTAATGAATGGAAATTGGGTGATGTAGTTATGACTTGATTCAGATATTGTTGTTGGATTTCGATTTACAAGTCTACAATTCATGGGTGAAATCATGTTTGTTTTGCTATGTATTAAACTCAATTCTAGACGTTATCAATTGAGGTTAATTTATTAAGCGGAGTTGTAATTAAGGAAGTGGCTTCGTTTAGGAAACTCTATTAAACGACGAAAAAGTTTTATAAGTTGATTAATTTACTAGATTTATGACAAGTGTTACTAATTTGTGAAGATATAGAAAGGAGAAGAAAAAGATAACGGTTAAACGTTGACGCACGATAAAGTTCGAGGTAAGGAGTGGGTTTGTTTTGGCCTTGTGCCTTACACCCAAGTAATTTGTGTGTAGGTTAGTTTTGCTAGATTGTGAATCAGACTTTGGTGATGTTAAAAGTTATGAAAACGTGATAAAGAAACAATGAATAGAAGTAACGAAAGAAAGTCTAAACAAATGAGAAGTATGAATGAATGCTAAAGAGATTACGATTGAAAGGATGCTGTTGTATAACTTAGAAGAATGTTCATAGTCTCCTAATATGTTCTCTTTCGTATAGTCAAAGTCTGAAAAAGGGCTAAATAACTTAGAAAAGCATAATTTAAAATGTAGTTCGTAAAATAGTTCTCGTATATGATTTAGAAGTGTGATCGTTACCTGTTTTATTCAGAATGGTATGAGTTGTGAATTAGCATATCAATATTTATTCTTAGTTGGGTAGCATGATTTGTTAATTATAATTTGTCGTACGTCACTTTACTGCTTCATTATATTCACTCGCTGTTACATTTTGGCAGTATAATTGTTTCTGTGATTCTTTATATGCGCAAGTTCAAGTATAGTATGTTTACTTCAATATGCTTTTCCTGTTTCATTAAAGTATGCTATTCTCATATGTGATTTGTTTGCTAGGAAAAAGTAGATTGAGTCTATGATAATAGAAATCAAGGGGTAACCTCTAGGGAGGTACCCACATGCATAAGTGAGGAAAACGAAAAGACTATGAAAAGAAAGAACCCAAAAAGGCGGGTATATGCCGGAATAGAAAAGAACCCAAAAAGGCGGGTATATCCCAGAATAGAAAAGAACCCAAAAAGGCGGGTATATGCCGGAATAGAAAGAACAAACCAAAAAAGGTGGGTATATGCCGGAACTAGGGAGTTGGAGTAGATGGGTAGTCCGGATCTAGCCTAGCTAACTAGGATACACCCCTACCAAGACGGGAAATGGACTAGTAGCCCACAGGGGGTTAGTTTCCGTACAACTATGTCATTTCAAAGGAACACCTTCAATCTCCAAGCTCGATGTACGAGTTTAAAGAATGAACAAAGAACAATAATGTAATTAAAGAAGTTGGATTGGTGGCCCCATTCCAACAAGAACTAAAGAGAGAAATGCATAATTGTTTTTCCCCTCTCCTTACTGAGCGTAAGCTCACGTTCTTACTTGTGGTATAAGTACAATGACGAACAGATAGTAAATGAATGAGAAGAAGATGAGAAACGCATAATGACGCAGAGATGGATGATTTCGCACGTACAGGATTCGGATTGGCAAGGCAAAGACAAATGTAAGTTAACGACTATAAAATAAATGAAAGAAAAAGATAAAGAAAAAGATTACGAATCAATGAAGTAATGGTTCAGTTTTAATTGATAGACGAAATGTTTGAATCGCGTAGTAATTCCTTTAAAGATTTCTTACGCTTCCGCCATGATTTTCAAATGATTATTTTTAATGCTTCTGCATAATTAATAAGTTGGTTTTCATGACGAGTTTTCATAAAGAGTTAGTAGCGGTTCGAATTTTCGCACTCTGATTTGTTTTAAAAAGAAAATTTTAAATTTTTACGCATTTTAATTGCTTTAAGAAAATCCGGGTCGTTACACCGCGTAGCTAATATGGAAACCAATTAACTCTAGGGTTGATATTGTGTAGCACATTCGGAAAAAATAAGGAAGAGTTAATTCAAGGGTTGATATTGTCTAGCACATTCGGAAAAAACAGATTAATTCAAGGTTTGATTGGGGTTAAAATAAGGAAGAGGTTTTTTTGAATTGAATTTGATTTTGGAAATTTCCTAAAAGTTGTCAATCCTGTGCAGAGAAATCGGGAAGCCAAATTGATGAGGGTTTTGATTTTGGAAAAATTGCTTCAAATTTGGGGAATTTACTATTGATTGTGATGTAGGTATGTACGAGAAATAGGAGAATAGGTCAAAAACAGTTGATGAAGAATTTGTACGGGTGGATCTTATTGTTGTCTGGGCTAAACAAGTAAATGAAAATTTATGTGTAAAAAAGTTTGTAAATTAACTAAATCTTGTTTTAATTCCGCTACGTTTCATAAAATGATTTTATTACTTCCACTGTAAATGATAAATGTTTTAAGTGAAAAGTTTTAGTGATCGAATTTTATAAAGGAAAAAATATTTTAACGTTTTTATAAAAAAAAAGTTCTAAATTTATGCATTTTTAAAAGAAATAAAAACTAGGTAGTTACAGGAGGTGCGAGGAGAAATCTAGATCGCGGTGGTTGACTGCCAATGGAATGGGGAAACGTTATAAGCATCCACTTTTCATTTCAATGGCTGCTTCTAAATTTGCTTCTGCTAAAGCAGCCATGTGGCAGACTGGCGATAGCTTGTGGAGTATTTCATCCTGTGACAAAGGGTAAAGGAAGGACGTGGAAGGAAATGGCTGCTGCAAATAATGTCTGCTTTCTGACCAAAATTGTTAGAGCCCGTTCAATGTTTTGAACAACAACAAAATGGTGTCAATTGTGTTTGCTTAAACACCTACTATAAATTCTCCCTCTTGGATGTCTGTAGAGTTACTCTCTTGATTGGTGTTAGAGTAAGGTTGGAAGGTGTAGCGAGCCGAGCTAGCAAGGCAGCTCACTCGTTTAACATCATTAATCTCCTCAAAGCAAATTACAAAAATTACAGGCACTGAATCCTTTATTTCATACCATCGAAATCAGTTAGAACTTTCTCTCAAAATCAAAATATAGAAATGGCACACTAAATTTCTACCATATGATGAGGACCGAAAAACATACAGTAATTCTCCAACAGAATTAGGGGTGAAATTTGATTCGGTTCGATTCGGTTTTAAAAGACAAAAAAAACCAAATTTAAAATCGAATCAAATATAATCGAAATATTCAGTTCAGTTCTTGGTTTTAATGAAAAAAAACCAAACAAAACTGAACCAAACCAAAATAAATCTAAACCAACCTATTTAACCTAATTCCAATGAAATGCTCGATTGTTCTCCAATAACGATCACCCCCCCTTCGCCAAGTGTTCATGTGCGTGCCAGAAGGAAATTCCACAAAAACGCAGTTCCGGTTATGAGCAGCTGCTTTGGCATACAACATCTGCATGTGTACCGGGGGAACCATCTCATCTTGCAACCCTGAGAGAAAAAGGATTGGCTGCCTAATCTGGAATTAAGATCTCACATTAAAAGCTAACTTGTAATAAATTCCTAAGGCAGTCAAAGTGGAAAGATTAAAAAATGCCAAACAAACAAATTATCAGTTACGACTAGAGCAATTTATCTTAGTTATATAATGAGAAAATAGATAGACTACATATTTGTTGGGCTTGGCCCATATTTTGTGGGCTGAGTATAAAAAAAGGTTTTGTGGTTAATGAAACCCTAGAGAGTGAACAAAATATAGAGTGAGAGAGAAGAAAGAAGAAAATAGATTTTCGAATTTTCAGAGGTAGTCATACGAGAATTGCGTTTTCTCAAGAAGCAACCGTTGGATCACCTTGAAATTTAAACTGTAGGTTCGCGACATCAATGAGTATATTCTGAACGGTGGAGATCGTCGTTTGATCTCTCTAAGGTGGTATGTTGGGGTAAAAACGAAATTGTAGTTCGGTAACCTTAGATTTATCCTCTCTTACGGTTTTGTTGTCTTCCAAGATTAGCGTGTTCAATCTTGATGATTATTGTATGCCTCTAGTTTGTTAAAGCTAGAGAGAACTTTGGTGTACCCATTATTTTGTTATAGTGGAAGTTTGATTAAGTGGCCTACGAGTCCCGTAGTTTTTTACTCTCACACTTTTTGAGGGTTTTCCACGCTAAAAATTGGTGTTACTGATCTCATTATTTTTGTTGGTTTGCTTGACCTATTTGATTGCACAAAGAGAGAAAAAAAAGTTATTTTTATTTCACTGCGTATTTAAGTTCTTTTTCTCAACAATATTATGAGCGATGATTTTCAACAGATTTTCAGAAAGGGATTTGGCAACAAAGCAATAACTCAAATCAATATTTAAGCCTGACCTGGCCAACTACATCAATGGTACTCCAGGGTGATAGTACAAGAAAATTGAGAATTTTCAGGCCTTTTGAACCACTTCCTCCAATAAACCACTTGAAGAAACGTCAAGAATAGACGTAAAAGTGTTTTCCCATATCAAACCTGAAACCTGTGGATTGTAATCAAGGCAAGTAAAAAATACAAGGAGAATTTGGATCTCTTGGTTGTCCCAAACAACACGCAAACTGCAACTTAACAGGATTAGTACCTTGTCAGGATTGTTCTTAGCAAGCACAGCTCCAACTGCGCCCCCAAGCGACCTTCCAAATACAAGTATTTTAGATGTGTCTATATCAGTCCTTTGAGAAAGATGATCAAGTGCGGCCTGTTAAATTAACAGAATCCAAGTTCAGCAAAGAATTAACTCAACAATCACATTTGGAATTTGAAAAAGTCTAAGAGGAAGCCATGCCTGGGCATCCCTAATAATTCCATGCTGCGAGGGATAACCATCACTTGCCCCATAACTGGTTAAACAATTTGTTCTCAGTGTCACTCAGTTGGAGTCAGTGGTAATACATTTCAATTAGTTCACAGCACCAAAAGCTTAACAAACATACCCTCGATATGAAAGCATAAAGAAGTTGCAGTGCAACCTTTGTAACATTGTACCAACATTTTCAAGGCGGTCAGCAATATCTGATGTAAGCAGTAAAGGGCAAAAAACTAAACCAGCAAAAATGAACAATCAACACATGAACTAGCCATAAATTTGTACTCGAGGCGAAGAAGTAACTAGTGCTATTTGGAGTTGTTAGAGATCGAACGATAACCGGAAAAAGAAAATAGCACGTGAGACACCGGATTTACGTGGAAAAATCCTTATGCGACAAAATCACGGGCAGAAGAATAATCTACTATGAAGATCAAAAGACAACCGCGAGTTTTGCGACTCTAGCTTACATCAATTTATAGAGAAAACAAAACCCTAAATGAGATATATAATGCGGATCCATCGGCCTGGTCCAATAGAATTTGGGTCACACCAAAATCTAACAAGAAAATGAAACTATAGATCCAACAAATGCAAGTCTACCAAATAACAGTGATGGGCACTACTGAGGATACTTCCAGCGTTTTCTTGGAAAAAAAGAATTGTTGGACCTGGAAACAAATAGCATCATGAAGCCATGAAACAAAAAAATTAAATCTAATAATAATCACCTCAATTTAGATAGCAAAGACAGGAATCAATTTGATCAACACCGAAGCAACGGCAAAAAAAGTAAAAAGAAGAGAATCGAACCTCGACTATCGGGAGAGAATTTGATGAACCAAGCGTGGAGGCTAATTCCATCGGAAGATCGGAGCCAGACGTCCTCATAAGCCAGTTGGAGTTGCGCGGGAGTAATCTGGTAGGACTTGGGGCTACCAGGATAAATGGGGACGTAGACGAGCTTCTCTTGGAAGGGGACCAGCAACGCTATCCCGGCAACCACCAGACCTCCGACACCATACAATAAGACGTTCCGATAGAAAACCATAGCCGATCTGTCCCAGTAGCAGAATGTGTGTGTATCTGTTAAGCTCTTCCCGGTAAGAAATGGAAAGAACGTGGAGCCGGGATTTGGAAATTTAAGGTAAGAGGTAATCTCGCATAGGAGCTGGCTCTCTCAACAAACATCCACAACCTCAAACGTATTATCAATAATTACAGGGTAATTATCAAATTTCACTTTAGATATTTTTTTATGTTTCACCTTAAAAAGTTTAAATTTGTTTTAACATCTTCCCGTTAATTTTCTTCGCCATGATCCTACCAGCTGACTCTCGAAGAAGCTCCTATCTCTGTTCATGTCAACAACACATAGGGAGAGAATTTTCAATCTTCCACGGCCTGAGTCGGCCTTCGATATCGATTCAAAGCTACCTGGAGAGAAATTTCAAGTATGCTAATTGCAGCCCCTCCTGCTTCATTGTTGCTTATGTTTATCTGGATCGATTTGTTCAGAGGCAGCCCTCTCTCCCTATTAATTCCTACAATGGCCATCGCTTGCTCATCACAAGTGTTCTTGTTGCTGCCAAATTCATGGATGATATGTAAGTTTACTCTTTGATTTTTGTTTGTTTCTCTTGATTTTTGGTCTTTCTGGTTGATCATTTGATGGGTTTTGGCCTGTTTCGAAGAAGCTGATTTCAGAGCTCTTTCTATGGTTTTGTTCTTCTGGGTCTGGCTATTTGATCTATGTCTTTAGAGATTTTCTTGAATTTCTCATACCCACTTGAAAATTTGATCTTTTTCTTTCTAAAATCTCTTGAATTCAGCCTACCCAGAAGAAATCTGCCTTCTTTTTCTTCACTTTTTAGAAATAAACAGACAAAAACCCCCAAATGTAGATATTCTCTTCTTCTTTTTTGCTTCAAAGTATACTACAAAGTCCAATCAATTGATACGCTTTTAAGAATGTTTCTGATAAAAATGTTTAGTCTAATTATAGTTGTGAGGATGACTCAGTTTTACGTGACAGTTATATGACAGTTGTTGTAACTCTGGATGCTGATGATTAGTAGACGGTGTTAGTCTGCATGCAGTATACATAGCCATGCAAATGGGTAAAGTGAGTTAGGTTAAAAACAAAGTCTATTACTCTGTTTGTGAGAAAGGAAACAGGGACAAACAGAGGATCACTGTTCATGATTGAAGTGCAGAGATGGGTTTGTCTTTCTCGTCTTCGTCTGTAATATTGTTTTCTCGTGCGGTTTGCTGATTTTGATAGTCATCTGTATTTGTAACCTTGCTCCGCGTATGTTAGACAATTAGGTCCGAACTACGTAGGTGTGTGTATGATTTGGGTCAATTCGGTTTTGATGTGAAATCAAACCGAGCCAATCGGTTTTGGTTTTAAAATTACAAAACCAAAATTGGTTGTAAAAAAAATCAGAATCAAACCGAAACCGAACCAAAATCTCAGTTCTGGTTTCTGTTCGGTTTCAGTTTTTTCTCTTTTAATTTTTTTTTAAATATTATAATAAAATTGTATAAAAATTAAAAAAAAACATAATTAATAACACTAAAATTATTCTCTCTTTTCTCTCTCCAAAACAGTGTTTTTTTTTTCTTCCATAAATTAAGTATTAGGTTCTTCGGAGCTAAGATCACTTTAATGGCGTTCACGAATGCAAAATCAGAGTTTTGTACAAGAACAAAAGAAATCTCAAGAAAAAAGCCTTAAAAATTTATTTATGCGGTTCAGTTTCGGTTTTGAGAAATCAAATCCGATAACCGAACCAAAACACTCGGTTCTCACAAAAAAGAAACGAACCTCGGTTTTTTGGTATACAAAACCGAACCAAACCAACTCAAATCGATTGGTTTCGGTTCGATTCTTCGGTTCCAGTTCGGTTTGCACACCCCTAGAACCACGTAAATTCTTGGTGTTGTGTTTTCCTTCTTGTTTTTCTTTTATATTCTGCAAGTCTTTGTTATTGTAAAAGGCGAACACTACAATTGGTGCGGTGAGCGTGGAGGTCGACGTTGTTCATCTTCGTCTTTATCGATCATTATGTTTATGGCGATTAAAAAAATTTAAAAGATCGAAATTTTCAACTTTATTGAATTAGATGCAAATACTAAATATTAAAATTTGCTCGATGAATTGGATTTATGTTATTTCTCTCCTTATTAGACACTGTCATTTGGCAGTCTAACAGAGTATAAATATTGTAAGCAGAACAATACACAATCCAGAAATTATTCAGAGAAAATAAATTCCTCTGTATTCTTCTCGTCATTTTCTTTCTTCTCTGTAACTAGTTCGATCTCTTAAACGAACACTCAGTTGAGTGTTTAAGAGATCGAACTAGTATTCTCACTTTTGCTACCTTGCTAGCTACAAGTCACAACCACTTAGATCATCAAACAAACACTTTCTCAATCCAAAAGATTCACAGCTCCTATAAAATAATCATTTCTCATCACAGACAACAGTCATAGTACAAAAATGTGGATGGTGTGTAAAAAAAGTAAAACCCATTTGGAGAATCCTTGGATTTTTCTGAAATTCTGGCTTCAAACCCAGAAAAAGGTGGGTTCTTTGAAAAGTACATTATCTATGCTGATGCACCAGTAGCTTCCTTTGGTATTAAAAAGAGGAAGGCCACAGGAATGAAAGAGCAGATTACTTGAATGGAGATTCCAGTAAGAAGTTTGTCGAAAGAAGCCGAAGAGATGTTCAGAGCAGATGCAAGGCCAGCACCCATGAACGATCCAATTGTCGAGCCTAAGTTGTTAATCGACATGAAAAGAGCGAAGAGAGTTCCTTCGATTCCGGGTGGGCAGAGCTGCCCTGATAAGATCAGGAATGGCATGAACCTGCAAACCCAAAGATGTTAATTGTTTAAACTTGGTTTTCAAACTGCTTCTCTCTAACAAATATTGAATAATTTACAAAAATTTCAATATCTAATCAAATAATCTTTAGATCTAGAGCAACCTCGTCTGATAACATCTTTCTTTATGAGGAACAGACAAGTATAACCAACGCTCAACTCCACAAAACATCAGCACTCATTGAAAGTTTAACAACTCCCCTTCCTACCAAAAAAGAATGTTTATATTTTTTGTTGGCAAAGTGCATATTGCCCCTTAAAATTTAAAAGTGAAGAGCAAATAGATTTATGAACTTTTTCTAGGTAAATAACCTCTTAACTTACATTCTTGTCACATGATCTTCTCTTCTGGTCGATTTTCAGAGAGAAAAAACTCCTTATAAATTGGTTTTGGCAATTTTGGTGATTTTGGCAATTCTAGACGTTGAGTTTTCCAACTTGTTTCTCTCAGAAAATCACCAAAACAGTTACGCCGTGAGTTGTTTCTCTCTAGAAATCAACCAGTAGAGAAGATCACACGACAAAACATGATTTATTTGACGAAACCTCTAGCAATGGGAACTTAATAGCTATCACCGCTAAGTTTAGGAGGTTATTTGCCAAAAAAAATTCAAATACCTACTTATTCTTCGCCACTAAATTTTAAAGTTAATATGTACTTTTTTATGCTGGTTTTTGGGCACTTTGATTAAACTCAAAGTTTCTTGAACATAGGGACTGCCTAAGACGGGTGAACTTGCTTGGATTTCAAGATTCGAACCCATTGGAAAGCACAAGAATCTCAACGCAAGTATTAGAAGAATAAATGGTTCAGTTTAAGAATCAATTAAAACCACTAAAGCTTAATGGAATAGAACATACAACTAGGAATGACTTTGGATGACCATTTCTAAACCCCACACTGCACACCCCTCCAATCACCCAAAAGGCCCGCAATAGAATTCGCCATAAAAGTCTAGCAGGAGTTTTGAATTTGATCGCAAGATAGAATCTTTCAAGAAAAAGGCTAAGAGAACAAAGTGTACATACTTGAGTTGATTGATTGCATCCGCAAGAGCTGAACCGAAGAGCACCATCGTTCTATCAGATATCCCAATGTCAACATTCAAGCGAGAAACCAATACCACATCAAGGAGACTCAGAAGAGATAAACCAATTTGAGCCCACCTGAAAAGATGAACACAGAATTCTTACAGTACCACCAAAAGCAAAAAAGAATTCTTATATTAATCTTCGTGTTACTTACATGAGTATTCTTCTTAGCTTCATAGTCTTAAAGCAGCGATTATAAATGAAAGTTCCCAACATTAGACCCAACCATCCTACGACTCGTGCAGTCCCAAGAAAAGAGGCTTCCAAATGTAAGACCTCTGTTTGGTAGTAAAAAATGGCCGTGGATAGATTTGGAACAGTTACATGTGCAAGGAAAAACCATGTCATTGGTCTGAGTTTTCCAACAGTGGAGCAAATAAAAGCAATCACGATTAGAAAGGATCGATAAAATTTGAAATGAACAATTGCACATTTATATAATAATACAGCATCAACTAGATCGGATCAGTGTTATTGCATAAAGTTAATTTTTTCAGGAGACCCATCAAGGATAAATTGCTAATAACTTTCATAATCTGTTAATGGGGATAATCATAAGGACATGATAGACTTGAAGTATTTACCTTAATATCATTGGTTTCGTAAAAGCACGGATCAAACTGTAAGAGGCTGATTTTAGAGAATGAAACCACTGTAATATCAAGGACATTTCATTATTAGATTGCTGTGACTTATCAGTAATAAATGCTTTCTTTTTGTTCTTTGGCCTCTTCTTTCCCCTTGAGGTACTTTTGGATTTTCTTCTTGAAAAACTATCACTGTCTAGATCTTTACTGCCACCATTGACCGCTGAGAAACTTATTGTATGAGAAAGCTCCGAATTCTTTCTGCTGTTTACTGGCTTTTCATCAACCATACCACACGATAATAACTGCATGGCTGGTAGTATAGTAAAAATAAGAAAAATCCTGTTTATCTCTAACTTGGTTAATGCAAATCCACCGAATAAACTTCCGCTTATGCCACCAAAAGCCATTGCCAACCAAGATATTGACTGCAGATCTCCAGCAAATGAAGACCTAATCAAAGAGATAATACCTTTATCCATATCATCAAGAACTGACTTAGACTAAATCAAAATCGCATTTCATAAATAACTTCATATGAGATAAAAGATTATTATATGTGCAGGAACCTTATTCTCACATCACCAAAAGATAAATCTATTTTGAAAATCATATCGGAAAAAAAATTTAAGCAGGAAATTTTTTAGAACAGAATGTTTTTGATGGTATGCTTTATAGATAGTTAAATACAGTTTGAGACATCAAAAAAGTTTTGTTTTTTAAAAATTAGTTCAGTTATTATTATTTAGGAAACAAACTCAATTAGATGATTGACTTTTGAACTGATATATATTGCCATATAATTGAAAACAACATATTGTATCTAAAATCTCCATTCAAACAGGCTCCTTTTTGCTAATAATATAAAAAGCCAATTATCTGCACATACCCCTCAAGTCTCACGGCCTCAGCAATCATGGCATCAATCACCACATCAGCCATAGCTGACCCCACATTTTGCAGTGTCAATAAAATCATAAGATACCATCTGGAACTTAAAGTTGAGTTTAGGCTTAGAAAAAGCCATGGCACAAGAGAAAGTAACGTTGCGATCACCAAGTATGGAATCCTTTTTCTCCCTCTGATTGAAATACAATCAGAGAAAATTCTGCATATTATTTCCAATTAGATTAAAAATGATTCAATTTGATTAGTTAACATCATCAATTAAGAAATAATTAATCACAATGTGCTACTTAACATTACCTTGAACATATTTGACACTGTTTATATCAATATACTAAGTTGTGGAGTCCTGATGAATTTTAAATTATGTATTCATTCAACGTACATACATGGTGTCATTTCTCTAGCACTCCAAACTCCTAAATTACTCGATCACTGTACTATATTTTTATTTTTCTTTGCAGTTCTTTGTGTTTTAAGTAATCAAAATTGTATTATAAGAAAAGTTGTGTGCATTAGGTAAAAATTAATCAAAAGTGCTCTACCTACCAAGAATTATCCTAAAATTTTCTTTGCCAATTTTCAGAATCTTAAATTTATATGAAAGGGAGCTTCATATTTTATTTCTTCACCCAAATAATGATGTAATACAACATATAAACATAGATGTTAACATTTCTTTTTAATTGGTATTCTTTAATGGATATTTTGAAGTCCTAAATATATGTGACACGGCTCATAGTTTATGCTGAAAGAAATAAAGTGGAAAACGTACCCATAGATTGGCTTTATATTCCAAGGGAAAAATGCAACAGAAAACACAAACTGTGATTCTGAGGGTGACAGCCTAAGCTTATCTTTTAGCTGATATGAAACTGCAGTCCACACAAAGGATCTAAATCCCTACACAAATTAAATTTCACAAAAAAAGTTCAGCATTAAATGTTCATTTGCAATGAAAATACTCCCCTTTCCTCCACTCATTTTACTTGAGACAGGGGCCCAAAAAACAATGAAATGAGATAGTGCCTATTCTCTATATTAAGAGTGGAATTTTTCTTGTGTAGTCGAAAAAATTCACTTCGATTTCCATTTGAGAGTGCACTTAAATCTAAGATCAACTTATAAGTTTAAGCTTTTTCGAGCAAATATTTTCTTTTCTTTTCACAAAGGTAGCTTCAGAAGAGCGTCAATTCAAGTCATCTCTACTCATAATTTCAAAAATCATCACAAATCCACGAAAGCTAACTCCAAAAGGAAATGAAACATCTACTCCAGCCATCACAATATAAGAATTTGAAGCTTCGAGATCAAAATTCATCAATAGAAGAAGGAAATCACAGAGATGAAAAAGAGGAAAAACTGGTACCTGGGTGAAGTAAATCAAGCAAATAAGCCAGAGAAACGAAACCCCAAATGAAGCTCCCAATCGCTTCATCCATTGGATCATCTTCGAATCTCCTCACCCTCCTCTCTCTCTCCGTCTCTCTCTCCGTCTCTCTCTCCAGAGTCTTTACATTTGCAGCTGCAAAATTTTAACTCCGACTCCCGTTCCTCTCAAAAGACGAAGCTCTTTCAACGGCATGTTTGGAAATAAATTAGTTTGACGTGTTTACCCCCAACCTTTGCCGCGTCCAAATGCCTAAAAAACAGGAGTTAATGGTGGTATATTAGTAATATTTAATTGTATAATCCATTAAGCAACGAGCACGTATGTGCGCCTACCAAAACGCGCCAAATCAGCAACAAGAGTAGGACCTACTAATGAGGTTTAAAAAGATAAAAAACCAAATTTAAAACCGAACCGAATATAACCAAAATCTTTAGTTTTGTTCAAGATTTTAATGAAGAAAAACTAAGTAAAACCGAACCAAACTGAAATAAACTTAAACTAATACATTTAATTTAATTTTAAAAATTAAATATTTATTACTACACTTTACAATTTTTTTTACAAAATTTTCATAAATAATAAAATTATAATGTAATTGTTTATATGATTTTAATTTATCGTGATGTAATATAAATATTTTAAATAACAAATGATATAAATTAACAAATCAATGATACATAAACGTACTATCATTATCAAATATTGTCTACACTATTTGAAAACCGAAAAGTTAAGAAAATTCGAATTTTTTAGTTTTTTCAAAAACTGAACTGAAACAACCAAAAATCTAATCGAGAAAAACTGAAAATTGAGGTTCCATTTTTTATCGGTTTTCCAATAGATTCAGTTCTATTTCAGTTTTTCTTTAAAACCGAATCGAGTCAGTTCGGCTTCAATTCACCATAAAACTGAGCCGAACCGAACCGAACTGATTCCACCCCTACTCAAAATTTAAAATATTAATAATAAACATCTTTATTATTAAGGGATTCGTTAAATAACAAATACTAACACTTATGCAGTCACGTGTCCTTGAAACAATACTTATTTTTCATAGTGAATATTTGTCTTTCGTGGCAGAAAATAAGGTTATATAATTGACCTCCTAGCAATGAGAATGTATTTTACAAACGTCTTAAATTTTAAGATATTAAATAATAAAAATAAAAGTTTAAAATGTCAATTAAAAAAATTTTCTACTTCAAAATTAATATTGATAATTAACTTATATATATTGTATTATTGGTAAGTAATTTTTTGATTGAATTAATTATATTTAATTATAATAGTTTTAAAATTAAATATTTTTACTAAATTTATTTATTTTTCAAAACATTAAATAGGTTTTGATAATAGTATATTTGAAAAACCAATATTCTTTATTTGAAAAACAATCTTTTTCTTTAATTTATAATATGAAAAATACTTCCGCTAATACATTTGGTTATACTAATATTGATTTCATATGACTTATAAAATATAATATTTTTTTAATTGATACTTTGGATTTTAAATTTTAAATTCGACACTTTAATGTTTGGGACGTTAACAACTGATATCCCCTCTATTACTTCATCCGGTAACTATTAAAGGTTGTCTAAACCAGAGTGTTGTTTCAACATGCGATCACCCAAATCTGAGAAAATATTGTGTCGCGATTGTCAAGACTAGAGAACATTTTTTTTTCTTTGCGAATGACTAGACATTGAGATGCAAATACAAGAAGCTAATATCCAGACATGAGGCACGGATATCAAGAATACATAAATTAACACTGTTGCAGATGACAGGTGTACAGTGTGTAGATGCCTATTGCATTTTTTTCATTCTACGTGCAATTCACGCGAATCGTTTAACAGATGGAGCAGTAGAAAGAGTGTCAATTGGTAACATCTAAAACATTGAGGTGTCAAAATTCAAAAATTGAGGTTTAAGGTATCAATTGATAATACTTCAAACATTAAGATATCAAATTTTAAAATTTGAAGTTTAAGGTATCAATTGATAACACCTCAAATGTTGAAGTGTTAGAATTCAAAATTTGAAGTTCAAATTATCAATTGAAAACACTTCACACTTCATGAGTCATATTAATAATTACCTTAATTTTAATTTTTATATTATATTATTTAATCATAAAAAATTAAAGTATTTTTTTATAGAAATTATAAAATATTTAACTAATTGAAAAATATAACTTTTAAAATTTCTTTTTCAAATAATCTAAAAGTAGTCAAAAAATCAATTTATTTTTATTTTAATCTTTTAAATTTTTTAACATTGATATTTAATGGCCCACTTTCAATCTTTTTTTATTTCTCTGTCTCAATTCTAATATATTTTTATATAATTTTAATTATTGAATAATATAATTTATTAACTACTGGAATTGATAAATTACTTTTAATAAATTAATTTATCAAACAATTACTTTTTTTTTTAACAATAGATTATTTTAAAAATACAACAAACAGTGATTATTAAAAAAATTACAATAATACCAAGTTGTATCTAAGAGTGCTTCGGCCAATAAGAAACCGATCTAGATACGTAATATGGTTTCTGTAATATCCCGAATTTTCATAATATAATTTAATAAATTTAATTAAAAAATAATTTAGAATATTCGGATTAATTGAATATTCACCAGGATATTACCAAGAACGAACTTGTAAATTCTTGTCTTGATTAAGATTACGAATATCGTAAGAATTTTATTGAATGAAATTTACTAAAATTAAATAAGTATTAATTTAAACGAATTTAAATTATAATACTGGAATTAGTTATGAGTATTGTACTTTAACTATTAAGTTAATTGTGAAACTAAATAGGATTTATTAGAATTAATTGGATTTATTAAGAAAAGAATAAAAATAAAATAAAATAAAATAAAATAAAAATAAGAAATGGCCTAAGCCATTTTTTTGCAGAGAGAAAACGCGAAAGAGAGAAGGGGGAAGGGAGAGCCGACGATGGCGATGGACGAGAGGCAGACGGCGAACGACGGCGAACGCTCGGACGACGGCGAGCTCGGGCTCGGGTTGCGGTGACCGGCCAACGACGGCGACGTGCGACGGACGGCAAGGTGGAGCAGCGAGCGTTCGCGGCTAGGGCTCGCAGGGCTCGGGATCGGAGCTCCTGCCGTGGCATTTTCCTGCCACGAATTGGAGGTATGTTGGTCGGGTTTTCTTCCCCTTTGTGTTATGATGGTCGGGCGTTGGCTAGGATGCTCGGAGCTCGGCGTTCGACGGGTTGCATCACGCCGGCAGTGGCGAACTCGCAATGGGCAGGGAGTTCGCCGACGGGTTTGAACGGCGAGCCGTGACCCTGAGTTTGACTGGGTCCACCTCTCCAGCTGGGTAGGTCTGCCGACACTGAGAGTAATTGCTGGGGTTGGGTGACGAATTTATGGGTAGACAGCGGGTGTAAATGCAGAGTGATTGTTGGCTGGAATTACGGAGTACTGTCTGGATGAATTATTGTTGTGTGATGAGGCCAGGATGTTAAAGGATAAATTGGAGTTGAAGCTGTTCAGGAGTTGGAGCTTCTCCTCTGGAAATGTTGAAGGCCGAAGCTGGAGCTGCTCCCTCTTGCTCGTGAAGCTGCTGTTCAGATGAGTGGTTGTTCCCATTGGTTGGTCTTCAGTAATGGTAAGGAATTGTAGGTTGGCAATCAAAGCCCTACCCACAAGTTAGGACAAGTGTTCTTGCTTGTGTCTTGATGCTAGTATCTTGTTAGTCACTGTTTATTTCATTGTTTTATTGATTTCGATTGTTTTTATAGCATGTAACTCTGTTTGGAGTTTGGGACTGTTTTATTTGAAATCTTATAGTTAGTTATTGGTTGTTTTATAGCATGTAACTCCGTTTAGAGTTTGGGACTGTTTTATTGAATTTGTATAGAATTGTTTTAATGACTCTCATTGTTCTCACCTTTAGTTTGATGTTGTTGTTTTGTTCACTTTTAATTCTTATTGTTGTGTTTTAATTCTTCAAATATAGGTTAGATAAAAGTATGACTTACATTATGCATAAATCAATCATGAAGATGATAATCCTAGGTAAAGCACAAAAATTTGCATTAGTTGCTTAGATTAAACTCTTGCATGAAGACTTGTTAATTACTTAGTATAAATAAACACGTTAGTCTTAATAGTTTCAAGCATGAAGATTTGGTAACTTAGTGTAATTCCAAGATCCTATAACCTTTTGCATGAAAGTTGTAAGAAACTAGTAAATTGTTAACTCTAGCATGAAAACCATAACTTTTATGCAATATGAATTTACTTAGTTGAATTTTTAGTTTTAATAAAATCATGAAAATCATAGTACTTGTTGAACTTGTTAAATTGTATGAATTCACCTAGTAATCACTAAAGTTGACCTTGAAAGCATGAAAATGATAGTTTAAGTAAAAACATGATCAATAGGATAAATTTCACTATGAATTAGCTAAGTTTAACCCAAAAGCATGAAAATGGTAGTTCTTTCGTTGAATGCTTCTTAATTGCTCTTGTTAAATTTAGTGTTGATATATGTGATACCTTTTTATGATTGTGATTATAAGATTTCCCTTGAAAATTAGATTGTATTCTTTTCTTGTTAGTTAGGATTTATTCCTTAGTTAGCGATGATTGTAGCAATGAATGTTAGGATGAATTGCTAGAGTCTAGGGGTTGACGTTCATGGTCTTAGAAACCCTTAGGAAATACCACAATTGGGTTGGTATTCATATTGTGAGTAAAATGATCAATAATGAATGTAAGGGAATTAGTGGCCGGGTAAATGGTTCGGATCTAATCGGTAGACTCGGAGACCATATTAAGATCTACCCGTCCATGGGTTAGATAAGCTTGTCTACTATAGGGTGTTAGATGCCGAGTTTCCCCCCATTTACCTATAGGGTGTCCTAATCTCCCAACTCGATCCACGAGTTTAAAAGATATAACAGTGAGTAAAGAACGGTTGGGCGGATCCCATTCCGACATAATGAGTTAGAGGCATTTATGTTGTGTTTTCAATTCCTTACTAAGCCTTTTTGGGCTTACAGTTTACTTGTGGTGTAGGTGTTCGTGATAATATGCTTTATTTGAAAGAGAAGCGGTTGATGAGGAATTTACACGGTCGGGCAACGTGGTTGGCAAGGTTCAAGGCTAAAGGTTCAAGATTTAAAGGTTAAAAACATCAAGAGCAAAACTGTTTTGTAAAGATAAATGTAATTAGTTATTTCTATTTTGTAAATAGTTTTATTTAAGCTTCCGCTACGTTTTTAAAGAAAATAATTTATACTCATATATTCTCATGGTTTATGTAACAAATGTAAGAGAAAGAATTTAACGGTTCGGTTTTTAGAAGAAGAAGACTCTGATTTTAATTGATGACGTTTTAAATCGTTGTTTTTAGAAAGTTTTAAATTTATCGTATTTTTTTCAAAAGGAAAAGAAAAACCGGGTCGTCACAGTTTCATTCTTGGACTTAGAACAACAAATATTTATTCAGCTTGAATCACTTGACACTTCTAACATAATCTAGCTCGCACTGTCTGGGACTCGATATCTTTCAATTGTGGCTCAGTCCCTATTTTGGATCCAATTTAAACTTTAAGCCTAAATATTTTTAGATTATTTCACAGTTTGTTTCAGAATGTTTTATTTTTTAGACTCAATTGTTCTTGAGTTGTTCTCTTTAATATAAAGTTTGAAATTAAAAGTTAGAAATTTTCGATAGTAATTTTGTAATATCATTAGCATTAGATTATAATGCTTTTGGAATGGGTGTGTATATTGAATCTTCTTAGTTTGGATTGGGTTTCAGTTGTTGGTGGATCTACTCGAGATAAAAGTTTATTTTTATATCAAATATTGGATTGTTTTCATATCTTTTATTTTGAGACATGTTCTCATATCATATAATGTGTCAATTTATATTTTGTCTTTTTTTTTTATACTATTATATATAATTTTCACTGAACAAACACGCTCGATAATCCAAAAATAGTTAATATATATGAGAGTTAACTTTTCATTTATACCAAAGTGACTACTACCAATGCCTTGGTCGAACTTTTAAAAACATGAAGTTATCAGTTCGAAATCTATGTCAGTTCCTAAGAGGTCTGCACAACTTTTTTTACCAACAAAAATGGTTTCCAACTTATCTTTAATAAAATCTAAACTTTTTTAACAATCACTTGAATTAAATACAACTAAAGAGGTTAACTTACTTTCAAAACTCACAAGGAAGATTGTCATGGACTCCTATAAAAGTCCACACAATGTGAGGCACTAATACTAATCAAAGAGCCATTACAACATACAAAAGTCAATTAGGAAAATTTTCAAACCATCACCAAAAATCAAAGCACATTGACCTCATCATGCTCTTGAAATTCAGTATTGATTGCTTAGACTATCTATCTAAAAGTGATGTGTGAGATACAAATAAAACCCCAAAACTTTTAGTAGGGTTTTTCCAAAACTTTAAAGTAACCTTGTATTTCTGCCAAAAACTTGAATAGGAAAGCTCTCTGAAGTCAAATTATATGTTCCACATAAATCCCACTTATCATTGACAAAAAATAACTCAATTGTAATTGATGAAACGTGCTGACTCAATTAATCATTCAATAATCTACCAAAACAATAAATCTTTGCACAAGTTTTTAGTAATCTAGACAATAAATTTATACAAATTTTACTACATTTTCACTCTAGATATATAAAGAGTGAAAATGTAGTAGTCCTAAATACCTCAGTACATACGCTGATAAGTTCAAAATATAACCATATTTATATTACATTTTGCCTCATATAAGTTCACCAATATTGACATGGACATACTTTTGTACTACCATAATAAAATATAAAATCTCAACTTATAGTTTTCAACTAAAATCTCTTGTTTCAAATTCAAATTTCCAGGCACTACCATAGTGCCCTTAAACAACAGAAGTCCATCAATATCGACCATTTAATCATCGTGTTTAAATTCTTCAACAAGCTTTTGCATTCCTTAACACGTCATAGAAGATTAGAAATGTTGTCATTAAATTAAATTATACCCACAACTTTAGATCTTAGTCTTGGTGTTACACATCATAATTGGTAGTACTTTAATACTTACTCAATTTCTTTAGCATCAAGTAAAGAAATAGAGTAATACTTGGATTTCCTTTTGATAAATTTAGATATGTAATGTAACAATTGAAATTTAATAGAAGTATTTTGTGTAATATTTGGGTAAATTCTATACGTAAAGTATTTGTAATATCCAAAAATTTCCTATATTTTCAATGTAAATACTTCTCTAAGCAATGCATTTTGGTAATTATAATGTGTTTAGAAATGGAGATATATGAATTAAATGTGTTGAAATTATGATATGTGTTAAAATTTGGGAGTTTTGTGTTATGACTTGAGGAGGAATAAATATTCAAATGGGTAAGGCACATTTGTTAGAAAAAATGGTCGACCAGCTTGGAAATAGTAGACCAAAATATTAATAGAGTAGAAATATGGGCTCTAGAGTTGAAAAGTGGTCAACTAGTTTATAAGTGGTCGACCAAAATATTGAAAAATTAAGAATAAGGGGCTCTCGAGCTGAAAAGGAATATAGAAGTGGTCGACCAGTTTTGTGGAGAAAATGGTTTCTAATTAGAAAAATAATCAACCAACGTAGAAATGATCGACCAGAATGTGAAAAGTCACCGACTTAATATGATATGTCACAATTTTACTTGAAGATTTTAAGTGATCACTCATCATTTCATTTTTTTAGTGCACGCCATGCATGCTTGGGTGGCTGAATAATGACATTTCACTTAAAATTGCACTATTTTGTAAACTATGCTAAATTAAACTTTAGAGTGTGAATTTAGAGAAATTTACAGAAAAAAAACATATTCCTAACACTTTGTAGTATATGGGCAATGTAATAAAATTGATAACTAATGAGATAGTGTTATGTGTTATTTAAAGATTAATGACTAATTATGTGATCAATGTGTAATTATAGAATAATTAATGTTAATTAATTATAATTAATTATGTTAATTTTGGTGATTAGCTTAAGTTTAATATAAACTAATTAGTTTAAGCCAAGTATAATCATGTTTGTGAAATTTTTATTAATGTCCATGAATTTAAGGTTAAAATATTACTTTTTGGGAAAACAAAATGAATAAAATGTTAATTCTACATAAGGGCCTTATAGAAATAATAAGAAAAGCTTAGTTGTAAAAGTTGTGAAATTTTTAAATATAAATTTTATGTGTAAATTTTTTACGTAATAATCAGTTAAAATGTTATTTGATTATCGCATAACAGCTAGTGTGAATTTTCAGTGAAATGGTCAAAATCAATAAAATTGAATATTTCGGAACAATAAATTAATTAAGGGAATAAAATCTAAGAAATTATGTGATCAAAGAATCGTTGTAGGTTGACGTTAGGAACAAATCATAATTTAATTCAAAATTGAACTGAATTTATTTAATACATAAAATATATTATAATATATTAAAATTAAATAAAAATTTGATTAAAAATGAGGAAAAATAAATGCTGACAGCAACGACACGGAAGGAAAAGAGGAGAAACCGAATTGTAGAATCACGAGATTTTAACCTTGAATTTGGATTCGCGATGTCAAGGTGTTCTACAACCTTTTTAAATGCAATTTGCCAATCGGTAAACTTTTTTCCTCTGATTTAAGATTGAAATTCAAAAATATATTGACTTAAAATTCGAGCGTGAAAACTTGAATATGATAGACATTGTTAGTTTATATTAGATAAGAATCATGAAATTTTTATTTTATTTTTACGAATATTAATTTTTTTTTTTAATGAGAACCAAACCAAAATCAAATAAGAATAGAACAATGTTTAATTTAATAATCTCGTAGTCTCGTTCTACCAAGGATAGACATACGAAGAAGTCAATCGAACAATGACATATATTCTGGCAAATGTGTTGCAACAAATATTAAAAGATGTCAAGTTGACTGACTGATGAGAATTATATAAACCATTTCAGAAAATATTGGTGTACAGCTAATAGCCATTGGTGCTTGTCCCCCTAAATAATTGAGTCTTGGGTTTTTAAGTCCAAGTCGTCTCCCCTCCCCTCCCACAGACCTCGAGTTCGGCTGCAAAAATTTCAGATCGGAGCTAATTTTTCTGTTCCTTGGTCGTCTTCTTCTGTAAAAGTTTCCGACGAGGATCGAACCCAGGTAACAGATTTCTGTTTCTTCTCCACTCAACCAAAATTTCTCCCTTCTTAAGATTACTTACTGTTTGTTTCTAGTAATAGTTATCAAGATTACTGTTTGTTCATCATCAACTGGGTTGGAATATTTATTTCGATGAAAATGGACTGCGTATTGTAAGATTGATGAGCATTAATCAAATTTAATTCTTTCATCTAAATTAATTTTTTATTCGACTTTCGGCCCCTGATTTTTCAAATGCTTTGGTGGGCTCTATGTTCTTCGTTAGTCTCTGTTTGAATCTAAAGCGATCTCTTTTGATGAGATTAATTAAATAGGAAATGGAAGACATTGACAAGGCAATTTCGACACTGCAAGAACTGATCGGATGTACTAATCCGGATCAAGTGCAAAAGCTTTTAAGAAAGTTTGAAGACTTGGTCGAACCCACAGAGAAAACAAATCTCAACTATGAAAATATGCCATCAATTGATCATTTGAATGAACAAACCAAGGCTTTTCTGCTAAAAGTGGAAAAGCTATCTGGTCGTGGTATGTTTACCGAAGGAATTACTCTTGCTGAGGAGAAAAGGGGTGACATTCTTCCCACTTCAAAATTAGCAGGAGAGACTACTGCCATAAGAAATATGAAGAAGATCTATGATTTCATAATTGGTGATGTCAAAAAGATTGGAGTGTATGGAATGGGAGGAATTGGTAAAACTACCGTCATGAAACATATCAATAATCGTATTTTAAAAGAACAGAAGGATAAATTTGATCATGTAATTTGGGTGACTGTATCAAAGGAGTCAAGTGTTTTGAAATTACAAGATGATATTGCCGGCAACTTAAAGGTAAGCCTATCAAACTATAAAGATACAACAAAAAGAGCTGCAACATTATTCGAAACCTTTCAAAAAAAGGGGAGATTTTTGCTAATTCTTGATGATTTATGGGAAGGATATCTTCTTGAAGAGGTAGGAATCCCTGATCCCAATTATGCCAATGGATGCAAACTAGTGTTGACTACTCGATTACGTCAAGTGTGTCAACGTATGGAATGTGAAACTATTAAAATGGATCTCCTTTCAAAAGAGGAAGCATGGAATTTGTTCCTTGATCACGTGGGATTAGACGTACTGCTAGTCAAAGGTTTGGAACCCATTGTGAAAGATGTTTGCACAGAATGTGCTCGTTTGCCTCTTGCAATTGCCACTATAGCCAGAAGTATGAGAGGTGAAAAGGAAGCTTGTGAGTGGAGGGTTGCACTTGAAAGATTGAGGGCTTTTTCTAAGGAGCCTGGTGATAAGGGGAAACAAGTTATTGAGCAATTGAAATTCAGTTACGATCGCTTGGAAAACAAGAAGTTGCAAAAATGTCTGTTGCTTTGTGCATTGTATCCAGAAGACGAAGAAATTGAGAGGAGAGAATTAATAGAGCTATTAGCCTTGGATGGAATAATAGAGGAAAAGGAATGTAAGAGTTATGAAGTTGATGAGGGCAATGTTATTTTGAATAATCTAATAAACCAATGTTTATTGGAAGGTGGGGAAAATTTCGCAAACGTTTCTTGGGTGAAGATGCATGATTTGGTGAGAGATATGGCGGTTCAAATCAACAGTTTACATTCTGAATACTTAACGGTATCTGGTATTAATATGAGCAATGTGAAATGGTCGGAGAAGCTTTTGAAGATACATATATCTGGTGTTGAAATGAGCAATGTGAAATGGTCGAAGAATCTTTTGAAAATACATATATCAAATTGGTATTCTTCGAATGTGTCACAGATGTGTCCTAGACTTACCACATTCATTCTAAAAGACAATTTATTAGCAAATATTCCCCGTTCATTTTTCCAGCATTTCAAAGCTCTGAAGGTCCTCAATTTATCCGGTTGTAACAGATTGCAAGTGTTGCCGAACTCAATATCTAACTTGGTGAATCTTGTTGGTTTATTGCTTCGAAATTGCTATGAGTTAAAATATGTGCCTCCTCTGGCAAGACTAAAGGATTTGCAGACTCTTGACCTTTCTTTGTATGGCATAAATAATTACTTCAATCTTTTGGAAAGAAAGCACCTCCTTATCAAAAAATTGGAAAAGTTGAGCAATCTAAGACATGTGAATCTTATGTTATGTTCAATAGAGGTGTTTCCGCTTGGGATTATATCAAGACTCTTCAATCTCCGATATTTAGTTTGTAACCCTTGGACTAAAGTAAGCGCAAGCGAACTCATGTGCTTGGAAAATTTGGAAATGTTCAAGGGAGCTTTTCATGACATTCATGATTTATGTGTTTATGTTAAACACATAAAACAAAAGAGATTACGACTTACCTCTTATGTTTTTATAGTGGGTCAAACATCAGAGTACTATGATTATTGTGAGAATAATTCTATGGACAAAGTTGTGATATTAAAAGATTGCAATTTAGGTAAACTTGAAGCAAAAAGTTATGATTACTTGCATCCGAAAGATGTTCAAAGGTTAGAGATAAAGAGTCATCATGATTTAATTAGTTTATGTTCAGCATCTTTGAATGATTTGCGGGAATGTACAATTTGGGATTGCAATGGGGTAAGAGAGTTGGTTTCTACTACTTCTTCTTCTTCCTTTGTACTTCCGAGCCTTGAAAGACTCGAACTTAACAAGCTGAAGAATTTGGAAGCTTTGATAGGTAGAGAGAAGAAAGCGTGCAATGTGTTTCCTTGTCTCCAAAAGCTGGATATCAGGGATTGTGATAGAATGAAGGTAGTATTTGATATTGGATTGTTGTCCAACCTCAACAACCTGGAAGAACTTATCATCATGAACTGCAAGGAATTGGAAGAGATAATAGGAGAGTGGTTGGATGAAGAGAAAGATGTAAATGAGGGTATCACACAAATCACTCTTCCCAACTTAAGGATCTTACGTTTGTCTGAGTTGCCACATCTAAGATGCATATGTCTCGCCTCAAGACCATTGATTTGCAAGTCTCTACAGTATATTCACATATATAAATGCCCAGAAGTGGAGCAATGTGTTGTTTATGTAGGTTGGGAATGGGATGAGAGAGGTAAAGCATCTCCATCAGCCTCTCTTCAACCAATTCAATTAAAGTCACCTATGATCAAGTATATTGATTAATTTGAATTGATTGTGACATGTAAGTTGATAGTTAAAGTGAATGAAAAATGCATGATGTTATCCATATGAACATTATTCTTATTTTTAGTAAAATTAATTAACAAGTCATCAACTTAATTGGCAAGTATATAATGTTTTAAACCTTTTCATATATTCTGAAAATAATTATTACTATTAAACCGCTTCCTTCCATTATTAAACTAGTTTGACTATCAAGTATTTCCCTCTCAATCAATATCACATGTGAAGCCCAAGAATTTTCAAAAGAGTAAATTCTACGTTTAAATTTTTCATTTAAAGATAGATCATGAATAATTGATGCGAGTTGCCGTGCAACGAGGAAGCGTGAAATTTTGGTCAAAAAAACAAATCAGTAGAGTTGAAAACTACGAATGGAAAATTAATTGTGGAAATAGAATTAATGAATTATTTTGGTTAGAAAAAAGTTGTTGATTGGTGTTCAGAATAAATTGAGATTGAAGTCGAAATTTAGCTAGGGGTGATATGATATATAAATAAAATTAATGAATATGTGGAAATAGTAAAATAAAGATTTAAGTGATTAATAAAAAAGGGGAAAGAATTAGTTAAATAAAGAGGAAAGAAATTAAATAAAAAAATTTAAAATAAAAGAAATAGATTGAATAGAAATGAAAATAAAAGAAAGTAAAGTGAATTTGAAAATAGGAGTTGGTAGGTGGCACGAAATGAGAAGGGAAATGAAATGGAAAGGTGGCAAGGATATCGTGGGGTGGCAAGATGAAATAAAAGAAATGAGGGGAAGGAGTGACATAAGATATAAATAAAATGAAAGGAGTAGAAGTAGCACTTTAGTGAGAGAAGAGCAGATTACGAAGACGAGGGAATAGGTTTCTTTCTTCTTCACTTGTCCTTCTCCACTTAAGCCGCGAGAGAGCTTTCGCAAAAGTGAGGCCATTCATCCGAGAGAGGGGCCTCATCGTTCGCTGGAGAAAATGACGAGAATGAGCTGGCGATTCCGGTGAGAAGGTGAGCGGCGAGTGACTTTGTTTGAGCGAGAGTCGACAACAGCGAGCAACGAAAGGCCGTCGATCGCAGAGGACAGGATCACCGATGCTTTTGGACGGCGAGGACAGAGGCGAGGAGCTCCATTTCGCCGATTCTCAAACTCCGGTGAGTAATGCAGAATCCGATTATGTTTTGGTTTCAGTGAGGGATTTTCGTTGAGTTTTCTACTCTGGATTTAAGCAGTATTGGACGAGAGAGGGAGGCTTAGCAGCGGAGGAAAATCAGCTCTCTCCATTCTCCGATTTAGGTGAGGATTTCTTGCATTTCGTTCATGTCTTTACAGCTCTGTAACCTGTTCTGGATGAGGAAAAATGCCGATGATATTACTCTGATTTTGCTTTGTTTAGTTGCTGTTTTGGAAAGATAATGCCATGTTCTCTCTGTTATGCACTGATAAGTCCGATGTTGTGTTCCTATTGGATCTCGATAATGGATTCTACATATTGGTTGTGCGTCTGTTTGTTTTGTTACGGTTCCCTGTTTCTTGCCGTGGCTTTAAGTCATTAATTGGCTCCCATTTTAGTCTCCGTCTTGAGTGATAAACTTCTGAATTTTAAATAGTCTGTTGGATGGACATTAAGGGAACTGTTAACTTATTTGGATTAGTTTTGTTAAAGGGTGAGCTCCCACATAGTATGACATTAAAATAAGGGCATATATGTTGTGTTAGTGTACTCTGCACTGTTAGTTGCTTCAATTGATGCCCATGGTTCAATGATTGAAATCCAATAATTCATTTCTATTTTGTTTGATAACTGCAGTTGACTTGAGGAAATTATTTGGTTTAGTTGTTGCATGGGTTGAGGCCTTGACGAATTGAGTTACGAGTTGATGTTCATTCTTTGGATGGTAGATTAACCATATTAATGAAATCAACTGAGGCTATAGTTTCATTGTGAAATCTGGGAAGTTTGTCTCAAATGCCTGTTTGGATTCTGCTTTAGAAGCTGACATGACTATATTGGATAATTTGTAAATTGATCTTTAGGTCGATGGTTTATTAAGTGATGAAATTAGAGGGTTTTGAATTGAGTTTTAGATGGGTCTGTTTACAATGATAAGTATGAGGATATACGTTAAGCTTAAACCTGGTAGTGGATCTTTTGATTGTTCCTCGAGATTTATTTATGAGATTTTCTCCATGTTTAACATGTTCTAGGCTCGGACGAGTTTGAGGATTTCGGGCCGACACCTGAGATAGCTGCTCCTTTGCCTACGAGGAAGGACCGCCATGGAGGTAGGGGCTTTATACTTAGTTGCTTGCATTGCATTGCATAATTTTCAAAATAAAACCTTATTTTGTGGAATACCACACATGAAAAACCTGACGGGGACTGTTCGATAGCACGTCAACTTTTTATACTATATATGTACAAAAGTTTTACACGTTTACTTTTGTGCATTGGTTTTCATGTTTTTATATGATGATTATAACCAGTTTGGTCTAAATCCTCTCGGCACTTTGCACGGTCTCGGTGTCAAAGTATCAAGGGGACACCCTCTTTACATCTCCTGCTGCGTGAAGATGTTTTGTTTGCACACTGTGTGAAAATTGGAGACATTGGGAAGGTGTTGACGCTTCCGTGGGTTGCAAATTCCTAAATCTGATCAGGGCATATCACAGGTGTGTCATTGACGGAATTTGCTCATGACACCCTAGAATCACGGGTGTGTCGTTGACAGAATTTGTTCACAACACCCCGGAAGACGGGTCGGGTCTACGGACCGCCGTCATTTTTCTTCCTCCTGGCTCATGAGGTGTTGCTTGCGCTAAAAGGTCACCTTTCTGTGTATTTGTTCGGAGAAATCCATGAGTGACCCTCCTTTTTCACGGGCTACGATTTTTGGTATAAAACACGACGAGAGTATTTTAACATATAGCTGTCTACGTATGCAGCCATGTTTTCTTAATATCTCGTCGGAAGCCTTGAGCCTGATTTCCTTGAAACGAAAAAGGATTTAAATGTTTTATTAAAACGTGCATGATTTCCCGAAACTTATGGTTTTCAAGAAAAGGTAAAACAAGTTTTACATATGCATAGTATTTAGTATAAATTTCATATTGAGCTAGTCACTCACCCCACGACTCCCACCACTTCAAGTAAAGAGCAGGTTAAGTAAGCTTGGGCATGAATCAGACTGGATTTCTTCTTTTATTTGTTCTTCCTCGTCGACTAGTAAAACTCTTATTTATCGGTAAGTGTGACAGATGACTGTGAACTCTTAAATTTCAATTTGGATGACTGTAGAAATACTAAACCTGACTGATGGATTTCCTGGATTGTATGTACAGTATTTACTTGGATTCTTAAGTTTATTATTTTTGCACTATTTATAATTCTCGCAATCACTATATAAACTATGACCTATTACAAGTAGGCTACGGTTGGGTATTTATACTAGTCTTTCGCAACAATTTAATAAGCTTTGGGCTGGGCGATCAGATTTTCTACAAAAATTAGGTCGTTTGGCCCAATGTTTTTGTTATGCTTCCCTCACATCCCTGGAGGCTGGGCCATACATTAATTATGAAACTCAAAAAGAACAAAAGACATAATTACCACCCCTGTTCAGAGACAGCAGAAAGCAACCCCCCTAACCACTGAGAAGAGAGATGAGGTTAATGATATCTAACAACTATAATATCTAACAATATCCCCGCAAAAGGACACGCCTAAATAGAGAAAAAAGAAATATCTAACAATTATCACTCTATACTTCATCTAATTTAATTACATATTTTCAATTCCATCAGCCTCTCTTCAACCAATTGAATTAAAGTCACCTCTGCCGATGACTTTTAATTTGAATTGAATGTTTCTTTTTTTTTTTTTTTTGGAAGAAATTGACATTTCTAAATTTAAACTCTTTTCATATATAAAAATTATTATACCCTAAAAATAATTGTCAAGGTTAATTTTACTTAAACTACGTCACCCCATTATTAAAATACTTTCATTATGTCGTACCTTAACCATATAAATACAACAATTATGAGTGAGTGTTGTATGAAAACATGAAAACTTATAATGGATCCAAACCGTATTACTTGTTGTGGTTGATGAGAACTTAAATATGAGTGGATGTTGTGTGAAGGGCATTCTCATCATTATCTTAGAACGGTGTCTCTTTTCAAGTAGATTGTTTTAAGAGCAAAAAGAAAGAACTCGATTTTAAACTTAAGGGCATTAAATTCCAGAAGAGTTGATGTGATGACGGAGAATAGTGCAGAGCTTGAACGCGGAATGAACGACAAGAGGTTGAAAATATGTTGAAAGAAGTAAAACAAATTGAAAATGAGGCTGAAGAAAATGAGAAGGAGATAAAATTATCATGTGCACATGAAATTATAGCTACAATTGTAGAGGCAAGTTCATCGGAAACTTCATTCTTTAATCAATATAATGACCATTACTATTAAGAGTGGTTTTATGGCATTTACATTATTGTTAAAACTATATAATAACAATTGCAGGGTGATCGTACCAATGAAGTAAATTAGGATGGAATTTGTTAAGTAAATTATGAAGAAATTGGTGAAGTAATTGGGAAACAATTTGGGAAATGATTTGAGAAAATATTTGTTCTAATGCTACGATTAAATCTCTTGAGATTGATGTTTGTGAATTAAAAACTAAGAATGATGATTTGAACTCTATTGTGCTTAAATTCACTAACGGTAGCAAAAATTTTAATATGCTTTTAGGTTTGCAATGAGTTACGTTTGATAAATCCGACATTGGCTATTAACCATTTGCAAAGACAAAGAATTACAATAACTTCTTTGTTAGCACATCTATATGTAATTCTTCTAATTGTATTAGGCGTAAATTGTTTGTTTATCCATTGAAATCGAATCTGAATTTGAAATCTAATTTGAGTTCTAAATTTGTGTGGGTTTATAAAGAAATCAAATCTATAACAAATGAACCCAAAAAGATTTAGATACCGAAGCAAACAAATTGACTTTTGTTATAGGTCAGGAGTTCTCCCAATGATCTTAAAGGAGTTGGATGATTGAGTATCCAAAATACAAAGGGAGAAACTATTAAATAGTGTCTCCAAAACAATAAATATGAAAACTTATTTGTGGAGGTACACTCTAAGATTTTTCTTTATTATTTGTAAAAAACTTCTCATACTTTAAGGTTAATATTGATAAGTACCCTATAAATTATATTTGTAAGTAGTTTGTTGATTGAAATATTTATAATTAATCATACTAATTTTAAAATTAGATATTTTTACTAAATTTATTTATTTTTCAAAACATTAATAGATTTTGAAAATACTATACTTGAAAAGCCAATATTTTTTATTTGAAAAACAACCTTCTTTAAACATATATTATGAAATTATATTAATATTTATTTTAATATATTTGCTTATATTAATATTTATTTCATAATTTTAATTATCATATATTATTTAAGCATAAAAAATTAAAGTGATTTTTTCAAAAAAAAATATAATAATAATTTAACAAGTTTAAGAACTAGCCATGTTACTAATCAAGAACTTGTCGAAGAACATAATATATTTCGATATATTATATAGTCTATGTATTTTTCATTATTCCACTTTAATAAACAAACACAGAGTTTTACTTACAAAGTCGAGTCGACATCAAATGTAGTAAGCAGAAACGTTGATGGGCCGATATACGAAAGGTCTAATGGTGTGAGACTGGCCTGAATGATGATTATAAGTGAGCTTGATTTCGGAGCTTCCGTCCCCAAGATGGGTGCAGTGCTGGTGGAAGCTGATGATTGGTCGAGCCAGACATGCATCCCATCGATCGCTCTCCGACATCGTCTCTGCGACTGTGTAGATTCCCTTAGTGTTTGTAAATGCTTGGTAATTTAGAACCTCCCCTGATTTGGTAATGCAAAGAACAACAACCTCTGCACCTGCACGAGGAGAATGACGATGTTTTTGGCTGTTTAGATAGGTAAAAATGCGGAAAAAAAACAATTCACCTGTTATTAAGATAAATCGTTTGTCGATATTATCAATGTCACAGAGTGAATTTTCTGATTACTAACAATACCATATTGTCATTCACAAGCAAATAATGATGCTTCATTTTAGTAATGAGCGCAAGTATTGCAGAAGTGGCATAAACAAGATTAGATATTCATATATATTATTTTGATCTACAAAAAATAGTTTAACAGATGGAGAGAGTGTCAGTTAGTAACGTCTAAAACATTGATGTGTCAAAATTCAAAATTTGAAGTTTAAGGTATCAATTGATAACACCTCAAACATTAAGATTTCAAAATTTAAATTTTGAAGTTTATGGTATAAATTGATAACGCCTAAAACATTGAATTATCATAATTCAAATTTTGAAATTCAAGTTATCAATTGAAAAGACTTAACACTTCATGAGTCATATTAATAATTACCTTAATTTCAATCTTTATGTTTTATTATTTAATCATAAAAAATTAAAGTATTTTTTTTATAAAAATTATAAAATATTTAACTAATTAAAAAAATATAACTTTTAAAATTTCTTTTGCAAATAATCTAAATGTAGTCATAAAATCAATTTATTTTTATTTTTATCTTTTAAATTTTAAATTTTTTTAACATTGATATTTAATGGCCCACTTTCTCCCCCACTCTTTTTTATTTCTCTTTCTTATTTCCCTATCTCAATTCTAATATATTTTTATATAGTTTTGATTATTGAATAATATAATTTATTAAGTATTGAAATTGATAAATCACTTTTAAAAATATTTATTAAAAAAATATTTTATAAATATAACTGACTGTGATGATTAAAAAAATTACAATAATCCCAAGCTGCCTCTAAGAGTGCTTTAGTCAATAAGAAACCAATCTAGATGCGTAATATGGTTTGATTCTTGGACTCATAACAACAAATATTTATTTAGCTGGACTCACTTGACACTTCTAACATAATCTAGCCCACACTGCCTAAGACTCGATTTCTTTCAATTGTGGGTCAGACCTTATTTTGGAGCCAATTTAAACTTTAAGCCTAAATATTTTTAGATTGTTTCAAAGCCTGTTTCAGAATGTTTCATTTTTTAGATTCAATCGTTATTGAATTGTTCTCTTTGATATAAAGTTTGAAATTTCTATAGTAATTTTGTAATATCATTAGCATTAGATTTCAATGCTTTGGAATGGGTGTATATATTGAACCTTCTAAGTTTGGACTGGATTTCGGTAGTTGGTGGATCTACTTGAGATAAAAGTTTATTTTTATGTCAAACATTGCATTGTTTTCATATTTTTTATTTTGAGACATATTTTCATATTATATAATGTGTCCATTTATAACTTTTCTATTTTTTTTATATTATTATATATAATTTTCACTTAACAAACACACTTGATAATCCAAAAATAGCTAATATATATGAGAGTTAAAATTCCATTCATACCAAAGTGACTACTCCCAATGCCTTGGTCAAACTCTTGGAAACATGAAGATATCAATTCCAAATCTATGTCAGTTCTCAAGAGGTCTGCACAACTTTTTTACCAACAAAAATGGTTCTCAACTTATCTTTAACAAAATCTAAACTCTTTTAGCAATCACTTGAATTAAATACGACTAAAGAGGTTAACTTACTTTCAAAACTCAGCCAAAACAAGGAAGATCGTCATGGACTCCTATAAAAGTCGACACAGGGTGAGACACTAATACTAATCGAAGAGCCATTATTACATACAAATGTCAATTAGGAAATTTTTCAAACTATCACCAAAAATCAAAGCACTTGATCTCATCATGCCCTTGAAATTCAGTATTGATTGCTTAGACTATCTATCTATCGGAAAGTGATGTGTCAAATACAAATAAAACCCACTACCCAAAACTTTCAATTGGGTTTTTCCAAAACTTTAAAGTAACATTATATTTCGGCCAAAAACTTGAATAGAAAAAACTCTGTGACATCAAATGATATGTTCCACATAAATCTCACTTATCATTGACAAAAAATAACTCAAGTGCAACGGATGAAACGTGCTAACTCAATTAATCATTCAATAATCTACTAAAACAATAAATCTTTGCACGAGTTTTTAGTAATCTAGACAATAAATTTATACAAATTTTATTCGATTTCCACTCTTGATAAATAAATAGCGAAAATGTAGTTGTCTTAAATACCTCAATATAGACGCTGATGAGTTCAAAATATAACCATATTTATATTACATTTTGCCTCATATAAGTTCACCAACATTGATATAGACGTTATTATACACTTTTGCACTACCATAATAAAATATAAAATCTCAACTTATATTTTTCAACTAAAATCTCTTGTTTCAAATTCAAATTTACCATAGTGCCCTTAAACAAGGGAAGTCCATCAATGTCAACCACTTAATCATCGTGTTTAAATTCTTCCTTAAGTTCATCAACAAGCTTCTGCATTCCTTAACACATCATAGAAGATTAGAAATGTTGTCATTAAATTATACCCACAACTTTAGATCTTAGTCTTGGCATTACATATCATAATTGGTAGTACTTTAATATTTACTCAAATTCTTTAGCATCAACTAAAGAAATAGTGTAATAGTCAGATTTTCTTTGGATAAATTTAGATATGTAATGTAACAATTGAAATTTAATAGAAGTATTTTGTGTAATATTTGGGTAAATTCTATACGTAAAGTATTTGTAATATCCAAAACATTTATATATTTTCAATGTAAATAATTGTCTAATCAATGCATTTTGGTAATTATAACATGTTTAGAAATGGAAATATATTAATTAAAAGTGTTGAAATTATGATATGTGTTAATATTTGGGAGTTTTGTATTATGACTTAAGGAGGAATAAAGATTCAAATGAAGTGGTCGATTAGCTTGGAAACAGTAGACCAAAATATTAATAGAATAGAAATAAGGGCTCTCGGGTGAAAAAGTGGTCAACCAATTTATAAGTGGTCGACTAAAATATTGACAAATTAAGAATAAGGGGCTCTCGAGCCAAAAATATGTCAATTAGTATAGAAGTGGTGGACCATTTTTGTGGAGAAAATGGTTTCTAAGAAGAAAAATGGTCAACCAATATAGAAATGATCGACGAGAATGTGAAAAATCACAGACTTAAGATGATATTGTTAGCCTAAATGTGTTAGGTGAATTTATATTTTGATGATGAACAATTTAATTAAAGTGTAGAAGTTGTTTATGAGTTGAATTTATAAATATCGTATTAATCGTATAAATTGGAAATACTATTGATCAAGGGTATTGGTAATGTCTAATATGTTGCTCTAAGTCTATGCAGTATAATGGAAGGTTCGCATGACTTAGAGGATGAGTTTTGTGCAACTACAAAGTGGACTGTGCAAGTTCGGACGCATGCAGACTTAGTGCGGACGACACTAACGCGTTCGCAAGAAGAGGAATCTGCGTCCTCAGTTTGAACTAAGGACGTCTCCAAGCGAACAGTGTCGTAGCGGACGAGGCGGACGATGGCTGACGCAAAATATTGGCGTCTGAAATGAATCTGTCCATTTTGATGGACAATTCGGACGACACGATGCGGACACATAAATGCGGATGAAAGAAGAAGAAGAGGACGATGGTTTTGTCGTCCCCTGCTGAACTGTGAAGACGCGGAAGACCCGAACATGTGCGGATGCAAAGCATTAGCGTCCGATTTGAATCTGTCATTTCTGTGTACAACGCGGATGATAGACTCTGACGAGTGAGGAAGCAAGTATTGGCGTCCAAAATGAATCTGTCCAATTCTATGGGAAAAGCGGACGATAGACGCGGACGAGTAAATGGCGTTTGCAAATGCGCAAAATTCTGCAATGGCTATTTTCCAACATTCGACTGCGGACGATCCTAAAGGGTTTAGGACTTCTGCACTGTGGAAAATTATAAATAGATGGACTTCAAGGAAGGGAAGCAATGGAGCTATATAAAGCGAAGCTCTGCTGAATTTTTGACTCAACTATTGTGCACGAATTTGAGTGATAAACAAGTCCTCCAAAGCAATAGGTTGTGATCATTTGTGTTGTTGTGTGGATTGTTGTACTTGTGAGTTTGAGAATTTTTCGAGAGAAAAATTGTAATCGAGAGGTAACACCCTAAGAATCAGTTTGTTGTAACAGTATGATTGACACCCGTTCAAGATCAATCACTTGTAATCGGACGCAGTTTGTGTAATATACCTTCAAGGAAGAACCTTGAAGCGCGGACGTAGGTGTGCTTAGTTGAACCGCGTTAACAACTCGGTATCGAATTCTCTAACCTTACTCCTTAGCTTATTGTTATCATTGTGGTTATTGATTATCTTTATTGTAATAAATTTGATATTAGTTAGAAAATTTATAATCGCAAGAAAAAGTTTATAAACCTAATTCACCTCCCTCTTAGATTAATTTTGATCCTACAGATATGTCTCGATTTTACTCGAGAATTTTAAGTGATCACTCATTAATTCATTTTTTAGTGCACACCACTGTATGCTTAGATGGCTGAATGAGGAGATTTCACTTAAAATTGCACTATTTTGTAAATGATTTTAAATAAAACTTTAGAGTGTGAATTTAGAGAAACTTATAAAAAAAAATTCCTAACACTTTGTCGTGTATGGATATGTAATAAATTTGATAACTAATGGATAATGTTACTGTCATTTAAGGATTAATGACTAATTACGTGATCAATGTGTAATTATAGAATGATTAATGTTAATTAATCATAATTAATTATTTTAATTTTGGTTATTAGCTTAAGTTTAATCTAAACTAATTAGTTTAGGCCAAGTATAATCATCAAATAAGGATAGTGAAAATTTTATTAATGTCCATAAATTTAAGGTTGAAATATTATTTTTGGGAAGACAAAATGGAGAAAATGTTAATTCTATATAAGAGTCTTGTAGAAATAAGAAGAAAAGTTGAGTGGTAAAATTTGTGAAATTTTTAAATATAAATTTTATGTCTAAATTTTTTGCATAATAATTAGTTAAAGTGTTAAAAAGTTGAATCGATTTGTTGTGTAATAGTAGTAGTCACGTATGCAGTCAAATGTTCAAAATCAATAAATTTAGATATTACGGAGTGGTACATTAATTAAGAGAATAAAATATGATAAATTATGCAATCAAAGAATCGTTGTCGATTGCGTTAAGAACGAACCAGAATTTAATTAAAAAATTGAACTCAATTTATTTAACATATTATAATATATTAAAATTAAATAAATTTTTAATTAAAAAATGAGGAAAAATAAGTGCTGACATTAACAACACATTAGGAAAAGGAGGAGAAACCGAATTGTAGAATTGTGGGATTTTAACATCGATTTTGAATTCACAATGTTAAGGTGAACAACCTTTTTAAATGTGATTTGCCAATAAGTGAACTTTTTTCCTCTAATTTAAGGCTGAAAATTGAAAATATATTTGTCTAAGATTGGAGCTTGAAAACTTGAATTCAATGGACATTGCTAGTTTATATTAGATAAGAATTATGAAATTTTCATTTTATTTTTACGAATTTTATTTTATTTAATCATAATCAAACAATCAAATAAAAATAGAATCCGATTCAATTTTTAAGAAATCTAAAAAAGTTCAACTTTAAAACAAAACTGAACAATGTTTAATGTGATAAACTCTTAGTTATAACACCCCATTGCAAGATGTTATAATAAATTATCAATGTTGTGTCATTCTACCAAGTAGGACTGGGCAAAAACTAAAAAGAATCGAAAATCAACCCGGAACCGAAATGAACACCCCTAATTTTGGACATACGAAGAAATGAATCGAACAAATGCAAGATTTTCTAGGAAATGGGTTGCAACAAATATTAAAAGATGTCAAGTTGATTAATTGATGCCAATTATATAAACAATTTCAGAAAATATTGGTGTACAGCTAATAGCCATTGGAGCTTGTCCCCCTAAATAATTGAGTCTTTGGCTTTTGAGGTCCAAGTCGTCTCCCCTCCCACAGACCTCGAGTTCGGCTGCAAAAATTTCAGATCGGAGCTCATTTTTCTGTTCCTTGGTCGTCTTCTTCTCTGAAAGTTTCCAACGAGGATCCAACCCAGGTAACAGATTTCTGTTTCTCCTCCGCTCAACCAAAATTTGTCCCTTCTTAAGATTACTTACTGTTTGTTTCTAGTAATAGTTATTAAGATTACTGTTTGTTCTTCATATGTCATCCATCAACTGGGTTGCAATATTTATTTCGAAGAAAATGGACTGCGTATTATGAGGTTGATGAGCATTAATCAAATTTAATTCTTTCATCTAAATTAATTTTTTGAACACTTAGAAACAGAATTATTTGATTCAACTTTCGGCTTCTGATTTTTAAAATGCTTTGGTGGGCTCTATGTTCTTCGTTAGTCTCTGTTTGAATCTGAAATAATACCTTTTTTTGAGATTAATTGGACAGGAAATGGAAGAAATTGACAATGCAATTTCAACACTGCAAGAACTGATCAGATGTAGTGATATAGAAGAAGTACGCAGCTTGAAAAGAAAGTTTGAAGATTTGATCGGACCCACAGCAAAAGACAGTCTCAACTCGGAGGATATGCCATCTATTTATCAATTGACTAAAGAAACCAAGGATTTTTTGCTAACAGTGGAAAAGCTGTCTGGTCGTGGTATGTTTCCTGAAGGAATTGCTCTTGATGAGGAGAAAAGAGGTTACATTCTTCCCACTTCAAAATTTGCAGGAGAGACTACTGCCATAAAAAATATGGAAAAGATTTATGATTTCATAATTGGTGATGTCAAAAAGATTGGAGTGTATGGAATGGGAGGAATTGGTAAAACTACCGTTATGAAACATATCAATAATCGTATTTTAAAAGAACAGAATGACAAATTTGATCATGTAATTTGGGTGACTGTATCAAAGAAGTCAAGTATTTTCAAATTACAAGAGAATATTGCCCGCAATTTAAAGATAAACCTATCAAACTATAAAGATACAACGATAAGAGCTGGAGCATTATTTGAAACCTTTCAGAAAAAAGGGAGATATTTGCTAATCCTTGATGATATATGGGAAGTATATTCTCTTGAAGATATAGGAATCCCAGATCCCAATTATGCCAATGGATGCAAACTAGTGTTGACTACTCGATTACGTCAAGTGTGTCAACGTATGGAATGTGAAGCTATTAAAATAGATCTCCTTTCAAAAGATGAAGCATGGAGTTTGTTTCTTGATCATGTAGGACGTGATGTACTGCAAGTCAAAGGTTTGGAATCCATTATGAAAGATGTTGCCTCAGAATGTGCACGTTTACCTCTTGCAATTGAAACTATAGCCAGAAGTATGAGAGGTAGAAAGGAAGCTTGTGGGTGGAGGGTTGCACTTGAAGGATTGAGGGCTTTTTCTAAGAATCCTGGTGATAAGGGGGAAAAAGTTATTAAACAATTGAAATTCAGCTATGATCGCTTAGAAAACAAAAGGCTGCAACAATGTCTGTTGCTTTGTGCATTGTATCCAGAAGATGAAGAAATTGAGAGGAGAGAATTAATAGAACTACTAGCCTTGGAGGGAATAATAGAGGAAAAGGAATATAAGAGGAATGAAATTGATGAGGGCAATGAAATGTTGAATAATCTAATAAACCAATGTTTGCTGGAAGGTGGAGAAAATTACCTAAACGTTTCTTGGGTGAAGATGCATGATTTGGTGAGAGATATGGCACTTCAAATCGACGGTTTACATTCTCAATATTTAACAGTATCTGATATTGAATTGAGCGATGTAAAATGGTCGAATGATCTTTTGAAGATACATATATCAAAGTGTTATTCTTCGAATGTATCACCCATGTGTTCAAAACTTACCACATTCATTCTACAAGCCAATTCCTTAAAAAATATTCCCGATTTATTTTTTCAGCATTTCAAGGCTCTTAAAGTCCTCAGTTTATCCGGTTGTTTTAGTTTGCAAGTGTTGCCAAACTCAATATCTGACTTGGTGAATCTTGTTGGCTTATCGTTTAGAGATTGCTATAATTTAACATATGTACCATCTCTGGCAAAACTCAAAGATTTGCAGACTCTTGACATTTATTTTAACTATAGAATTGTTCACACGAGGAGCTTGCCAAGAAAGAACTTCATAATGGAAGGTTTGGAAGAGTTGAGCAATCTAAGATACGTCAATATCATTATATTTCAAGTGGAGGTGTTTTCTTGTGGGATTATACCAAGACTCTCCGATGTTTAGTTTGTAGCCCTTTTACTAAAGTAAGAGCAAGCGAATTGATGGGCTTGAAATATTTGGAAATGTTTAAGGGAGCATTTTATGACATTCATGACCTACGTGTTTATATTAAACACATAGAACAAAAGAGATCACAACTTACCTCATATTTTTTTATAGTGGGTCTACCATATCATTTATTAGAGTACTATGATTATTGTGAGAATAATTCTGCGGACAAAGTCGTGATATTAAAAAATTGCAATTTAGGTAACCTTGCAGCAAAAAGTTATGATTACTTGCTTCTGAAAGATGTTCAAAGGGTAGAGATAGACAGTCAAGAGATAGACAGTCATCATGAATTCATTAGTTTATGTTCAGCATCTTTGAATGATTTGCGGGAATGTAGAATTAGTTGTTGCAATGGGTTAGGAGAGTTGGTTTCTACTACTTCTCCTTCTTCTTCTTCTTCCTTTGTTCTGCCAAGCCTCGAAATCCTCCACCTTTTCAATCTGAAGAATTTGGAAGCTTTGATAGGTAGAAAGAAGAAAGCGTGCAATGTGTTTCCTTGTCTTCAACGTTTGGAAATCATTGGGTGTGATAGAATGAAGGTAGTATTTAATATTGGATTGTTGTCCAACCTCAACAGCCTGGAAGCACTTGATGTCAGATATTGCAAGGAAGTGGAAGAGATAATAGGAGAGGGGTTGGATGATGAGAAAGATGTAAAGGAGGGTATCACACAAATCACTCTTCCCAACTTAGAGCGTCTAAGCTTGACGTGGCTGCCACATGTAAGATGCATATGTCCCGCCTCAAGACAATTGATTTGCAAGTCTCTGGAGTACATTGACATCTATGAATGCCCAGAAGTTGAGGAATGTGCTGTTTATGTAGGTTGGGATGAGAGAGGTAAATCATCTCCGTCAGCCTCTCTTCAACCAATTCAATTAAAGTCACTTAATAGGGAGAGGTGATTTAGTTTTGTAATTTGAATTGATTGTGACATGTATATATATAGTTAAAGTGAATGAAAAATGCATTATGTTATCCACGTGATTAATACTATTATGATTTTAGATAAATTAATTAATAAGTTTTCAACTAACCTGAAGCTTAATTGGCAAATACATATTACATAATGTTTTAAACTTTTTCATATATTCTGAAAATAATTATTACTATTAAACCACATCCTTCCATTATTAAACTAGTTTGACCATCAAGTATTTCCCCCTCAATCAATACACATCCGTGGAGGCTGGAGCATGCAAATGCAACATTAATTATCAAATTCAAAAAGAACAAAAGACATAACCACACAAAACCACCCCTGTTAGGCAAGGAAAGACCCAGAAAGTTTAATTTCTTTTAAACTCATATATTTGTCAAAACAGTCTTCAGCTAACATGGAAGCTTAATTTATTTTTTTAACGCTGGTTTAACACATTAGTAGCTTCGTTACAACATGATTATTGACAAATATTTCACTGCCATTGAGTTTGTTTGTTTTTTTTTTTTTTTAAGAAATTGACATTTCTAATTTAAACTCTTTTCATATATAAAAATTATTATACTCTAAAAATAATTATCAAGATTAATTTTATTTAAACTATGGCACCTCGTTATTAAAATACTTTCACTAGGACGTACCTTAACCATATAAATGCAACACTAATTATGAGTGGGTATTGTATGAAAACATGAAAACTTATAATGGATCGAAACCGTATTGTTAGAGTTTGGGGTGACCCGAATTCTAGTTGGGTCGGGTTGGGCCCATATCCAATATTAGGGTTATTTAATTTCTCTATATATTGATGCTTGAGTCGCAAAACTCATTGTACCTTGATTTCATTTATAGTGATTTCTCCTCTGCCCGTGGTTTTTTCCTAGAAAGGTTTTCCACGTAAATCTTGGTGTCCCTGCTTCCGCAGTTTTCTTTTTCCGTTTCGCTTTCGATTCTCAACAATTGGTATCAGAGTCCAGGTGAGATTCTCTATATCAATTTTTCAACAATTGGTATCAGAGCCCAGGTCAAATTCTCTATATCAATTTTCCAACAATTGATATCAGAGTGGAGTTAGAGTTTTAGGACTCGGATCGAACGAAATTTGGGATTTTTCAATTTTGTTACAAATTGAAATTTTGGTGGAAAAAGAATAAAAAAAAAAAAAACATTGAAGGAAAAATTGAATTTTTCCTTTGCGTCGCCTCTGTCTTGCTGCCGAAGAAGAAGCTGCTCGATTCGAAGAGCAGCACCGAACCGTCCGTCGCCGGAAGAAACAAGGGAGATCTTCCAGCCGTTCGCCGCCGTCCGTCGGCCAATCCAGAACACAGAGACGAACTCCGTTCGTCCGTCGCCCACTGCCGTCCGTCGCCTGCAACCATCCGTCGTCGGCCTCTGTCCAGCGTCGCCTCAGCCTCCCGCACTGCAAATCGAAGTCGCCGGCTGCTGCTGTTGTCCGTCACTCAGTTGCCGCTCCTCGTCGCCTGTTCTCTTGCCAGCCTTAGTCCGCCGGTTTGCAGTCGCTGCTCCAAACGCAGCAGTAGAGATCGGCTAATAGGTTTTGCAAATATTTGCTGATTTTGGGAAAATTGCTGGAAATTTTTTGGTTAAATTTCAGAAATTATTTGGGGGTCAAATTTGTGGTGGCTGATATTTTTGGGTTCAGAAATTGTGTGAAAATTTCTGAAATTTTTGGGCAGGATGAGTTCAGTGAAATTCGATATTCCGTTGTTGGATCGGAATACGAGGTTTCAGTTATGGCAGGTAAAGATGCGAGATGTACTCGCACAGATGGATTTAGACGACACATTATTAGGGCTCGATAAAATGCCCACGTTATTGAGTGAAGAGGAGAAAATGCGAAAGGATCGGAAAGCCCTATCTTTGATACGTCTGCATTTATCAAATCAGATTTTGCAGGATGTTTTGAACGAGAAGTCTGCCGCTGATTTATGGTTCAGATTGGAGCAGTTATGTATGAAGAAAACCCTGACGAGTAAGTTGCATTTGAAGCAGCGGTTATATTCTCATCAGTTATTGGAAGGAGCCTCTATTACAGAGCATTTGGCTGCATTCAAGGAGTTAGTTTCAGATTTGGAGACTATGGGATGCAAGTACGATGAGGAGGATTTGGGGTTGATTCTGCTATGCTCGTTACCTGCTTCATATGGTTCTTTTAGAGATACGATCTTGTATAGTAGGGACAGTCTAACTTTGGAAGAGGTTTATGGTTCTTTGTTGTCAAAGGAAAAGATGAAGTAGCTTGTTAAGGAATCCGAATCTCGAGGTGAGGGATTCGTCGTTCGGGGAAGAACAAGAGATTCAAACAACAAAGGCAGTGACAATGTTCAAAGTTCGAAGGGCCGATCAAAGTCAAGGAACCGAGATAGAACCTGTTACTTCTGTCATGGAAGGGGGCACATCAAAACCGAGTGCCGTAAATTGCAGAATGAGTTAAAGAGAGCTGAGAAGGGAAAACAACCGATGACGTCCGGTGCAGTAGTTGTCGCACAAGATGAAGACTATAGTGATGAAGATCTTCTAATAGTGTCAGAGGGAAACTTAAAGCCAAACAATGAGTGGATTCTGGATTCAGCGTGTTCGTTTCATATGTGCTACAATCGGGATTGGTTTACGACATATGAGACCGTTTCAGGAGGTGCTGTGTTAATGGGCAATAACACACCTTGCAAGATAGCTGGTATTGGTACCGTCAGAATCAGGATGTTTGATGGAGTTGTGAGGACACTGGGTAGCGTGCGACATGTTCCCGAGTTAAAGAAGAACCTGATCTCGTTGAGTACTCTGGATTCGAAAGGGTACAAGTATAGCGCTGTAGGTGGAGGTATAAAGATCAGTAGGGGTGCTCTCGTCAAGTTAAAGGGACACAGAAGCTCTGCAAATTTGTATGTATTACAGGGTTCTACGGTGATGGGTAATCAGGCTACAGAGTTTGTGAATTCACCTTCAAAAGGTTTGTTGGAGAAGACTCAGAGGAAGTCAGGTTCTCGGGTGAAGTTCAAGTTGGGTTCTGAATCCACATCAGAGCCGATTCGTCAGCCTATTACAGATGTTGAGCGTGATGCAGTTACCACATCGTCACCAATTTCAGTTACAGTTTCACGTCAGAGAGGTATCATCAAAAGCAGAACCAAGGGAAAGGGTAAAGCTCCACGACGATATCGTGAAACATCTACAGTGGGTTACGCATTGAGTGTGTTCGAGAGTATAGATTCAGCACATTCACATGCAGTTCGTTGCGACATCTCTGATAATTCAGTGGTACAATGGAGCAGATGTGATTTCTCTCCGAGTGTGTCTCTCAAGTTTAAGCAGGGCTTAAACTTGATCCGTACCAGGTTTTGAGTTGGCCCAGCAGGGGCCTTTGTGGAAGAGGAGGTTATTTTTCGTTGGAGTTTTGCAGTTCGCCTTACATTGGAATTTCTTTAAAGGTGGAGATTGTCAGAGTTCAGTGTTCTGGATTCGTTTTGGGGTGGGCCGTGAAGCCTGCATTGGATCCCTCAGGTGGAATTCGTGTCAAGGTGGAGATTGTTAGAGTTTAGGGTGACCCGAATTCTAGTTGGGCCGGGTTGGGCATATATCCAATATTAGGGTTATTTAATTTCTCTATATATTGATGCTTGAGTCGCAAAACTCATTGTACCTTTATTTCATTCATAGTGATTTCTCCTCTGCCCGTGGTTTTTTCCCGTAAGGGTTTTCCACGTAAATCTTGGTGTCCCTGCTTCCACAGTTTTCTTTTTCCGTTTCGCGTTCGATTCTCAACACGTATAACTTGCTATGTTTGATTAGAACTAAAATATGAGTGGGTATTATGTGAAGGGCATTCTCACCATTTCCTTAAATCAATGTCTCTTTTCAAGAAGATGTTTTAAGAGCCAAAAGAAAAAACTTGATGTACACTTGAGGGCATTGAATTCCTGAAGAGATGATGTGAAGACGAAGAATAGTGCAGAGCTTGAACGCAAAATGGACGACAAGTGGTTCAAAATTGGTTGAAAGAAGTAAAGCAGATTGAAGATGGGGCTGAAGAAAATGAGAAACTGATAAAATTATCATTTGCACCTAAAAAAATAGAGAGAATTGTAAAGGCAAGTTCATTGGGAACTTCATCGTCTAATCAATATAATGACCATTACTATTAAAAGTGATTAGGCTCCTTTGGTAAATTTCACTTAAGCAAGAAGAAATAACAAAAGAGAATTATTTATTTGCTTTATTTCGTATGTGTAAAATCAATCCCGATTATAATGCATATAAAACGAATAACCTGAATCCATAATCCAATATTTGTTTGACTTTGACTTTTTCTCTAATGCAATTAGAAGATCTCCATGACAATAGTCTTATTCTTCTTTGACAGCAACTTCACCTCATCGATTATTTTTCCTTCTAAGCAGCTCTCTTTATTTCTCTTTATTTCATTTTGTAACTTACGACACTTATCTTTAATGTGTCATTAGAGCTTGTGCACTAATGGCAACAACTTCACCTCATCGATGATTCCAAGGCTCTTGCATTTAGAGCTCTTGATATGTTGGGAAAGATTAAGAGTGAACTCGAATCAAACTTGAGGGCATTGAAGTCTAGAAGAGATGATGTAAAGACAAATAAAAGTGCAAAGCTTCAACGCGGAAAGGTGCTACGAAAATAGGTGGAAAATTGGTTGAAAGAAGTAAAACAGATTGAAGATGAGGCTGAAGAAAATGAGAAGCTGATAAAATTATCATGTGCACATGAAAATATAGCTACAATTAAATTTCTTGAGATTAATGTTCGTGAATTAAAAACTAATAATGATGATTTAAACTCTATTGTCCTTAAATTCACTAACGGTAGTAAAAATTTTAATATGCTTTTAGGTTTGCCATGGGTTAGGTTTGATAAATACGACATTGGCTATTAAACCTTTGCAAAGAAAAAGAATTACAATAACTTTTTTGTTAGCACATCAATGTGTAATTCTTGTAATTGTATTAGACATAAATTGTTTGTTTGTCCATTGAAATTGAATGTGAATTTGAAATCTAATTTGAATTCCAAATTTGTGTGGTTTCTTAAAAGAACCAAACCTATAACAAATGGATCCAAAAAGATTTGGATACCGAAAAAAACAAATTGACTTTTGTTATAGGTTAGGAGTTCTTCCAAGGAAATTATAGGAGTAGGATAATTAATTATTTAAAATACAAAGGTAGAAACTACAAAATTGTGCCTTCAAAATAATAAAGATGAAAATGTATTTGTGGAGGTACAATATATGATTTTTCTTTATTATTTGTAAAAACAATTATCATGCTTCAAGGTTAATATTGATAATTATCCTATATATATTATTTGTAAGTAATTTGTTGATTGACTTATTTATAATTAATCATAATAATTTTAAAATTAGATATTTTTAGTATATTTATTTATTTTTCAAAACATTAATAGATTTTGAAAATACTATATTTGAAAAACCAATATGTTTTATTTGAAAAACAACCTTTTTTAAATATTTAACATGGAAGCTTGTATTAATATTTATTTCATAATTTTAATTATCATATATTATTTAGGCAAAAAAAATTAAAGTGCTTTTTTAAAAAAAATTATAAAAAGTTTAACGAGTTCAAGAATATAATTTTTTATATTTGTTTTTCTAATAATACTACAAAAACAATTATAAGATAAAATTATTTTAATTTAATCTTTTAAACATTTTAGATAAAATGACAAACTAACCATTATTCTTTACTCTTGGTGATAAATCAACCATCATTTTTTTTTTGTTAACAATTTAACCACTGAATTTTAAAAAATTGCCGTCATGAACATCACTGTTAATTTTCTGAAAATTACAGTGCAAAAGAACAAATATCCATAGAAAAAAAAAAGAACTCATGATTTTATAATAGATTTTCAGTGAGAAAAAGTTAATATCCATAGATAATGAATTTAGAAGATTTTGAATTTTGTAAAAGAATTAATTTAAGAGATTTCAGGTTTTATAATTTAGAAGATTTTGTAAAAGAATGTTAATGTTTTATTTTTTATATGATTTAAAATTATTTTACAGTTCATGGAAGGATCACAGTTTGTCTGAATTTTGTTAAGAAGAAGACAATAAATTTTTTTTTACTTGCAGACGAACCGCGACAGATCGACGACGAACCACGATGACTTGACAATGTGTAACGACCCAGATTTCTTTATTGTCTTATAATCTCATTATCCTTACTATTTTGAGAAGGTAAAAATCATTTTTAAAGAAAATAGTTTATCAGAGTGCATAAATCCGATCGTTAGTTAAAAACTCATGCGTACTTCGTTGTTAAAGAAAAGAAAATTATTATTCTTCAAAATTCATTCATAAAAATTTGCGGAACCATAATTAAACTAGAAATTAATTTTTCACCGAATAACATAGAATGCTGAGTGATAGTTGTCTGAAAACGTTATTTAAAAAATAAATCCAAGGTTTAGTGTCCAAATAAAATTTACATACGATTTCAAATCCAAGTAAAGGAAATAAAGAGAAAAATGTAACGTTCATAAAGGATAACTTTTCAACCTTAATTCTTATTTATTTATTTTTTCTTTTTCCTTCCTTTACTCGTACCGTACTACTACTCCATTTGAGTCTTTATCGGACCAACCGCAGGCTCAACCGGAATGACCTATTCTTTAACTTCTTGTATATTTACACCACAAGTAAGGACGTGAGCTTACTCCCAGTAAAGAGATGGAGAAAAACAATTATGCATATCTATCTTTAGTTCTTTTTGGAATGAGGGCCACCCAAACCAAGTTCTTTCATTACATTCGTTTTCTTTGTTCGTTCTTTAAACTCGTACATCGAGCTAGAGATTGAAGGTTTTCCTTTGAGATGGCATAACTGTACGAAATTTAACCTCTTGTGTGCATACTAGTCCCTTTCCCGACTTGGTAAGGGTGTATCCTAGCAACTAGGCTAGATCCGGACTACCCATCTACCCTAACTCCTTATTTCCAGCATATACCAGGCTTTAGGGTTCTTTTCTTTTTCCGGCATATACCCGCTTTTAGGGTTCTTTTCTTTTTCCGGCATATACTCGCCTTTAGGGTTCTTTCATTTTTCTGCATATACCTGCCTTTAGGGTTCTTTCTTTTTCCTTATCATTTTCCTCACTCATGCATGTGGGTACCATCCCGAAGGTTATCGCCTACTTGGTTTCTATTATCATAGACTCGATCTATCAAACTTCTTCTTATCAACTTAACACAACAAAGCACATATGAGAATGAAACTCACTGTAAACAATAAATGAAAACGAATTACATGCTTCACATAAAGTAATAATAGCAGTTAATAGCAGAAAATATGAAAACCATACACCAGCAATTATTATGATCATGGAAACTTACTTTTAAACGCCTATTTTACGTATGCAAAATCAAGCTTACGGACATGAAAACTTACATACACAAATTAATGCTTTCTATACTAAAATTACAATAGCAAAATAATATATTTCTCATGTGATAGCTACAAGAGGGAAGATAAAATAAACATAACCGACTCATACTGTCAAGTTCTCACAATAGTCATTCATTCCTTTCACTTTCATATTTAAATCATGGTTGTCATTTCTTTTCACTTTTCCCTTTGAAGTATTTAGATCTCATTCTTTTTATCTTGTTTCTCGTATTTACTTGTTGAGCATAACAGTAATATACATAAAAAAGAAAGATAAATAACAAAGATAACACACAACAATTACTTGGGTGTAGGGCCTCCACATGGCCAAGACAACTCATTTCTTACCTCGTAGAGTGTCCCTTTGTTCCCTAGCGTTTTTAACTTTTCCCCTGTTATCGTCCAAACCTTCATAATAATTTCAACTAATTAAAAGTTATTATTTATTATTTTTATTTCTTTCGTTAATCGTGGATAGTACCGATCAGAATATTCCCAAGAAAGACTGGCGGTTCTTGGCAGATCTCTTAGAAACAGTCTCCTTAGACAGAATATTCGTTCCAAATAAATTCCCAGGACACACTGGTGGGTCACAACAGATCCTCTTAAATACCAGTCTCCTTAGACAGAACTTATTTGCACAGTACAATTCTACCACTAATATTATTTGTGATAATAATAGTATATTTTCATTTATAAGTAACATGATGATAATAATCCTATTATATTTTAATTGATCATTCTTATTTTATTTTGGTGATAATAATGCTATAATTGATCATTCTTAATTTATTTTGGCGATAATAACGCTAATATATTGAATTTAACATTTCAATACACATTTTGCGATAATAACGATAATATATTGAATTTAAAATTTCAACATAATTTTTGGCGATAGTAATGGTAATATATTGAATTTAAATTTTTAATATAAGTTTTGGTGATAATAATGGTAATATATTAAATTTAATATTTTAATATAATTTTGGCGATAATAACAGTAATATATTGAATTTAATATTTCTAAAATAATATAACGATAATATAACTAACAACTAAATAACTTAAGGAGGGTCGGGAATCGTTACTGAAGTTTCTAGAACGACCGCGTAATTTCCTTCCTTCGAAAACTCTGTTTATCACCAAAGTGACGAATCTACCCACAAATTTCCCCTATTTCTTCACTATTTCTCCTTCTCAACACTCCCTCACTTTCTCTCTAACTCTTCTCTTCAAATTAGTGTGAATTGAATGAAGATTTGAAACCTATTTATAGGCATGAATGAAATTGATGGATGGTTGAGATGCATCTATTTGGTAATAGTTAGATACAATAGTAAATGAATGGTTGAGATGCATCCATTTGGTAGTGACTAGGCACAATAGTTATTTCCTTATTTATTATATTTATTCAATTTCCTTTTATATTTTTAATCTACATTTAACTATTTATTATATTTATCCTTTATTCATTTATAATATACTATTTTTATTGTACATAAATCGACCTAACTCATACTCTCGGTTTATTCCGAATATTTCTTGATAATAATTACCCGTCTAATTTAATTTATTCAATTCCATTTCTAATTTAATTATCCATTAAATAAAAATTTAATAAATTATTAACCAAATATTCCACTTAATTAAATCTAATAATTCTCTTCCATCAATATTATCTAAATATTTGTTATAATTGATATATCTATCATTCAAATGGACTAATATCCAGATTTTCCTTCTATTAATTTCTTTTATCCTTATTTAATTTTCATTATGAAAAATCGGGATATTACACAATGAACTGCAACGGCTTAACGACGAATGAGTCTCGTTAAACTGCGGCGATTTCATCTGAAACCACAACGGTTAGACTATAAATCGCTACGACTTGATATGAAATTATAAAATTGATAAATATATATAATTTATTAACTATTGAAAATTGATAAATCAATTTTAATATATTAATTTATCAAACTGTTTCTTGTTTTTTTTTCACAATTGATTATTTTAAAATACAACTAACAGTTATTATTAAAAAAAATTACAATAAAACCCAGCTGCCTAGTGCTTTAGTCAATAATAAACCGATTTAGATGCGTAAAATTGTTTTGACTCTTGCACTCAAACGAACATTTATTCAGCTCGACTTACTTGACACTTCTAATACGATCTAGCTCAACCATCCCCATGCCCAAACGGAACTCTCCGACATCCTTCAAAGCCAACTTTGCCGACCATCCTTCATGGCTGAGCTACTCAACCAATTGCCATGTTACCAATCAAGAACTTGTCGAAAAACATAATGTATATCAAAATATTATATAGTCTATGTGTATTTTCTATTCCACTTTAATAAACAAACACTGAGTTTTACTTACAAAGTCGAGTCGACGTCAAATGTAATAAGCCGGAACACTGACAGGCCGATATACGAAAGGTCTAATGGTGTGAGACTAGCCTGAATGATGATTATAAGTGAACTTGATTCGAGAGCTTCCGTCCTCGAGATGGGTGCAGTGTTGGTGGAAGCTGCTGATTGGTCGAGCCAGTCATGCATCCCATTGATCGCTCTCCGGCATCGTCTCTGCGACTGTGTAGATTCCCCTTGTGTTTGTAAATGCCTGGTAATTTAGAACCTCCCCTGATTTGGTAATGCAAAGAACAGCAACCTCTGAACCCGCACGAGGAGAATGACAATGTTTTTGTTTGTTTAGATAGGTAAAAACACGGAAAAAAAAACAAAAGATTTTGGATGGTAAGATAAACTTAATTTCATTGAATTCGAGACCCGAACGATTAACTATTCATATAGTCAAAACTAAACATAATTTACTTTCATAAGTAGTCAATTTTAAGCCCAAAATTTAAACATTAAACTCTACACAAAGTTAAAATTTTTCAATCAAATTCAAATTGGAATACACAGATAGTCGTTGAAACGGAAACAAAATTTATCATGAATACATACAAATTTTTCAAGCTTTCGAGTTCCAAATCGTAGCATTTCAACTGAATTTACATAATATAAAACTTGAAATCAAATCGATTGTTAAAACTTTGGTTTTTTCTTTAAAAAGTTTGATCATAGAAGAAATATTTCACTTAGCAAAGAAATAACCACACATGATTCCAAGCGACAACAACAACTGGGCGATGATGGTTGACGCTTCCTGAGTGTTCAAGCTGCAACCGAGAGTGTCTTGTGAGGAGGAAGATCGAGACAAGGGACTCGAACATCCAAGCGGTCCCTCCAACTGCAAACGAACGGGAATGGAGCACAGACAAGTGCGATTTATTCAAGGACACTCCAAGCTAGAGCATAAGCTTTGTTTAAACCTTGACCATCGGAGAAAACAACCCAAAAACCGAGTAGGGGTGTGCAGACCGAACCCAAATAGATGGACGAAATTGGAACCGATCATTTCAGGTTGGACCAGTCCTGGTTTGTGCAAAAAAAAAAAAACAAAATTCGGATTAAATGTTTCAAAACAGTTTAACAACGGGTCGGTGCTCGGTTTTGTTTTCTCAAAACCGTGGAAACCAACCCGAAGGGCATTTAAACTAAACTTTTAGTTTTAGCCTAGAGTTGTCGACATCTTGTCCATTATCCACTGTCCAGTATCCTGTAGTTTGGCTATTTCACTTTCACAGTTTCTTTTCTTCAGACTTCAGAGTTAAGAGTTCCGTGTTTTCACTTCTCAACTCAGAAGTTAGAACTGAACTGTGAATCGTTATCCATGTTGCTATTCATTCCGAGGTTCCAAGGTTTCGAGTTTTTCCGTCTTCGTTTGTCTTTAAGCAGTCCAACGGCGGCTTAGAAGTGGGATTCGGGGAGTGGATTACCCGCGCCGGCAGTCTTAGTTTGTCTCCAGGCTCCAGTAGTCCAATCTGGGCGTGGATTATCAGTGGCTTAAATTTGGGAGTGGATTTCCAAAGGCTTAGATCTGCTTCAGTGTAATTTTCTCTTCTTTTCGTGGTAAGTTATAATTTTTACATTCAATTTGTTCTGAATTATGGAATTGTCTTGTTGTTGCACTTCGAATTTACCCATGGAATTGATTTTTCAAAATTGATCTTCGAATGATTGTCTTGAAAAGTTTCTGATTTTTCTGATTGTCTTTAATTTGATTATCAGTGAAGATCAATGAATGACACAACTCATAAATCTTTTTTTTTTTATGTCCTATTGTTCTAACATAATTAAGAATGACATGGGTCCGTGTATCTCCTTAGTTGAATGACATGGGTCCATCATCCGTGTATTTCCTTAGTTGTAAGCAACATAATTTTGATGATTACTTTTAGAATATTTCATATTTGAATGATATTTACGATATATTGATGGATGTCTATATTTTATGGTTGTTTTTGTTTATTTCTGAATGGATAGTTTTTGCCAAAATTGATTCTGAAATGGTTCAAATTATTGAAATCGTAGAGGATGGAAAGCGGTAATGAAACTGTAGAGAGTTCTACTATTAACCCTATTACTAGTCAAACCAAGAGAAAAATATCTGAAGTTTGCAATTATTTTACTATGATTGAAAGAACTGATCATAACAATCCTAGAGCAAAATATAATTATTGTTCTCAGTCGTATGCATGTCATACATCGAAGAATGGTCCATCAAACTTGAAAAGACACATTAGTAGCTGCACATTATATTGATAAGTGTGGATGTGAAGCAAAAGACCTTAAGCTTCCAAACTATGGAATTCAATTCTAATCTGTCATGTTTTAGTGTTGCAACTTGTCGAAAACTACTAGTAAAAATGATTATTATTGATGAATTGCCTTTAAAATTCGTTGAAGGAGAGAGTTTTGGAGCTTATTCCCAATATGTGCAACCGAAATTTGTTGTACCCTCTAGAACTACGATTGCACGAGATATTATTAGTATTTATGAGAAAGAAAAAATGAAGTTGAAAGAATACTTTAGAATCACATCTCAACGAGTATACTTGACTATCGATACATGGACTTCAATTCAAAATTTGAATTACATGGTTTTAACAGCACATTATATTGATAGTGATTGGACATTGCATAAGAAAATTATTAATTTTTGTTTGATTACAAATCATAAAGGGGAAACGATTGGTAGAGAAGTAGAAAAATGCTTATTTGAATGAGGAATTGAAAAGGTTTTGACAATTACAGTTGATAACGCTTCTTCGAAAGATGTGGCAATTTCATATTTGATTAAAAGTGTTCAAAATTGGAATGGATTAGTTTTGAATGGAGAATACATGCATATGTGGTGTTTTGCACATATTTTGAATTTGATTATATGTGATGGTTTAAGAGACCATCATGAATCTATCACGAGAGTACATAGAGCTATGAAGTATGTTCGATCTTCGCCTGCAAGACTACAAAATTTTAAGAAATGTGTTGAAAATGTTAAGATTATATGCAAAAGTAATGTTACTCTGGATGTGCCTACCAGATGGAATTTCACATATTTAATGTTAGAAAGTGCCGAAAAATTTGAAAAAGCTTTTGAAAAGTTCAATGAAACAGATATTCAATATATTGATGATTTGGGTGCAGAAAGACCTCCCTCGACAGAAGATTGGAGTAATATTCGGGAACTTATCAAGTTTTTGAAGATTTTTTATGATGCAACTCTAAATGTATCAGGCTCCTTGCATGTTACTTCGAATATGTATTTGACTGAAGTATGTAATTTAAAAATAGTTATCCATGAGTATGTTGAGTGTAATAATTCATTATTAAGGAAAATAGCTATTGGAATGCAAAGAAAGTTTGATAAATATTGGGGAAGCTTCAATAAAATGAATTTTTTTATGTATGTGGCAGTTGTATTAGATCCCAAGATGTAAAACACAGTTCTTGAAACATTGTTTTACCATGTTAATTGATAGCGCTAAGACAAATGATTTGATGAGACAAGTACAATTTGTGATTGAAAGATTATATATCAAGTATAAAGATGATTCGGGATTTGAAAATTTAGAAGAAAATTCTAGTACTACAAGTGTAGCAAGAACGTCTAAAGTGTTGAGACAAAAGAGCAGTTTGACCCATAATAAGATATTTGAGATATTCTATAGCCGTTACAAAGAGCAAAATGTTTCAAATACTCGGACAGAAGTCGATCAATATCTATATGAAGAGTTGGAAAACTTTTCAGACAAGCAAGAAATTTAAAATGGTGGAAATTGAATTCGTTGAAATTTTTCAATTTTAAGCAAATTGGCAAGAGATGTATTGGTTATTCCTATTTCAACTGTTACATCTGAGTTAGCTTTTAGTAGCCGAAACTTCATAGTGATGACAATTTCAAACAAGGTATTTATATTTTTATTAATTTTATTTTTACTTTTGTAATTACTTTCTTTCAAAAATTGTATTTCTTTTTTTGCAGTTTATATAATCTGAAGACTAAAGACATTGGACATTACGAAATGCGAGGACAATTAATATTTTATTTAGTTATTACAATTTTTTTATTAGTTGATGGAGTTTATAGAGTTAATGATGCATTTGTTTTCTAATTTTTTTTAGATTTGTCACTATCATAATTGATGAAGTTTATAAAGTTAATGATATATTTTTATTGTTATATTCTTGCAACTTGTTGCTTGCAGATATCGGATGAAATATTGACCTATTTAATTTTTGTTTAAGTGAATGTTTTACAAATTTTATTTATTGTTTATCAATGTACCTAGAGTTTTTGAAAAACCCATCACTTTTTGTTAATTACGTATAAAACAACGACAGGATTTTGTAATTTGTATAAAAAAACTAAAAAAGTAAAACCAAAATAAAATAAACCGAGCCTGTCTTCCGATATCAATAAGCTAAAAACAGAATACAAGGTTCTGTTCTATTGGTGAGGCATTTTGGTTTGAGTTTTTTCTTCGGATGTTTAGTCTTATTTGAATGATGTTGTGTCTGATTTACAATTATGGAACCGTGAAGAAAAATGAAATTTGTTGGATGTGCTTGGTTAATGCTCCTGGACTATTGTTGAGACCCAAGAGGTGTAAGTTGTCGGCTATTGATTTTGGATTGTGTTTTGACATTGATTTCCTATTTTAGTGAGTTCAATCTCACTTCTGTTCTTCCCGAAATCGTGATATTCATTTCTCAATTATTTTTTTTAAACTCACTAATCAGTTTGAAATCGTCATACTTTTCAGTGATATTGAATCACCGACGAGGCAACCTGAATATAATTTGCTATCGAGGCACAAGTTGAGTGTAGATTGAATCAAATTTTTGTTATCTAGCCGTTTGGGATTTCATGCTAGTTTAGAGATCTGGTCTGGTTGTTATCGTTATGCTTAAGTATCTTCTGAAGTTGATATTTGGCATTTGTAGAGTGACCATGAATTTGTTGTTTCAAAGTTACTACTATCGTTTAGAATGTCGTAGAGTTGAATGTCTTATGTCGTAGAGTTATTCTTATCTGTTCATGCTGGTTTCATAATCACTTGATTGGAGATTAACGGACATGCCAAGATTCTCTTGCCATGTTTTCTCTTTAGTGATTGGAGATTGGAGGTTATCAGCAATTTTTATATGGAGATTAACTTATGTTTTGCCAATTCTCTTTGTTGTAGATGAATATGTAGCATTGCGATTGGAAAATCAACATGGGATGAAATCAGGCATAGATGCACCAACTCTTATTTTGAAACTAGTTGAATATAGAGTTAATCTTATTTTGCATTTCTAAAATCTTTAATTTCAGCTAGATTTAAGCTCTTTTTTTTTTATTTAAAAAAACAGGGTAAACGATTGATATTCACGATGTTGAGTGATGATTGTTTGTTTAACAGATTGAATGATTGTAGCTGATTGAAGCTATGTACTCATTTTTAATTATTTTGGCTATATTAAACTTAAAGGACCGAACCGCGAACCGACTTGAAAACCAAGAAAAAAAATCAAAAAATTGAACCAAACATATAAAAATTGAGGTCATGAAAAAACCGAACTAAAATCAAAACTGAACCGATTAGAACCAAAATTGAGGTTAGATTTTTTGTTTGACTTTTACAAGTTTTGGTTCAATTTCGGTTAAAAATTTTAAAATCAAATCTAGTCGGTTCGATTCTAATTTGGCTAAAAACCGAATCAAATCAAACAGTGCCCACATAACAGATGTTGCCATCAACTCGCAACAAATGTTCAACCACCCACTTTGAATCAACTCTGATAATAGATGTAGTTGACGAAGACCTGTAACCATGACTTCAAATACATTATTTTTCATTTGATGTCATTAACTAATATTTAAATACACTAATTTACTATTATTCATATTTTAATGTAAAATTTAATGAATTTAAATAAAAAAACAATAATTTAAGAATATCTTATTGTAATTTGACAATGATTGATAAAATTAAATAATAATTAAATTAAGAAAGTCTTAATCATATTAAAATAAAAAATGGAAAAGAAATCATTAGCTGTATATTTATTTTTATTTATTTATTCATGTATAAAATCAAAACTCCATTATTTAGTAGGATCAAGCTCTCAAATAACCATGTAAAGCTATGAAACTCAATTATTAGCTGTATATTTTTTTATTTATTCTGTAAATTTTATTGGCTTAGCATAGTCAATTACAAGAGTATCTTGCATTGTTTGGTTGATTTCACCATAAATCTTTTGACAGAAATTCACATTTGATGATTGGTTAAGAATAATGGTTATCTTGTTTAAAATATAAATTTGAGAAAAATATTATATTCTCCTAAATCTGAATTAGTATTTACGTACATTAATATAATGTATTATATCAACATATTTAATATCATCATAATTGTATAGATGACATGAATATATGTTTGTGGATTTCTTCCAATCATTAACATTAGAAATGACTCAACTACCAATTTTTTTCAATTATGAATATATTTACAAGTTTTTTTTTTTAAAAAAAAAGAGAAATTAACAAAATAACCACTTAACTATGAAATTAATAATAAGTCAATCATTAAACAATTTTTGTTAACAAATAAAACATTTAACTATAGAAAATGAAGAACGCAAACATTGTAAGAACTCGTGATTTTAAAAACTTGTTGTGGAAAAGATCTAATAACCATAGACAATGGATTTGATAAATTGATTATAATTTTTTTTAATTTTATAATTTTGAAGATTTTGTAAAAAAATATATAGTATTTTAGATGTCGGATAATTTGGAGACACTGCTAACCATACACATTGAAATTAAAGATAAAAGAAAGATAAGGAAAAGAAAGCCTATGAGCGAAGAAAAACAATTAATTGAAATGGTTTGTCTTTTAGTTTTTAATTTTAAGAAAAAAAACATATGCTTCCAGTTTAATTTTACTCCTTAATCTTACGTTCTAATATATATTAATAGATATAGTTAATATTTTATATTAATAAGAAAATACTATAATTTAATAATAATTAAACTTAATAATTATTTTTATAGTATGATACTTTATCTATATGAAAATAATTTAAATTTAAATTTAAATATTGTGGGCGGAGACATGTTAGTTTGTTTTTATATTTTAATTTGTCTCTAATAGAATTTTAGTATTTCTTGATATTAGACATAACACATGAGTCAAGCCTGGAAAAATCAAGTTTATCGAGCATGTCGAGCTTAACGAGTCGAGCCTAACAAGCTTGCCAAACCTAACGAGCTTTTCTTAAAAAAAATTCAAGTCAAGTTGGCTTGCGAGCCACGAGCCGATCAAACCTAACGAACCTTAACGAATTGAGTCTAACTATCAAAATATACATAAATAATACTATTTTATAAAAATAAATTATAAATAATTTTTAATATATTTATATACTTAAAAGCAATTAATTATTACTATTAATGTTTTTATTTTATTTGAAAAATTAATTAACTAATTTTAAATTATGAATTAAAAAAAACTTTTATTAGCATACTCAAATATTATCGTTTAGTCTATCTTTACTTTAAAGGAAATACAATATTTTTTTGCAATATTTAAAAGAATTAAAATAAATGACACCGTTAATAATATTCTTATATTTATCGTTCAACGTAATACTATCTGTAATTGACAATTTGTTTACAAATCACTGCAATATTATGTTATAATAAAATAACACTATAATTTTGATAGACTAAGTATTATTAGACTCAACCACCACCATCAATGACCATAATATTAGCAATACTATGTATTTATAATAATTGCTTGTTATTTTCCCTTAATAAATCAAGGCTTGATTATTTAGTGGGATCTAGCTGTGAAATAAACACGCATGTGATGCAATGACTCAACTTTACATTTAGGGAAAATGACAAATCAACTATCGTGGTTTTCGATCAATGACAAGTTAACCATTGTAGTATATTTACTAACAATTTAACCACTAATGTATGAGAAATTGATAAATCTAACATCACACTCAATTTAACCCAGGCAAAGAAAAAGCCTGGACGCCGCCAGCAAGCGGCGTCCAGGCAATGCCTCAAGCCTGGACGCCGCAAACCAACGGCATCCAGGCAAAGATGGCCTGGCTGGTTTGCGGTTCGGGACTCGGTACTGCACTGGCTGGCACCATCCCGACCGAAGACCCGGCTTCAAATTAGGGCACTTGACTTAGTCTTCTGTCTAATCTTCACTCTTCAGTCTTCAGCAGCTCTGCACACCCCTACCCCGAACGGCGAACTCCGGAACGCGGAACCCCCGATCCTGCGCCCGAGTCTTCAGCTCAGCAGCTCCTGCACGCCGACTCCCTGAGTCTTCAGCTCCTGCACCTCGACTCGAGTCCCAACTGTCGAACGGTGATCGCAGTTCGCACTACGCAGTCTAGACGCTGGCAACCCTCCCCGAAGTCGAACGGCGATCGCACTTCGTTCTCTCCTGCGCTGTGTGTCGAGCTCTGTTCTGCTCCATTCCTTGCTCCAAGTCTTTGAGATTTTTTGTGCGCCGGTAAATCCCAACTCTGAGCCACCACTCTGGCCCTCCCAACCCGTCGGCTTCCGTTTTGCATCCTCTGGTCAGTGGTCAGTATTCCTAATCCTATTTCCATTGCTGAATCGTTGATTTTGCATACTCTGGTCAGTCGCCAGTATTCCATCGGCTTCGATTTTGCATCCTCTGATAATTGTCTCCTGTGAGTTGTTGATTTTAATTATGAATACAAATTGTTGAATCTGATCTGAACCTCTGAGTGACATTGTTGAATCGGATGATGACTTCTAATTACAGCTGATTTTGTTGAATTGGTTAGTGTTAACATGTTGAATCTGGTAGTTTCTTGTTGAACATGTTGTGGTAATTTTGTTTGTTAGTTATTTTTAGTTTTGTTAAAAACAAAATAACAGATTGGGTTGGTTTGCTAGAAAATGCAATTCTAATCGATAATGGCACTAAGAAACTCGATACACTACTTCCAATTATGAAACTGCTTGTACCATTGGCTAAAGCTAAATTGTGTTTGTTGATTTATGAAACTGCATTCAGTCTATTTTTTGGTGGTTTGTTGATTTAGGATGTTTTATTATTCACAAATTTTTGTTTGATTGTATTATTTATTATACTGCAGGTTGTTGCCAAATTACTCTCAACGATCAGCATGGAATCGCGACCTAAGAAATTGACGTCAAAGCGTCGGAAGGCAACGGTGGAGGCCGTTGAACCCGTTCAAACTACGGAAGTGGAAGATGTCCAACCCGCGACAGCGGTGGAAGACGAAGAAACCGCTGACCTTGAAGAAGACTTATTCTGGAACGCTAATTGCAAAACACTGTATTTAGAAGATATACAACATCGGAGAATTACTGTGTCCAAAATAGTCGATTTGGACTCTTTCATAGAAATGGGAATTGATCGTATGCTTGAAGCTGCTGGATTAGCCGGGTTGTGCACTTTGAGGGGCAGTTACTGCGAGAGAGTTATAAGATTGTTTTACGCAAATTTGCGAATATCCACTAAACCATTAGAGGTGCGAACGTACGTTTTTGGAAGGGAGTTGAGTTTCACTTCTAACGATGTAAACATGATGCTTGGATGTGTACTGGATGAGCCAAGCGAGAAATATTATCATATGGCTCGGGAGCCACCATTTGTAAAACAAGGAGGTGGGTTAGCGGTGCTTAGATTGTTGAACCAGGATCCCGAGGTTGTCGAGTACAGAAAGCCAAAGGGAAAGGAGTTGAATGTCTTCGCCCGATTGATCCACTTGATCATGACGTACACCATTTTGCCTCGAAATGGGCATCGCGACCTTGTTACCAGCATGGATCTGTATATGCTGGAGAAGGTGTTTATGGGAAAAAAAGTGGACATTGGATATATAATCGTGCGCCACATGCAAGAGGTGCTCAAGAACTCGATGAAGTCCCTACCGTACAACTGGCTAATCCAGAGGATCGTTGAGCAGTTTGGGGTCCCCATCCCGGAGAACGAGCCAAGAATTGAAGAGTTGGTTAATGACATGTACCGAATGGCCAAAATTAACGTACAATTCATTATTGGACTGAATGTGTATCACCCAAACAGAAGGTGAATGGTTCCGCAAGGGGAAGAAGGTAGCAGCACATCCACCCAGCTTCAAGCCTTCGCATGCAGGCCCTTCGCATGCACTGCCGCCTCCTCCTCAGTCATCTCACTTTAGTTCGATACCTGCTGAGATGGTCAACTGGATGAGCAAGATGGAGGAGCTCCATAATATGTCCATGACCCATATGCAAGTGATGGCAGACCAGATACAAATGCAACAACGCCAAATACAAAAAGCGGCCAAGCTGACAGAAGAGAGGTGGGGTATCGCAGAAGAGAGGTGGGGTATAGAACAACAGTGGCATGTGCAAGCAGCGGAGTGGCATCGTGAGATGGTGGCAGCACTTAAGCAAGGGGAGAGGCAATCAACCCATTCAGGAAGTGCGTCATCCTCCTCGGACGCACCAAATGCGACATTCCGATTGTAAGTTAATTTTGTTGAACGTGAATTCCAATTATAATATAATATCGATATATTATATAGTCTATGTGTATTTTTCATTATTCCACTTTAATAAACAAACACTAAGGTTTACTTAAAAAGACGAGTCGACATCAAATGCAGTAAGCCGGAACATTGACGGGACAATATACGAAAGGTCTAATGGTGTGAGACTGGCCGGAATGATGATTATAAGTGAACTTGATTCTGGAGCTTCCGTCCCCGAGATGGGTGCAGTGTTGGTAAAAGCTGCTGATTGGTCGAGCCAGACATGCATCCCATCGATCGCTCTCCGGCATCGTCTCTGCGACTGTGTAGATTCCCCTTGTGTTTGTAAATGCCTTGTAATTTAGAACCTCCCCTGATTTGGTAATGCAAATAACAACAACCTCGGCGCCTGCACGAGGAGAATAATGATGTTTTTGTTCGTTTTCGTAGGTAAAAACACAGAAAATAACATTTACCCATCATTAAGATAAATCGTTGAAAGTATTGTCTATAAGACTGGACAATGAATCAATGTTTGTCATCATTTGAATTCCACATAGAATGATGTTTGAACTGTAAAGAATCATGATAATTGCATATGCATCAGATTTATTTTGAAATTAGCTTTGTTCAAATAGCAAAAACTGATTCATTTCGGACTATGTTGGCAGATCGAAATATTAAGTGTAGAGAGTTTCGTCTAAGAGTGTCAGATTGCAGGTATTGGAAGTCGATTGGTGAGAAGAACAAGAAATTGTGGGAGGTGAGATAAACTTAATTCCATTGAATTCGAGACTCGAAAGATTAACAATTCATAGAGTCAAAGCTAAACATAATTTACGTCCATAAATTGTCAATCTTAAGCCCGAAATTGAAACATTAAACTCTATATAAAGTTCAAAATTTTCAATCAAACTCAAATTCGAATTGATAGATAGTCGTTGAAACAGAAACAAAATTTATCATAAAGATGTACAAATTTTTCAAGCTTTTGAATCTCAAATTATAACATTTCAAAGTGATTTACATAATATAAAACTTAAAATCAAATCGATTGTTAAACTTTCTTGTTTTTTTCTTTAAAAAGTTTCATTATAGAAAAAATATTTCACTTAGCAAAGAAATAACCGCACACAATTCCAAGCATCAACAACAACTGGGCGATGATGGTTGACGCCGTCTGAGTGTTCGAGCTGCAACCGAGAGTGTCTTGCAAGGAGGGAGACCGAGAGAAGGGACTCGAACATCTGAGCGGTCCCTCCAACTGCAAATGAAGGGGAATGGAGCACAGACAAGTGCGATTTGTCCAAGGACACTCCAAGCTAGGGCATAAGCTTTGTTCAAACCCTGACCATCGGAGACAACAACCCCAAAACCGAGCCTGTCTTCCGATATCTGTAAGCTAAAAAAAACAGAACACACGGTTCTGTTCTGTTGGTGAGGAATTTTGGTTTGAGTTTTTTCTTCGGATGTTTAGTCTTGTTTGAATGATGTTGTGTCTGATTTACAATTATGGAACCGTGAAGAAAAATGAAATTTGTTGGATGTGTTTGGTTAATGCTCCTGGGCTGTTGTTGAGACCCAAGAGGTGTAAGTTGTTGGCTGTTGATTTTGGATTGTGCTTTGACATTGATTTCCTATTTTAGTGAGTTCAATCTCACTTCCCTTCTTCCCGAAATCGTGATATTCATTTCTCAATTATTTTTTTGAACTCACTAATCAGTTTGAAATCGTCGTACTTTTCAGTGATATTGAATCACCGACGAGACAACCTGAATATAATTTGCTATCGAGGCACAAGTTGAGTGTAGATTGAATCAAATTTTTGTTATCTAGTCGTTTGGGATTTATAGCTAGTTTAGAGATCTGGTCTGGTTGTTATCGTTATGCTTAAATATCTTCGGAAGTTGATATTTGACATTTGTAGCTCCTAGTGTCCACGAATTTGTTGTTTCAAAGTTACTACTATCGTTTAGAATGTCGTAGAGTTGTACCTCTGAGACTCTGAATGTTTTATGTCCAAGTTTTATATATTTTAACATCATCAACTGTCAAATCCTTATCTGTTCATGCTGGTTTCATAATCTTTCTAAGCTTCCCATTTCCATTTTCTGTTTTTCAAGAGTTGCATTTAACTCTTGGTTATTAAACTGGTCCCTCAATAATGGTTATGATCCTTATGCAGATTATGTCCACTTTTCCAATCTGTTCCTCTTTCGTGGTCTCTCTTTCTGTCTGTTTTGGTATGAAGTTTCGAAAAATCCATTTTGGTAGGTGTTAATCACTTGATTGGAGATTAAGGGACAAGCCAAGATTCTCTTGCCTTGTTTTCTCTTTAGTGATTGGAGATTAGCAACAATTTTTAAATGGAGATTAACTTCTGTTTTGCCAAATCTCTTGGTTGTAGATGAATATGCATCATTGCGATTGGAAAATCAACATGGAATGAAATCAGGCATAGATGCACCAACTCTTATTTTGCAACTAGTTGAATACAGAGTTAATCTTATTTTGCATTTTTAAAATCATCAATTTGAGCTAGATTTAAGGTTTTTTTTTTAATGAAACAGGGTAAATGTTTGATATTCACGATGTTGAGTGATGATTGTTTGTTTAACGGATTGAATGATTGTAGCTGATTGAAGTTATGTACTCATTTTTAATTATTTTGGCTATATTAAATTTAAAGAACCAAATCGCCGAACCGACTTAAAACCCAAGGAAAAAATAAAAAAATTGAACTGAACATAAAAAAATTAAGGTCATGAAAAAATCGAATCAAAATCAAAACTGAACCAATTAAAACCAAAACTGAGGTTAGATTTTTGGTTTGGCTTTTACAATTTTTGGTTCAATTTCGGTTAAAAATGAATGGGTTCGATTCTAATTTGACTAAAAATCTAATCGAATCAAACAGTGCCCACGTAATGAATAGAGGTTGCCATCAACTCTGGCAACAAATGTTCAACAACCCACTTTCAATCAACTCTGGTAATAGACATAGTTGACGAAGACTTGTAACCATGACTTCAAATACATTATTTTTCATTTGATGTCATTAACTAATATTTATATACAATAATTTATTATTATTCACATTTTTATGTAAAATTCAATGAATTTAAATAAAAAAACAATAATTTAAAAATATCTTATTGTAATTTGACAATGACCGATAAAATTAAATTAAGAAAGTCTTAACCATATTAAAATTAAAAATGAAAAAGAAGCCATTAGCTGTGCATTTATTTTTATTTATTTATTCATGTATAAAATCAAAACTCAATTATTGAGTGGGATCAAGCTCTCAAATAACCATGTAAAGCTATGAAACTCAATTATTAGTGTATATTTTTTTATTCATTCTGTAAATTTTATTGGCTTAGCATAGTCAATTACAAGAGTATCTATCTTGCATTGTTTGGTTGATTTCACCACAAATCTTTTGACAGAAATTCACATTTGATTATTAGGTTAAGAATAATGGTTATCTTGTTTAAAATATAAATTTGAGAACAATATTGTATTCTCCTAAATTTGAATTAGTATTTATGCACATTAATATAATGTATTACATCAGCATATTATAATATCATCATAATTGTATTGATGCACCTGAATATATATGTTTGTGGATTTCTTCCAATCATTAACATTAGAAATAACTCACCTACGAATTTTTTCCAATCATGAATATATTACAAGTTATTTAAAAAAAAAAAGAGAAATTAACAAAATAACCACTTAACTATGAAATCAATAACAAGTTCACCATTAAACTTAAACCAATATATTTAACATAATTTCAAGAATTAAATATTTACTACTACACTTTACAATTTGTTTTTAAAAAATTTTCATAAATAATATCATTATTTATATGATTTTAATTTGCGTAATAATCGGTTAAAGTATTAAAAAGTTATCTGATTTATCGCGTAACAGACACGTGTGAATTTTCAGTGAAATGGTCAAAATCAATAAAATTGAATATTACGGAGCGGTAAATTAATTGAGAGAATAAAATCTGATAAAATCAAATAAGAATAGGAAGTCGGTTAAGTTCAATTCATCTATTGAACAAAACCAAACAATGTTTAATTTAATAATCTCGTAGTTATAGCATTTCGTTTCTTGTGGTGTCTTGATCAAGACACCGCATTTTTTCTTGCGGTGTTGCGTTTGTCATTTTTTCGTATATAAGTGGTTAACTTATTAAAAAAATACTATAGTAATTAACTTATTATTAAACACATAGGTTAATTTATCATTTACCCATAATTTAATAATCTCGTAGTTATAACACTTGGTTGCAAAGATATTATAATAAATTATCAACGTCGTCTCGTTCTACCAAGGGACATACGAAGAAGTCAATCGAACAATGCCATATATTCTAGCAAATGGGTTGCAACAAATATTAAAAGATGTCAAGTGGATTGCGTGATGAGAATTATATAAACCATTTCGGAAAACATTGGTGTACAGCTAATAGCCATTGGAGCTTGTCCCCCTAAATAATTGAGTCTTGGGTTTTTAAGTTCAAGTCGTCTCCCCTCCCCTCCCACAGACCTCCACTTCTGCTGCAATAATTTCAGATCGGAGCTCATTTTTCTTTTCCTTGGTCGTCTTCTTCTCTGAAAGCTTCCGACGAAGATCCAACCCAGGTAACAGATTTCTATTTCTGTTTCTTCTCTCCCTTCTTAAGATTACTTACTGTTTGTTTCTAGTAATACTTATTAAGATTACTGTTTGTTCTTCTTATGTCGTCCATCAACTGGGTTGCAATATTTATTTCGCTGAAAATGGACTGCGTATTGTAAGATTGATGAGCATTAATCAAATTTAATTCTTTCATCTAAATTAATTAATTGGGTAAATAACATTGCTTACCCTATAGTTAGTTCGAGATCAATGACAAATCTAACCTTAGAGAAATTTTTTTAACAACTGAAATCCTGAACTATGAAAAATTATTGCCGGCAACCTCGCAGTCAAGTTTTTCGTCCAAATACGTCAAATCTAATTCCTCAGTTAACTTCAAACGTTTTTCTCTCAATGTCGATCTCGTTCGTCGATGTTGATCCTTAATATCGATGTTAGTTCTACCATAAAAATGAATTTCAAAGTTGAAGATTCAAAAATTTCAAACTTTCGACTATATTTTTGAAGGAGAATCGCCCGTTTTAGGTTAAAAGACGATTTTTAACATATAACGGATGTCCCTCATACGCTGAGGGACGTCCGTTATAGGTTAACTATGCATTTTAACATATAATGGACGTCCGTCTTACGTTGAGGGACGTCCGTTATAGGTTAAATACGCATTTTAACATATAACGGACGTCCGTCTTACGCTGAGAGACGTCCATTATAGGTTAAATACGCATTTCAGAGTAATTTGACTGACAAGTTAGGTACAGCTGTCTGCCATTTATTTGTCAAATTACTGTTTTGCCCTTATAAAAATAATAATGATAACTTTTGTAGGGTTAAAACAGTAATTTAATATTTTTTATTAATAAAAAAAATAAAATGGACGTCCCTCAGCACGAAGGACGTCTATTGTAGTTAAAAATGCGTATTTAACCTATAACGGACGTCCGTTATATGTTAAAAACGTCTTTTAACCTAAAACGGCCGGTCCTTCTTCAAAAATCGTCGTTTTACACTAAAAAAGACTGAAATTTTTGAATCTTCGACTTTGAAATTCATTTTTATGAGAGAACTTACATCGATTTTAAGAATCGACGCCGATTTGAAGAGTTACATGTGACAGATTTGGACAAAAACGTTGATTGTGAGGTTGACGGCGTTAATTTATAATAGTTTAAGGTTTTAGTTATTAAAAAAATTCTCCAAAGTTTGACTTGCCATTGACCCTTAGAAACAGAATTATTTTATTCGACTATTGGCTCCTGATTTTTTTAAAGCTTTGGTGGGCTCTATGTTCTTCGTTAGTCTCTGTTTGACGAGATTAATTAAATAGGAAATGGAAGACATTGACAAGGCAATTTCGACACTACAAAAACTGATTGGATGTACTAATCTGGATCAAGTGCAAATGCTTTTAAGAGAGTTTGAAGATTTGGTCGGACCCACAGAGGAAACAAATCTCAACTATGAAAGTGTGCCATCAATTGATCAATTGAACGAACAAACCAAGGCTTTTATGCTAAAAGTGGAAAAGCTGTCTGGTCGTGGTATGTTTCCCGAAGGAATTGCTGAGAAAAGAGGTGATTTTCTTACCACTTCAACATTAGCAGGACAGACCACTGCCATAAGAAATATGGAGATGATATATGATTTCATAATTGGTGATGTCAAAAAGATTGGAGTGTATGGAATGGGAGGAATTGGTAAAACTACCGTCATGAAACATATCAATAATCGTATTTTAAAAGAACAGAAGGAAAAATTTGATCATGTAATTTGGGTGACTGTATCAAAGGAGTCAAGTGTTTTGAAATTACAAGATGATATTGCCGAAAACTTAAAGGTAAACCTATCAAATTGTCAAGATACAACAAAAAGAGCTGCAACATTATTCGAAGCCTTTAAAAACAAGGGGAGATGCTTGCTAATTCTTGATGATTTATGGGAATATTATTCTCTTGAAGAAGTAGGAATTCCTGATCCCAATCATGCCAATGGATGCAAACTAGTGTTGACTACTCGATTACGTCAAGTGTGTCAACGTATGGAATGTGAAACTATTAAAATGGATCTCCTTTCAGAAGAGGAAGCATTGGCTTTGTTCCTTGTTCATGTGGGACGAGACGTACTGCAAGTCAAAGGTTTGGAACCCATTGTGAAAGATGTTGCCTCAGAGTGTGCTCGTTTGCCTCTTGCAATTGCCACTATAGCCACAAGTATGAGAGGTCAAAAGGAAGCTTGTGAGTGGAGGGTTGCACTTGAAAGATTGAGGGCTTTTTCTAAAGAGCCTGGTGATATGGGGAAACAAGTTATTGAGCAATTGAAATTCAGTTACGATCGCTTGGAAAACAAGAAGTTGCAAAAATGTTTGTTGCTTTGTGCATTGTATCCAGAAGACAAAGAAATTGAGAGGAGAGAATTAATAGAGCTATTAGCCTTGGATGGAATAATAGAGGAAAAGGAATGTAAGAGTTATGAAGTTGACGAGGGCAATGTTATTTTGAATAATCTAATAAACCAATGTTTGTTGGAAGGGGGGGAAAATTTCTCAAAGGTTTCTTGGGTGAAGATGCATGATTTGGTGAGAGATATGGCGGTTCAAATCAACAGTTTACATTCTGAATACTTAACGGTATCTGGTATTAATATGAGCAATGTGAAATGGTCGGAGAAGCTTTTGAAGATACATATATCTGGTGTTGAAATGAGCAACGTGAAATGGTCGGAGAAGCTTTTGAAAATACATATATCAAATTGGTATTCTTCGAATGTGTCACAGATGTGTCCTAGACTTACCACATTCATTCTAAAAGACAATTTCTTAGAAAATATTCCCCATTCATTTTTCCAGCATTTCAACGCCCTTAAGGTTCTCAATTTATCTGGTTGTAACAGATTGCAAGTGCTGCCGAACTCAATATCTAACTTGGTGAATCTTGTTGGCTTATTGCTTAGAAATTGCTATAAGTTAATATATGTGCCTCCTCTAACAAGACTAAAGGATTTGCAGACTCTTGACCTTTCTTTGTGTGACGTAAAGAATAACTTCCATATTTGGGAAAGAAAGCACTTCCTTATCAAAAATTTGAAAAAGTTGAGCAATCTAAGATATGTCAATCTTATGTCATATTCAATAGAGGTGTTTCCGCTTGAAATTATACCAAGACTCTCCAATCTCCGATATTTAGTTTGTAACCCTTTGACTAAAGTAAACGCAGGGGAACTCATGCGCTTGAAAAATTTGGAAATGTTCAAGGGAGCTTTTCATGACATTCATGATTTATGTGTTTATGTTAAACACATAGAACAAAAGAGATTGCAACTTATCTCTTATGTTTTTATAGTGGGTCAAACATCAAAGGACTATGATTATTGTGAGAATAATTCTATTGACAAAGTCGTGATATTGAAAAATTGCAATTTAGATAAACTTGCAGCAAAAAGTTATGATTACTTGCATCCGAAAGATGTTCAAAGGTTAGAGATACAGAGTCATCATGATTTAATTAGTTTATGCTCAGCATCTTTGAATGATTTGCGGGAATGTACAATTAGGGATTGCAATGGGGTAAGAGAGTTGGTTTCTACTACTTCTTCTTCTTCCTTTGTTCTTCCGAGCCTTGAAAGGCTTCACCTTGAAAATCTGAAGAATTTGGAAGCTTTGATTGGTAGAAACAAGACAGCGTGCAATGTGTTTCCTTGTCTTCGACAGCTGTATATCCAGGGGAGTGATAGAATGAAGGTAGTAATTAATATTGGATTGTTGTCCAACCTCGACAACCTGGAATTCCTTTTTGTCTTTAATTGCAAGGAAGTGGAAGAGATAATAGGAGAGTGGGTGGATGATGAGAAAGATGTATATGAGGGTATCCCACAAATCACTCTTCCCAACTTAAGGAAGATACGGTTGATTAATCTGCCACATCTAAGATACATATGTCCCGCCTCAAGACCATTGATTTGCATGTCTCTACAGTCGTTCAATGTGTTTCCTTGTCTTCAACATTTGGAAATCCAAAGTTGTTCAAGAATGAAGGTGGTAATTAATATTGGATTGTTGTCCAACCTCAACAACCTGGAAGTACTTGTTGTCGAGCACTGCAAGAAAGTGGAAGAGATAATAGGAGAGGGGTTGGATGAAGAGAAAGATGTAAATGAGGGTATCACACAAATTTCTCTTCCCAACTTAAGGGTTCTACAGTTGCATGGTCTGCCACATCTAAGATCCATATGTCCCGCCTCAACGCCATTGATTTGCAAGTCTCTAGAGTCGTTCAATGTGTTTCCTTGTCTTCAAGAGCTGTATATCAGGCAGTGTGATAAAATGAAGGTAGTAATTAATATTGGATTGTTGTCCAACCTCAACAACCTGGAAGAACTTTATGTCAGAGATTGCAAGGAAGTGGAAGAGATAATAGGAGAGGGGTTGGATGATGAGAAAGATGTAAATGAGGGTATCCCACAAATCACTCTTCCCAACTTAAGGAAGATACGGTTGATTAATCTGCCACATCTAAGATACATATGTCCCGCCTCAAGACCATTGATTTGCATGTCTCTACAGTCGTTCAATGTGTTTCCTTGTCTTCAACATTTGGAAATCCAAAGTTGTTCAAGAATGAAGGTAGTAATTAATATTGGATTGTTGTCCAACCTCAACAACCTGGAAATACTTAAGGTCGACAGTTGCTATGAATTGGAAGAGATAATAGGAGAGTGGTTGGATGATGAGAAAGATGTAAATGAGGGTATCACACAAATCACTCTTCCCAACTTAAAGCAACTAGATTTAGTGACACTGCCACATCTAAGATGCATATGTCCCGCCTCAAGACAATTGACTTGCAAGTCTCTAAAGGAAATCAGAATAGTAGAATGCCCAGAAGTTGAGCAATGTGTATATGTAAGTTGGGATGAGAGAGATCAGGTATCTACATCCGACCCTCTTCGACCAATTGAATTAAAGAAATTTAACAGAAGCTATTCTTTGCACGTTGACGGCCCGTTCTCTTCTCTCAAGACAGGCGTTATTGTGTATGAATCAACAATGTGATAGTGTTTATGTTTGTTTATATAGAGAGTGCAATACTCAGAAGTTGAGTAAATTATTAATGTAATTTGAATTACTTGTTACCTGAATGGAAAATGCATGACCTTGTTAACGTCATGGCTATTTTAATTTTAGAATTGATTTTACAGAAATTATTCGTTTTATTTTTTAGAAAAAATAAATAATAAAAAAAAAAATCTTAAATTACTCAAATGAGAAGATTTTAATAACAAATTATTAAGAAAATCCACCCCGTAGCCCTCAGGCTTCATCTCCTACGTTTCTACAAACCACACACGGCTAATTTAAGTTTTATTTTTTAATTTTTACTCTAATATTATCTTTCATTGCTCTACATACTATTTCTATGTTTTTTTTTATTAATTATCAGGAGAAAATAAATTAATTCTTAAAACAGGTATTAAAAAATCTTTTTAAATTAATTATTTGGGAATAACAAGCAGAAGAGCCCGCCTCCTTGAACTATCATCTGGATTGATTAAATTTATTTTAATTTTTAGAAGTTCTTATAATTTAGTATGGTAATTTGAATTACTTGTCACATCAGAATTCCTTGTTAAAGTGAATGAAAAATTCATGAAGTTGTACGTGTGATTTTAGAGCAATTATTCCTTTGAACTTGTATATTTGTTAAAACGAATATTCTTTAATTTTAAAAAACTTAATTTTTTTTTTAATGCGGGTTTAACTTGTATTTTTGTTAAAACGAATATTCTTTAATTCATTAAGTTTGTGTTTTTTTTTTTTTTGAAGAAATTGGCATTTCTAAATTTAAACTCTTTTCATATATAAAAATTATTATACTCTAAAAATAATTATTAAGATTAATTTTACTTAAACTATGTCACCTCCTTATTAAAATATTTTCACTATGTCATACCTTAACCATATAAATGCAACAGTAATTATGAGTGGGTATTGTATGAAAACATGTAAACTTATAATAGATCCAAACTGTATAACTTGCTATGTTTGATGACAACTTAAATATGAGTATGTATTGTGTGAAGGGCATTCTCATCATTTCAATAGAACAGTGTCTCTTTTCAAGTAGATGTTTTAAGAGCAAAAAGAGAGAACTCAATTTTAAACTTGAGGGCATTAAATTTCATAAGAGATGATGTGAAGACAAAGAATAATGCAGAGTTTGAACGCGGAATGGACGATAAGAGGTTGAAAGAAGTCAAACAAATTGAAGATGGGGTTGAAGAAAAATGAGAGTAAAATTATCCTGTGCACCTGAAAATATAGAGAGAATTGTAAAGGCAAGTTCATCGAAAACTTCGTCGTCTAATCAATATAGTGACCATTTCTATTAAAAGTGATTCGCCTCCTCCGATAAAGTTCACTTATGCAAGATGAAATAAAAAGAGAGAATGATTTATTTGTTTGATTTTATATGTCAAAAATCAATCCTCAATAACTGCTTTGATTGCACGTCTGTAATTCTTGTAATTGTATTAGACATAAATTGTTTGTTTGTCCATTGAAATCGAATGTGAATTTGAAATCTAATTTGAGTTCCAAATTTGTGTGGGTTCTTAAATGAATCAAACATATAACAAATGAAACAAAAAAAAAAATGGATACAGAAGAAAACAAATTGACTTTTGTTATAGGTTAGAAGTTTTTCCATTGAACTTAAAGGAACTGGATAATTAATTATCCAAAATACAAAGGGAGAAACTACAAAATTGTGCCTCCAAAACAATAAAGATGAAATCGTATTTGTGGAGGTACACTCTAATATTTTTCTTTATTATTTGTAAAAAACTTTTCATACTTTTAGGTTAATATTGATAAGTACCCTATAAATTATATATATATATAAAAGTAATTTGTTGTCTGAATTATTTATAATTAATCATAATAATTTTAAAATTAGATATTTTTACTAAATTTATTTATTTTTCAAAACATTAATAGAATTTGAAAATACTATATTTGAAAAACCAATATTTTTTATTTGAAAAACAACCTTCTTTAAATATATAATATGAAATTATATTACTATATTTGCTTATATTAATATTTATTTCATAATTTTAATTACCATATATTATTTAGGCATAAAAAATTAAAGTGGTTTTTACAAAAAAAAATTTATAAAAAATTTAACGAGTTAAAGAATATAATTTTTTATATTTATTTTTCTAATAATACTACGAATTGAAATAAAATTATTTTTAATTTAATCTTTTAAACATTTTTCTAATCACACCGCTGAGGTTTACTAAATGATTTGTGACAGACCATCAAAATTGTAATGTTATTTTTAAAAAAATATGGAGTCGCAGTGGTTTGTAGACAAATAGCAACAACTCAACATTATCACGTTTAATGGCAAACATGACAGTGATGTTAGTGAAGTCATTTTTTCATAGTTAAGTGGTTAATTTGTTAACAAAAAAAATATTATAGTTGATTTATCACCAATAATAAAGAATAATGATTGATTTGTCACTGATGGTAAAGAAAGATTATTGATTTGTCATTTTCCCAACCTTTTAACATTGAATCACCTACTTTCTCTAACACTATTGTTTATTTCTCCATCCCAATTTCAATATACTTTTATATAATTTTAGTTATTGAATAATATAATTTATTAACTATTAAAAAATGATAAATCAATTTTAATTAATTAATTTATCAAATCGCCAATTGTTTTTTTTCACAATTGGTTATTTTAAAATACAACTAACAGCGATTATTGAAAAAATTACAATAAAACCAAGTTGCCTAGTGCTTTAGTCAATTATAAACCGATCTAGATGTGTAAAATTGTTTGACTCTTGAATTCAGACGAACATTTATTCAGCTCGACTCACTTGACACTTCTAATCTAATCTAGCTCAACAATTCCCTTGCCCAAATGGATTTGTCCGACATCCATCGAAGCCAACCTTGCCGACCATCCTTCATGGCCAAGCCACTCAACCAATTGCCATGTTACTAATCAAGAACTTGTTGAAAAACATAATGCATATTGATATATTATATAGTCTTGTGTATTTTCTATTTCACTTAAATAAACAAACATTGAGTTTTACTTACAAAGTCAAGTCAATGTCAAATGCAGTAAGCCGAAACGTTGATGGGCCGATATCCGAATGGTCTAATGGTGTGAGACTGGCCTGATTGATGATTGTAAGTGAACTTGATTCCGGAGCTTCCGTCCCCGAGATGGGTGCAGTGTTGGTGGAAGCTACTGATTGGTCGAGCTAGACATGCATCCCATCTATCGCTCTCCGGCATCGTCTCTGTAGATTCCCCTTGTGTTTGTAAATGCCTGGTAATTTAGAACCTCCCCTGATTTGGTAATGCAAAGAACAGCAACCTCTGCACCTGCATGAGGAGAATGACGATGTTTTTGTCTGTTTAGATAGGTAAAAACACGGAAAAAAACATTCATCTATCATTAAGATAAATCGTTGAAAGTGTTGTCGATATTATCAATGTTCTATAGGCTCCAAGTTGAATTCATAATCGGGATTTAGAATTTTAGATTCGGCATTCGGTTTTAGCCGGGGTTTTCCATTTCAGTGGTGCAGGGTAAAGACACATTTCATCTTGTCTGAGATTTTAGGACAGAGATTCCATCACCAAACAAGGTTACTAGAAAAACTCAAGAATATTCGCAAAAGTGCTACAAAATGAAATTAATGAACAAGTAATCAACTTTCCTGGTTAATATCTCAGCGCACAATAAAAAAAAACTGAAGGAACTGTAAGACTGGACAATGAATCAATGTTTGTCATCACGTGAATTCCACAAAGAATGATGTTTGAACCGTAAAGAATCATGACAACTGCATATGCATCAGATTTATGCAGAAATTTGCAGAGTTCAAATTGCAAAAACTGATTCATTTCCAACTCTGTTGGCAGATTGAAAGATTAGATGATTTAATTTCATGGTAGAAATGGTATAGATGAAGAACAAGAGGGATAGAAACATTCATCTGGAAAAAATCAGACAATTACAGAGTGAATTTTCTGATTACTAACAATACCATATTGTCATTCACAAGCAAATAATGGTGGGTCATTTTAGTAATGAGCGTAAGTATTGCAGAAGTGGCATAAACGAGATGAGAAATTCATCTACATTACTTTGATCTGCAAAAAATAGCAGACCTTCTAAAAGTTCATCCTTAAATGGTATAGAATTTAAGATAAAACAATTATGACAATACAACTAACAATCCAAATTAGAGCCTTTTTCTAATTCTAACAGACGCATCGCAATCTCAATGCGAATCAGAAGGCCTTAATTTGGCGGGGATGAACACTTTTCATGCAAAATCATGCTTATTATCCAGAAACGCACAAATGATTTTATTCCAGAAGCAAAAAATAGCACAAAATTAGACAAAGGAGCAAACAAGAACATAAAAAATGGACAAATAGAAAGTAGAAAAGGTGGAAAAACCTTCAAGAACGTGATCTTCGGGTCCGATAGAAGAATCGGCACAGACGTAGCAGACCACTCTGCCATGAATTTCACCAGTCCAAGCTCTCACATCAGACGGAGAGGATGAGGAGAGAGAAACACATCAACAGCTTCATCCTCCCTGCTTCCATCGATGAATTTGGGTCCCCACTTCCCCAGATATCTGATCGACGATCAAAATTGGAGTGCAGCCTCGGACAACTTAATAGTCGTAAGTGGGTGGACTGGTTGTGGGCCTGCTGCTGAGCCGAGCCAGGTTCTGCTGGCCGGTTTGTCGGTAGAAGGTTGAAAGTTGAAACTCAATTCACATAAGCCGACCCGATCAGACCGACAAAATTAAAGCTTTAATTTTGAGGATTTGTTTAATTTAATTTTTTAACAAAATAAACCTTAAACATTACAACTTGAACAATATAAATATTAAACTAATTTTTTCGATCGGTTTGGTTCCAGTTCTATCACACTTCTAGATTTTCAGTCTAGACTCTGTAAATTTTGTTTCGTTTTTATTAATTTAGTTTGTTTATCATCACTGCAAAAAGCCAAAACGACCAGAATCTATTTAGAAAGCAAAATTCGATATTTATTTTGTTAAAAAAATTATGATTTATTTTATTCAAAAACAAAGTTCAAATTAGTCATTTATTATTATCCCAAAATTTGAAGCAAGTGAAAAAGTTCAAAAATTATTTAATCCAGAATTTGTGTAATTTTAACCCAAAATCACTTTAATTTCCCATAAATTTTGATCCGCAACAACGAACACAAAAAATCGAGCAGAGGCCAAACCAAACCGAACCAAGCGAGATCTTTCAGTTCCATCCAATTCAATTATATACTGACATCTTAGACAAACATAATCTAACCTTTCATCTTTAATAATTTCAAAGCTTTAAATATTTATAGCGTAATCAGTTCGTGTGCGGTCGACGGAGTGTTTCTTGCAGGTAGCTTCTCAGGATCAAGCTCGGCGATTAAACCGACACCTAATCGAAGATAGAAGTTAATCCAATAGCCAAAGATTACGATGATTTAAATCACTACAAACAATGTAGCAAAAATAGAAATAGAAAAAACAAGATATACCCAAATTGGCTCGATAAACTAGAGAAACTACGAGAGAGGCAGCTAAATAAACATCTCTCTTTTTTTAACTAAAATTGGAACAGTTTTGACTTGGTCTTCTGCCTGCCCAAAATCAATGGCATTGAAGAAAATGAAGGCAAAACAAACAGCGATGAAGAAACTGGAGAGACAGAAAATAAACTGGTTTTTCCTGGAAAGTTTTTCTTGGTAGCCAAACATACTGATTTACAGAATTCCCAACATAAACATAGACGCGAAGGATTCTTTTAGACATAAATTCCTCTGAGATTTGATCCAAAATATTAAATGATCATTGTACCTGAAGGGTGTGAAAGGGAAGGAAGATGATCTGCTTTCCATGCTGCAAATCTCAAGAAAGATCCAATAGGAAGTCATTGAACAAGAGCATTAAGGAGTACCATGATGCTAAACAAAAACTAGCCTCATTTGCTAACATCTCCTTCAAATCTGGTATGTTTTACTCAAGAACTAGGCAAATATTTTCATTTTCAATTGTTGCAGTCATATACCAATTTCCATTGCTTCCCACAATCAGTTTATCCTTTTTGGTGACAAATTCTGCTGGCACATCCTTGATTTTTGAATCCAGTGTGTTCACTTTTGTAATTTCTAGAACCCTCTTTCCCTGTCTATCTTTATGTTTGATTTATTACTAACTAGCATGATTTTCTGGCATCTTCATTTGATTGTTCACATATGACAAGACTCAAATTTGCATCTTTATCTGCACATAACAATTTCAATTTCTTCCAACAATCAAAACATCAACAGACCCCATTTTCAATTTCAATTACCGTTGTAACGGGTGTGGGGCTGGAAAGGGGCGTGTAGGGTGATGCCTTAAATGATAAAGAACTAGGTGTGGGAGTGGGGAAGACATTGGGGTGGCATGGTTGGGTAGGAGTATTAGGCATTACAGGCAACTTTTTGTGAGGTTTCTTGTAGGTGGAGTTCCTTTTTTCCTACTGGGTAGCCTATTATACATATTTCTATAACAATTTTGATTAATTATCCAATTTGTTGGTAAATTTTGTGAGCTATCAAGGGTCCATTTTAGTCATCGCATGAACATTTGTGTGTGTAAGGAGGCTCAGATATCCAAAATTAACTTTTTTTGAGAAAACAAAGCTACCATGAATATCTAAACAAAAATTTTAACTCTAACTCTTCAATTTTGACAGATGGCAGTAAAAGAAGATACATAAATGAAGAGATAAAGAAGATAGGTAAAGGAAACATATCTGCTCAGATTCTCTCTTTCCAAGAGCTCTGCGCTGCAACTGAAAATTTCAACCCGGATAATTTGATTGGCGAAGGTGGCTTTGGAAGAGTTTACAAGGGTCACATTGGAGGAAGCAAACAGGTAAATATCTCAATCTGCTCCTTTCTTTGATGAGAAGTAGTCTGAAGTTTCTATTACTTGTTGTTGAGATTCTGTTGTATGAGCAAAAAAGCCAAATGGAAAACACCTTCCATCAGATTTAAAGCCGGAATTTTCACCAAAATATGCTGTGAAGGTTGTTTCCATTGGCTATTTTGCAGGTACAATGAAATTCCAACAAGTACCAAAAATTTGGCAAAGACTTGTTTCCTCTTCTTGTTGAAGGTTGTGAACTTTTTCACTTCAACGATCTTCTTCATTTTCCCTCCAAATTTGGGCACTGAGAAGAACAACCTATTATTTTTCATCCCTTTTTGGTCTTTGTTTCTTCTTCTGTCCAGGCCGTGGCTGTTAAGCAACTCGACAGAAATGGATTTCAGGGAAATAGAGAGTTCCTTGTAGAGGTTGTGATGTTGAGTCTTCTGCACCACCCTAATCTGGTGAATTTGGTCGGATATTGCGCTGATGGCGAGCAGAGGATTCTTGTGTATGACTACATGTCTAATGGATCGTTGGAAGATCACCTTCTTGGTAAAGCACATGCTTAACTTTAATTCTCCAGGCATTAATTAAAAGCTAACAACAACAATATTGAAAAATATTTCACTACCATTAATTTTTTTTTTGAAGAAATTGACATAACTCTTTTCATATATAAAAATTATTATACTCTAAAAATAATTATCAAGATTAATTTTACTTAAACTATCACACCCCATTATTAAAATACTTTCACTAGGACGGACCTTAACCATATAAATGCAACAGTAATTATGAGTGGGTATTGTATGAAGACATGGAAACTTATAATGTATCAAAACCGTATAACTTGCTATGTTCGAAGAGAACTTAAATATGAGTGGGTATTGTGTGAAGGACATTCTCATGATTACCCTAGAACAGTGTCTCTTTTCAAGTAAATGTTTTAAGAGCAAAAAGAAAGAACTCGATTTAAACTTGAGGGCATTGAATTCCAGAAGAGATGATGTGAAGACGAAGAATAATGCAGAGCTTGAACGCGGAATGGACGACTAGCGGTTGAAAATCAGTTGAAAGAAGTAAAACAGATTGAATATGAGGCTGAAGAAAATGAGAAGCTAAGAAAATTATCATGTGCACCTAAAAAAATAAAGAGAATTGTAAAGGCAAGTTCATCGGGAACTTCATCCTTTAATCAATATAATGACCATTACTATTAAGAGTGATTCGGCTCCTCTGGTAAAGTTCACTTATGCTAGAAGAAATAACAAGAGAGAATGATTTATTTGCTTGATTTCATATGACAAAAATCAATCTCGATCATAATGCATATAAAACCAATAAGCTGAATCCATAATTTAATATTTGTTTGGCTTTGACTTTTTTTCTAACACAATTAAAAGATCTCCATTACTATAGTCTTTTTTTTCTTCGACAACAACTTCACCTCATCGATTATTTTTCCTTATAAACAACTCTCTTTATTTCATTCTACAACGTACGACACTTATCTTTAATGTTTCCTTAGAGCTCGTGCACTAATGACAACAACTTCACCTCATCGATGATTCCTAGGCTCGTTCACTTAGAGCTCTCGAAATGCTGGGAAAGATTAAGAGTGAACCGATTCAAACTTGAGGGCATTGAAGTCCAGAAGAGTTGATGTGAAGACAAAGAAAAGTGTAGAGCTTCCAGGCGGAAAGGAGATATGACAAGAGGTGGAAAAATTGGTTGAAAGATGTAACGACTCAGATTTTCGTAAATCATTAAAATGCGTAAAAATTTAAAATTTTCTTTTAAAACAAATCAGAGTGCATAATTTCGAATCACTACTAACTCTTTCTTAAAACTTGTTGTGAAATGAATACATATGCGGAAACGTTATTAAATAACCCTTTGTAAATCATTTCGGAAGCGTAAGAAATCTTAAAAAGAAAATACGTCATTTAAACATTTCGTCTATCACATAACTCTTGACCACTACTTCATTTATTCAATACCATTAACTTTCTTTTGTCTTTGCCTTGCCAACCCGAATCTCATGTGTGCGAAATCATCCATCCTGCTTCATTACGTACTCATCATCTACTTCTTATCTGTTCGTCGTTTTTCCTACACCACAAGTAAGGACGTGAGCTTTCGCCCAGTAAGGATATGGGGAAAATCATTATGCGTCTCTCTTTAGTTCTGCTTGGGATGGGGGCCACCCAAACCAATTCTTTCATTACATTCGTTCTTTACTCGTATCCCGAGTTTCTCCACTCGTATCCCGAGTGGAGTGTGAAGATTGGAGGGTTCTTAGGGGATAAAATCCGCCCTCCAACTTCCTTATTCGGTTCCTTTTCTAGCACATCTTGCCTTCGAGGTTCCTCCTCTTCCGGCGTATCCCGCCTTCAGAGTTTCTACCATTCCAGCGTATCCCGCCGGAGGGTTTCTTCGGTGATGACGTATCCCGCTCATCCCGAACATTCTTTTCTTAGCTTTCATCCCCTTTTTGGCGTATCCCGCCTCCAAGGGTCTTCCTCTTCCGGTGTATCCTGCCTTCTGAGTTGCTGCCCTTCCGACGTATCCCGACGGAGGGTTTTTCTTCGGTGATGGCGTATCCCGCTCATCCCGGTCATTCTTTCATTAGTCTTTTCCTCACTCATGCATGTGGGTACCATTCCTTGGGGTACTCCCTATTAGATTTCTATTAACATGAACATATACATTCTTCTGTATGTTCGTTGAAATAAACATCGAAATAACATTAACTGAAATAAACATGCTCATTGAAATAAACGTACTATAATTGAACTTGCACATATAAAGAATGGAAATAATTAACGAACATAATAAAATGGTAAAGGAATGTACGACATATATCACTTAACTAACATAATCTAAACTAAGATACAACATGCTTGACCTACGTTTTGCTTTAACATACTCTTATCATGCTTCATACGCTTATCTAACTTCTTAATCACTCACTTCTATCGTCTAAATAATTTAACATATTAGAACATTCATCACCAACTACCTATGCATACTTAAACAATTATCTCTTTCTTCAATTACTTTGGTGATAGGCGTATCCCGCCTATCCTAAATATTATTTCTTTGCATTCTTTTCCTTTTCGGGCGTATCCCGCCTTCAAGGTCCTCTTTAGTGATAGGCGTATCCCGCCTATCCCATTACTTCCTTTTCATACTTTTCATCATACTATATCTCATTTTCATTTACTCTTATCATAACCGTTTTTCATCTTCTACATTTCGTTCATTCTCATCCTACGTTTCCCTTGCATTTCATCGTGCATAGAGTTCATTCGTAATCTAAACTAAGCATTCATCTTCATCATAAATAATAAGAATAAATCGACTTCATCACGAAGCAAACTCACACACACTTTACTTGGGTGTAGGGCACAAGGCCAAGACAACTCATTCCTTACCTCGAGTTTTAATGCGCTTTGTTATTTCATCGTTATTCTTCTTCCCTTCTTGTACCTTCATAAAGTAATAATGTTCATCACTAAATAATTACACAACTCCTTCTTATTCCTTAGAAATTCTGGGAACTTGATAACAAAATCCGAATCCAGTCAAAACTACATTCATCATAAAGCAAACTACATCTAATCTTCGACATACTTTTATCCAATCATTGATTTAACACTTCCTATTTCCACAATTCATTCGTGCTGTTACTCAATTCTAATTTAGACCAACATATCCTTTATTAATATTTTCATGCTTTCGAAATACCAACCGAGCATAGAAATTAACAGAAACATTTCACCAAGTGCTTCATAAGACCGTATTTATTTATTTACACCAAAGTAGATATTCCAACGACAGATTAACAACCCTATAGTTTACCAATATTAACAATAAGAGGCTGTAATTCATTTCCCACAATGAGTATATTTTGTCAATGGTGTACTTAGCTAAAACAGGAGCAATAACCATATGAAGCTTACATTGATAAACCAAGCATCACAAAATTTTATTCCAACTTCCGAACAATGGTATGCTTTTATTTCTAACTCAATATCATAACCTAAAAGGACATGCACAGAGAGTATATATCATGTGATTCATCTACCAGAAGAATATCCATATATTTCACCATTACATAAGTCAATTCAGAACATCAACCCAACTCATAACCAAGTTGCATATGCTTATTTAATTACGTAACCACATCCCTCACCTAAATCACCCATGAAGAACACATCTAAAAGAAAGGAAGAGGGCACTACCTGTTCCTACACCCGAGAGCAGGTCCACCCTTTACAGCTCTCGGCCATCAACACCAGAGCAACATCCGATAGAAGCCTTCCCATCCTCATCCTTCTCGGCCATCAGCTCTCCTGCACAGCTCAACCCGAGAGCTTCACTTGGCAACCAGAAGAGAAGTCTCCTGCACAGAACTCCTCTCCCGATTTATCCTCCACTCATGCCCGACAGCCTCTTTAATTCGTCAACAACCCCCCAACCAGTGCGTTAATTCACTCCTCCTCATCTCAATGCTTTACAAAGTCATTTGTCCTCTTCTCCCATTTCTCCCGTAATTTCTGCGAGTGTGTAAAGGGAAGCACATGCAAGTGTAGGAAAGAACAATCCAGCTGGAAGGAGTCCCACGTGGAAATGGTTCAACCCGAGCTGCCAAATCGGGTTCCAGACAGAACCGGATCGGAGCATCCAATTCGCGGTCACCGGCAGCAACCCAACCGATGCCGGAAGTCGCCCAGCCATGGCGAAGATCGCCGCTGCCCTGCCATCACACGAACACCAGTCGCCAAAAAGAAGGAAGAATCCACCGTGCTTACCTCCCATCGTCGCCGGAAACCACGTCGCGGGAGGTGGCCGATCCCGTGCTCTGAACGGCGACCCGCAAATCTGTCCGATCTGTGTGCCCTAGCCTCGCGCCGTTCGTCGTCGCCGGACAACGCCAACACCGCGAACCCGACGCGTTGCCGTCGCCACTCGTCGTTCGCCGTTCGTCGTCGCGAGCTCTCCAATTCCTCCTCTTCGCGCCGATCGGTCCTCTCGGTCCCTCACCCGTTCTCTCTCCTTCTCTTCTCTTCCAGCAAGCAAACACCCAATTAATTTTCTTCCCCTTGTTTTTATTTTATTTTATTTCCTTTATTCTTTAATTAATCACACTTTAACATTTTAATCTCAACTATTCCATATCCATTGAATCCTCTATCAAATAATCTAATTCTTCACTTCATATCTCCAATTAATCTCATTTTAATTTAAATCATCTTTTTATCCAATTAAAATTCTCTTTAATAATTTAATTAATTCCTTCATTTAATTAAATTATTCTTATCCTAATTTAAATTTCTGATTTATTTCAAATACCGCTCGACGATAATTGACGATTACGTCTTTGGTAATACCCCGATAATTTTCCAATTAATTCAAATAACTTTAATTACTTTTTGATTATTTGTATTAAATTTTGATATAAAAATTTAGGGTATTACAAAAGAAGTAAAACATATTGAAGATGAGGCTGAAGATAATGAGAAGCTAATAAAATTATCATGTGCACCTGAAAATATAGCTACAATTAAATTTCTTGAGATTGATGTTTGTGAATTAAAAGCTAAGAATGATCATTTGAACTTTATTGTGCTTAAATTCATTAACGGTAGTAAAAATTTTAATATGCTTTTAGGTTCACAAAGGTTACATTTGATGAATGTGACATTGACTATTAACCCTTTGCAAAGAAAAAGAATTACAATAACTTCTTTATTAGCATATCTATATGTAATTCTTGTAATTGTATTAGACATAAATCGTTTGTTTGTCCATTGAAATCGAATGTGAATTTGAAATCTAGTTTGAGTTCCAAATTTATGGGGGTTTCTGAAGAAACCAAACATATAACAAATGGATCCAAAAAGATTTGAATACCGAAGAAAACAAATTGACTTTTATTGTAGGTTAGGAGTTCTCCCAAAGAACTTAAATGAGTTGGATAATTGAATATCTAAAATACAAAGATAAAAACTACAAAATTGTGCCTCCAAAACAATAAAGATGAAAACGTATTTATGGAGGTACACTCTAGGATTTTTCTTTTTATTTGTAAAAAACATTTCATATTTCAAGGTTATATTGATAATTACCCTATAAATTTTTATATATATTATTTGTAAGTAATTTGTTGATTGAATTATTTACAATTAATCATAATAATTTTAAAATTAGATATTTTTAGTATATTTATTTATTTTTCAAAACATTAATAGATTTTGAAAATACTATATTTGAAAAACCAATATGTTTTATTTGAAAAACAACCTTCTTTAAATATTTAATATGAAAAATACTTCCGCTAATACATTTTTTTATATTAATATTTATTTCATTATTTTAATTATCATATATTATTTAGGCATAAAAAAATTAAAGTGGTTTTTTTCAAAAAAAAAAAATTATAAAAAGTTTAACCAGTTCAAGAATATAATTTTTGATATTTGTTTTTCTAATAATACTATGAAAATAATTATAAAATAAAATTATTTTTAATTTAATCTTTCAAACATTTTATGGAAAATGAAAAATCAACCATCATTTTTTTAACAATTTAGCTACAGAACTTTAAAAAATTGTCGTCATGAATATTATCATTAACTTTTTGAAAATTACAGTACAAAAAAACAAATATTTATAGAAAAAAAAAGAACATTTGATTTTATAATACATTTTTAATGAAAAATAGTTAATATCCATAAAAAATAGATTTAGAAGATTTTGGATTTTATAATTTAGAAGATTTTGTAAAAGAATATTTATGTTTTAATTTTAAGATGATATAAAATTGTTTTACGGTTTATGAAAGAATCACAGTTTGTCTGGATTTTTTTAAGAAGAAAACAATGAAATTTTTTTACTTGTAGACGAACTGCTACAAATTGACTACAAATCACGACGGCTTGACAATAAAGCACGACAACTTGACGACGAACGAGGCACATTGAACTGCGACGATTTCATATGAAGCCGCAACGGTTTGATTATAAATCGCTACGGTTTCATATGAAATTGTCGCGGATTATCATCAAAACACTTCAGTTTACTAAATGAGTCATGACGGGCCATCAAAATTCTAGCGTTAGTTTAAAAAAATATATAGAATCATTGCAGCGATTTGTAGGCGAGCTGCAGTGATTAGTAGACGAGCTGCAGCGATATTAACAGTATTATTTTTTATAATTCAATGATTAATTTGTTAGAAAAAAAAATGATAATTGATTTGTCATTTCTCCAACATTTAAACATTGAATCACCTGTTTTCTCCTACACTAATGATTATTTCTCCATCACAATTCCAATATACTTTTATATAATTTTAATTATTGAATAATATAATTTATTAACTATTGAAAATTGATAAATCAATTTTAATAAATTAATTTATCAAATCGTCACTTATTTTTTCACAATTGGTTATTTTAAAATACATCTAACATCTATTATTGAAATAATTACAATAAAACCAAGTTCCCTAGTGCTTTAATCAATCAATAATAAACCAATCTAGCGTAAAATTGTTTGACCCTTGGACTCATACGAACATTTATTCAGCTCGACTCACTTGACACTTCTAATATAATCTAGCTCAACAATCTTCATGCCCAAACGGATCTGTCCGACATTCTTCGAAGCCAACCTTGCCGACCATCCTTTATGGTCGAGTTACTCGACCAATTGCCATGTTACAAATCAAGAAATTGTCAAAAAACATAATATATATCGATATATTATATAGTCTATGTGTATTTTTTCTTATTCCACTTTAATAAACAAACACTAAATTTTTACTTACAAAGACGAGTTGATGTCAAATGCAGTAAACCAAAATATTGACGGGACAATATACGAAAGGATTAATGCTGTGAGACTGACTGGAATGATGATTATAAGTGAATTTGATTCTGGAGCTTCCGTCTCCGAGATGGATGCAATGTTGGTGGAAGCTGCTGATTGGTCGAGCCAGACAAGCATCCCATCGATCGCTCTCTGACATGATCTTTGCCACTGTGTAGATTCCCCTTGTGTTTGTAAATGCTTGATGTCGTCGTCAACTCTGGCAACAAATGTTCAACCATCAACTTTCAATCAACTTTCATAATAGATGTAGTTGACGAAGACCTGTAACCATGACGTCAAATACATTATTTTTCATTTTATGTCATTAACTAATATTTAAATACAATAATTTACTATTATTCATATTTTAATGTAAAATTTAAATTAAAAAAAAACAATAATTTAAGAATATCTTATTACAATTTGACAATGATCGACAAAATTAAATAATAATTAAATTAAGAATGTTTTAATCATATTAAAATTAAAAATAAAAATAAAATCATTAACTGTATATTTATTTTTATTTATTTATTCATGTATAAAATCAAAACTCAATTATTTAGTGGGATCAAGCTCTCAAATAACCATGTAAAGCTATGAAACTCAATTATATCAGCATATTATAATATCATCATATCTGTATAGATGACATGAATATATGTTTTTGTATTTCTTCCTATCATTAACATTAGAAATAACTCAACTATCAATTTTTTCTAATCATGAATATATTTACAAGTTATTTTTTTAAAAAAAAAAGAGAAATTAGCATAATAGCCATTTAACTATGAAATCAATAACAAGTCAACCATTGAATAATTTTTGTTAACAAATAAAATATTTAATTATGAAAAATGAAGAACGCAAACATTGTAAGAACTCGTGATTTTAAAGACTTGCTATGAAAAAGATCTAATAATCATAGACAATAGATTTTATAAATTGATTATAATTTTTTTTTTAATTTTATAATTTTGAAGATTTTGTAAAAATATATATAATATTTTAGATGTCGGATAATTTGGAGACATGGCTAACCATACACATTGAAATTATAGATAAAATAAAGATAAGGAAAAGAAAGCTTATAAGCGAAGAAAAACAATTAATTGAAATGGTTTGTCGTTTAGTTTTTAATTTTAAGAAAAAAACACATGCTTAATAATTATTACTCCTCAATCTTACATTCTAATATATATTAATAGATATAGTTAATTTTTTTTTAATAACAAGGTGCTGTAATTTAATAGTAATTAAACATAATAATTATTTTTATAGTAAGATAATTTATTTATATGAAAATAATTTAAATTTAAATTTAAATATTGTGGGCGGAGACATGTTAGTTTATTTTTATATTTTAATTTGTTTCCAATAGAATTTTAGTATTTCTCGACATTAGACATAACAAATGAGTCAAGCACAAAAAAATCAAGCTCATCGAGCATGTTGAGTTTAACGAGTCGAGCCTAATGAGTCTGCTAAGATTAATGAGCTTTTTCAAAAAAAATTCAAAAAAACAAAAACTTTAAAAAAAACTTTTATTAGAATACTAAAATATTATCGTTTGGTATATCTTTAACTTAAAGGCAGTACATTATTCTTTGGTAATATTTAAAGAATTAAAAAAAGGCTAAAATCCATAAAAAAAAAAGTAACTAAAAAATGAAGCCAAATCTAAACAAAATTCAAAATAAAAATGAGGAAAAGAGAGACTTAAGAGAAAGAAAAAGGGTAAAAACAGTGAAGAAGTCATCTTGAAAAATCCTAAAAACACATTACTACCCACCATAGATCGAGAGACCAACCAACCCCTTTTTCCCACCATATATCATTGTCACGTTAGCCACCATGTCTCGTTTTGTTTTAGCCATTGAACTATAAAAAATAACATCAAAAATATCAAGTCGATATCAAGTTATGGTGGCTCGTCTATAAATTAGTGCAGGTTTATATTATAATAAAATAATACTACAATTTGTCACTCAGTATTATTATGTTAAAGGACAATTGATGGTAATATTAGCAGTACTATTTATTTATAATTTACTATTAAAAAAATAATGTTTAATTTTTCACTCAATAATTACTTTTTTATTTTCCCTTAATAAATCAAGACTCGATTATTTAGTGGGATCTAGCTGTGAAATAAACATGCATGTGATGCAATGACTCAACTTTACATTTATTAACTCTGTCTTTCTATCAACTCTGTCTCTGGTAATAGACGTTGTTGAGGAAGACCTGTAAACATGACTTCACTTGGATTATTTTTCATTTTATGTCTTCTCAATCTCACCCTCTTTTATTTTTTCCATTTAAAATTATTGGCGGTGGGTGGTGTACAGCTAATTTCTTTGGAGCTTGCTCTCCCTAAATAATTCAGTCTTCCGTCTCCCCTCCCACAGACCTCCATTCCTGCTACAATAATTTCAGATCGTAGCTCATTTTTCTTTTCCTTGGTCGTCTTCTTCTCGGAAGGTTTCCGACGAGGATCCAACCCAGGTAACAGATTTCTGTTTCTTCTCCGCTCAACCAAAATTTCGCCCTTCTTAACATTACTTAACTGTTTGTTTCTAGTAATAGTTATTAAGATTACTGTTTGTTCTTCATATCTCATCCATCGACTGGGTTGGAATATTTATTTCAAAGAAAATGGACTGCGTATTATAAGATTGATGAGCATCAATCAAATTTAATTCTTTCATCCAAAATAATTTTTTGAACACTTGGAAACAGAATTATTCTATTCCACTTTTGGCTTCTGATTTTGAAAATACTTAGGTGGGCTCTATGTTCTTCGTTAGTCTCTGTATGAATCTGAAATAATATCTTTTTATGAGATTAATTGAACAGGAAATGGAAGACATTGACAGGACAATTTTGACACTGCAAGAACTGATGAGATGTAGTGATATAGAAAAAGTACGAAACTTGAAAAGAAAGTTTGAAGATTTGGTCGAACCCACAGAGAAAACAAATCTCAACTATGAAAGTATGCCATCAATTGATCAATTGAATGAACAAACCAAAGCTTTTGTGCTAAAAGTGGAAAAGTTGTCTGGTCGGGGTATATTTCCTGAAGGAATTGTTCTTGATGAGGAGAAAAGAGGTAACATTCTTCCCACTTCAAAATTAGCAGGAGAGACTACTGCCATAAGAAATATGGAGAAGATTTATGATTTCATAATTGGCGATGTCAGAAAGATTGAAATCTACGGAATGGGAGGCATTGGTAAAACTACTGTTATGAAACATATCAATAATTGCTTTTTGGAAGAAAAAAATGACAAATTTGATAGTGTAATTTGGGTGACTATCAAAGGATTCAAGTGTTTTCAAACTACAAAATGATATTGGTTGGAAATTAAACGTAGATTTATCAAACGATGGAGATACGATAACAAGAGCTGGAACATTGTTAGAAGCCTTTAAGACAAAAAGGAGATATTTGCTAATCCTTGATGATTTATGGGAAGATTATTCTCTTGAAGAAGTAGGAATTCCGGATCCCAATCATGCCAATGGATGCAAACTAGTGTTAACTACTCGATTATGTCAAGTGTGTCAACGTATGGACTGCAAAGCTATTAAAATGGATCTTCTTTCAGAAGAGGAAGCATGGAGTTTGTTCCTTGATCATGTGGGACCTGGCGTATTGCAAGTCAAAGGTTTGGAACCCATTGTGAAAGATGTTGCCTCAGAATGTGCTCGTTTGCCTCTTGCAATTGTCACTATAGCCAGAAGTATGAGAGGTGAAAAGGAAGCTTGTGAGTGGAGGGATGCACTTAAAAAATTGAGGGCTTCTTCTATGGAGCCTGGTGATAAAGGGGAAAAAGTTATTGTGCAGTTAAAATTCAGCTACGATCGCTTGAAAAATGAAAAGTTGAAAAAATGTCTGTTGCTTTGTGCACTGTATCCAGAAGACAAAAAAATCAAAAGGAGAGAATTAATAGAGCTGTTGGCCTTGGATGGAATAATAGAGGAAAGTGAATGTAAGAGTGATGAAGTTGACGAGGGCAATGTAATGTTGAATAATCTAATAAACCAATGTTTGCTGGAAGGTGGAGAAAATTACCCAACCATTTATTGGGTGAAGATGCATGATTTGGTGAGAGATATGACGCTTCAAATGAACGGTTTACATTCTAAATACTTAACGGTTTCTGGTATTGAATTGAGCAAGGTGAAATGGTCAGAGAAGCTTTTGAAAATACATATATCAAATTGTTATTCTTCGAATGTGTCACCGATGTGTCCGAAACTTACCACATTCATTCTAAAAGACTATTCCTTAGCAAATATTCCTGATTTATTTTTTCAACATTTCAAGGTCCTTAAGATCCTCAATTTATCCCATTGTCGTAGTTTGCAAGTGTTGCCGAACTCAATATCTGACTTGGTAAATCTTGTTGGCTTATTGCTTAGAGATTGCTGTAAGTTAACATATGTGCCTCCTCTGGCAAGACTCAAGGATTTGCAAACTCTGGATCTTTCTATGAAAAGTATTTCCAAAATAGATTTTTTGGAAAGAAAGGACTTCCTGATCGAAGATTTGGAAAAGTTGAGCAAACTAAGATATGTCAATCTTATTTTATGTTCAATAGAGGTGTTTCCGCTTGGGATTATACCAAGACTCTCCAATCTCCGATATTTAGTTTGTAACCCTTTGACTAAAGTAAGTGGAAGCGAACTCATGTGCTTAGAAAATTTGGAAATATTTAAGGGAGCTTTTCATAACATTCATGATTTATGTGTTTATGTTAAACATAGAGAACAAAAGATATCACAATTTTCTTCTTATTTCTTTGGAGTAGGTTCAACATTTAACGATTTTACATTTTTGTATGATACTTGGTATAACTCTGTTGACAAAGTGGTCAAATTAGAAAATTGCAATTTAGATATACTTGCAACAGAAAATGAGGAGTACTTGCTTCCAAAAGATGTTCAAGTTTTATGGATAGAGAGTGATCCTAATTTAGCTAGTTTATGTGCTTTAGCATTTTTGAATTCTGCAATGGATTTGCGAGACTGTAAAATTACTGGTTGCAATGGGGTAAGAGAGTTGGTTTCTACTTCATCTTCTTCTTCCTTTGTTCTGCCAAGCCTTGAAAGCCTCCAACTTATAAATCTGAAGAATTTGGAAGCTTTGATAGGTAGAAAGAAGAAAGCGTGCAATGTGTTTCCTTGTCTTCGAAAGCTGCATATCTGGGAGTGTGATAGAATGAAGGTAGTAATTAATATTGGATTGTTGTCCAACCTCAACAACCTGGAAGTATTGTGGGTCAGAGAGTGCAAGGAAGTGGAAGAGATGATAGGAGAGTGGTTGGATGATGAGAAAGATGTAAATGAGGGTATCACACAAATCACTCTTCCCAAGTTAAGAGAGCTAACGTTGTTTTACTTGCCACATCTAAGATCCATATGTCCCGCCTCAACACCATTGATTTGCAAGTCTCTAGAGTCGTTCAATGTGTTTCCTTGTCTTCAAGAATTGAGAATCTATGGGTGTGATAGAATGAAAGTAGTAATTAATATTGGATTGTTGTCCAACCTCAACAACCTGGAAGTACTTGATGTCAGAGTATGCAAGGAATTGGAAGAGATAATAGGAGAGGGGTTGGATGAAGAGAAAGATGTAAATGAGGGTATGACTCTTCCCAACTTAAAGCAACTAGAGTTGTTTCAACTGCCACATGTAAGATCCATATGTCTCGCCTCAAGACCATTGATTTGCAAGTCTCTAGAGAGTATTTGGATAGAAGAATGCCCAGAAGTTGAGCAATGTGTTTATATAGGTTGGGAATGGGAAGAGAGAGGTAAACCATCTCCATCAGCCTCTCTTCGACCAATTCAATTAAAGTCACCTATGTACTTGAATTAATTGTGAGATTGTATGTTGATAGTTAAAGTGAATGAAAAATGCATGATGTTATCCATGTCAAGACTATTTTGATTTTAGTGAAACTATTCCTCTGAACTCGTATATTTGTTAAAACGAGTCTTCAGCTAACTTAGAAGCTTAATTTTAAAAAACTTTATTTTTTTTTATTTTTTTATTTTTTAAACGCAGGTTTAACACATTAGTAGATTCGTAACAACATGAATATTGACAAATATTTCATTTCATTAAGTTTTTTTTTTTTTGAAGAAATTGACATTTCTAAATTTGAACTCTTTTCATATATATAAATTATTATACTCTAAAAATAATTATTAAGATTAATTTTACTTTAACTTCGTCACCCCATTATTAAAATACTTTCACTATGTCGTACCTTAACCATATGAACTTATCATGTGCACTTGAAAATATTGCTACATCTAAATTTCTGATTTTGATGTTTGTGAATTAAAAGTTAAGAATGATGATTTAAACTTTATTGTGCTTAAATTCACTAACAGTAGCAAAAATTTTAGTATGCTTTTAGGCTTGCAATGGTTTAAATTTGATAAATCCAACATTGGCTATTAACCATTTGCAAAGAAAAAGAATTACAATAACTTCTTTGTTAGCATATCTATGTGTAATTTTTGTAATTGTATTAGACATAAATTGTTTGTTTGTCCATTGAAATCGAATGTGAATTTGAAATTTAATTTGAATTCTAAATTTGTGTGGGTTCTTAAAGGAACCAAACCTATAATAAATAGACTCAAAAAGATTTGGATACCGAAAAAAACAAATTGACTTTTGTTATAGATTAGGAGTTCTCAAGGAGTTGAATAATTGAGTATCTAAAATACAAAGGGAGAAACTACAAAATTGTGCCTCAAAAACAATAAAGATGAAAACTTATTTGTGGAGGTACACTCTATGATTTTTCTTTATTATTTGTAAAAGAAAATTTATATTTTAAGGTTAATATTGATAAGTACCCTATAAATTATATATATTATTTGTAAGTAATTTGTTGATTGAATTATTTATAATTAATCATAATAATTTTAAAATTAGATATTTTTAGTAAATTTATTTATTTTTCAAAACATTAATAGATTTTGAAAAACCAATATTTTTTATTTGAAAAACCAATATTTTTTATGTGAAAAACAACCTTCTTTAAATATATAATATGAAATTATATTAATATTTATATTAATATATTTGCTTATATTAATATTTATTTCATAATTTTAATTATCAAATATCATTTAGGCATAAAAATTAAAGTGGGTTTTTTAAAATGTATATATAAAAAATTTAACGAGTTCAAGAATATAATTTTTGATATTTGTTTTTCTAATAATACTACGTAACCAATTATAAAATAAAATTATTTTAAATTTAATATTTTAAACATTTTAAGAAAAATGATAAACTAACCATCATCCCTTATGATTGGTGACAAACGAACCATTATATTTTTTTATTAACAATTTAAGCACTGAACTTTAAGAAATTGTCGCCACGAACATCACCGTTAACTTTTTGAAAATTACAATGCAAAAGAAAAAATATCCATAAAAAAAAAAGAACTCATGATTTTATAATAGATTTTCAATGAAAAATAGTTAATATTCATTAATAATGAATTTTGAAGATTTTTAATTTTATAAAAGAATGGATTTAGAAGATTTTAAATTTTATAATTTTGAAGATTTTGTAAAAAGAATGTTAATGTTTTAATTTTCAGATGATTTTAAATTGTTTTACAATTCATGTGAAAATCATAGTTTGTCTGGATTTTTTTAAGAAGAAGACAATGAATTTTTTTTACTTGCAGACGAACCGTGGTAGATTGACGACGAAACACAACAACTTTACAATGAACCGTAGCGGCTTAACGACGAATGAGGCACGTTGAACTGAGGCGATTTCATATGCAACTACAACGATTTGACTATAAATCGCTACGGCTTCATATGAAATTGCTGGGATTTATCGTCACAACACTACAGTTTACAAAATGATTCTCGACGGGCCATCAAAATTGTAGTATTATTTTTAAAAAAATATAGAATCGCGGCTATTTGTAGACAAGCTGCTACAGTTTATAAATGAGCTGCAGCGGCTCGACATTATCATATTTAATGGTAAATGTAACAATAATATTAATAGTATTATTTTTTATAGTTCAATAATTAATTTGTTAACAAAAAAAAATAATTGATTTGTCACGTACAATAAAAATGATGATTAATTGATCATTTCTCCAACATTTTAACATTGAATCACTGCTTTCTCTCACACTATTGTTTATTCCTCAATCACAATTCCAATATACTTTCATATAATTTTAATTATTGAATAATATAATTTATTAACTATTGAAAATTGATAAATCAATTTTAATAAATTAATTTATCAAATAGTCGCTTGCTTTTTATTTTCACAATTGGTTTTTTTAAAATACAACTAACAACGATTATTGCAAAAATTACAATAAAACCAAGCTGCCTAATGCTTTCGTCAATAATTAACCAATCTAGATGCGTAAAATTGTTTGACTCTTGAATTCAGTCGAACATTTATTCAACTCAACTCACTTGACACTTCTAATATAATCTAGCTCAACAATCCCCATGCCCAAACGGATCTGTCTGACATCCATCGAAGCCAACATTGCCGACCATCCTTCATGGCCGAGCTACTCGACTAATTGCCATGTTACTAATCAAGAACTTGTCGAAAAACATAATATATATATCGATATCTTATATAGTCTATGTGTATTTTCCATTATTCCACTTTAATAAACAAACACTGAGTTTTACTTACAAAGACGAGTCGACGTCAAATGCAATAAGTCGGAACATTGACGGGCCGATATATGAAAGGTCTAATGGTGTGAGACTAGCCTGAATGATGATTATAAGTGAACTTGATTCTGGAGCTTCCGTTCTCGAGATGGGTCGAGCCAAACAAACATCCCATCGATCGCTCTCTGGCATCGTCTCTGCGACTGTGTAGATTCCCCTTGTGTTTGTAAATGCCTGGTAATTTAGAACCTCCCCTAATTTGGTAATGCAAAGAACAGCAACCTCTGCACCTGCACCAGGAGAATGATGATGTTTTCGTCTGTTTAGATAAGTAAAAAAGTGGAAAAAAACATTCACCTGTCATTAAGATAAATCATTGAAAGTATTGTCGATATTATCGATGTTCTATAGGCTCCGAGTTGAATTCATAATTGGGATTTGAAATTTTAGATTTGGCATTCGGTTTTAGCCGTGGTTTTCCATTTCAATGGTGAAGGGGAAAGACACATTTCATCTTGTATGAGATTTTAGGACAGAGATTCCATCACCAAACAAGATTACTAGAAAAGCTCAAGAATATTTGCACAAATGCTACAAAATGAAATTAATGAACAAGAAGTAATCACCTTTCCTGGTTAATATCTCAGTGCACAATAAAAAAAACTAAAGGAACTATAAGACTGGACAATGAATCAATGTTTGTCATCATTTGAATTCCACATAGAATGATGTTTCAACTGTAAAGAATCATGATAATTGCATATGCATCAGATTTATTCTGAAATTTGCAGAGTTCAGATTGCAAAAACTGATTCATTTCCGACTCTGTTGGCTGATCGAAATATTAGAAGTGTAGAGAGTTTCGTATATGATGATTTAAAGTCGTAGTAGAAGAAGTATAGATGAAGAACAAGAGGAATAGAAACATTCATCTGGAAAAAATCAGACAATGACAAAGTGAATTTTCTGATTACTAACAATACCATATTGTCATTCACGAGCAAATAATGGTGGTTCATTTTAGTAATGAGCGTAAGTATTGCAGAAGTGGCATAAACGAGATGAGAAATTCATATATATTATTTTGATCTGCAAAAAATAGCAGACCTTCTAAGAGTTCATCCTTAAATGGGATAAAATTTAAGATAAAACAATTATGACAATACAACTAACAATCCAAATTAGAGCCTTTTTCTAATTCTAACAGACGCATCGCAATCTCAATGCGAATCAGAAGCCCTTAATTTGGCCGGGATGAACATTTTCATTCAAAATCATGCTTATTATCCAGAAACGCACAAACGATTTTATTCCAGAAGCAAAAAATAGCACAAAATTAGACAAAAGAGCAAACAAGAACATAAAAAATGGACAAATAGAAAGTAGTAAAGGTCGAAAAACCTTCAAGAACGTGAATTTCACCACTCTGCCGTGAATTTCACCAGTCCAAGCTCTCACATCAGAGAGGAAGAGGAAGAGGAGAGAGAAACACATCAACGGCTTCATCTTCCCTGCTTCCATCGATGAATTTGGGTCCCCACTTCCACAGATTTCTGCTGGACGAGCAAAATTGGAGTACAGTTCCGGACAACTTAATAGGCAGTCGTACTAAGTGGGTGGACTGGTTGTGGGCCTGCTGCTGAGCCGAGCCAAGTTCTGCTTCTTCGGCCGGTTTGTTGGTAGAAGGTTGAAACTCAATTCACATAAGCCGACCCGATCTGACCGACAAAATTAAAGCTTTCATTTTGAGGATATTTAATTTAATTTAATTTTTTATTTTTTTAACAAAATAAACCTTAAACTTGACACCGTGAACAATATAAATATCAAACTTATTTTTTTTATTTTGCTCGGTTTGGTTCTAGTTCTTTACGCTTTTAGATTTTGCTCAGTTTCGATTTTGCTCGAGTTTTAATTTATGCATGTTTAAACATGATTTTAAATAAATTATTTTTATTAATTAAATCTAATCCTTAAGGAGTTTAGTCAAATTACCTCAACGATATCTTTCAGAGTTTTATCAACAAGAATTCCAGTTTCGGAGTCAGGACTAAATCTAGCAAAATTTACTTTAGTTTTTAATATTTCTAATAATTTCTCTTGATGGACTTTGTATGGTAAACTTAATTATTAATAAGTTGTAATTTTTATTTTTAATTTTTACACAATAATTTCATTTTAGGTTATATTACTTTGTTATCTGATATCACTTGTTTGATTTGTTAAGCTCATGTTTGTTGAAACCTGTCTTATAATTAATATTGTAAGTTTTCCGCTACTAATTAACAAAATTTAAGAGAAAAAAATCAAGCGATTCACTTCTTTGGCCCAAGAACTTTTCCACAAAGATGGCGTCAATATTTTTAGACCGAAATTATTAGACAAACATGGATGGATCCGACTCCAAATTATTAGACCGAAAGAAAGGTCGAAGATGGAAAGATTGCTTTGATCTTCTCTTCTTTCCAGTCATTTTTCGGGTTTGCATCGAACAATCTTTCGGTATTTCTCAATCTTGTGTTAGAATTACAATTTGCAATCTTCAGTTTTACACAAAATTCTGTCACGTGTACATGTCTTTACAAATATGTTTGAAGTTTGATTGAAAATGTTGGGCTGAGTCCTCCAAATCAGCCGAAAAGAAATGTTCAATCCACAGCATCTGAAGTTCAAACTAATCATTCATTTGATGTTCAGTTTTTCTCTAGTTTGAAAATTATGTCCTAATTTTTGGAGGACCAAATTAGGCAGGATGTGCATATGATTCGTGCTTTGTCAGAAACATGACTTTTAGCAGCTAATTGTCAACTTGTTCGCCTTCAAGTTTCTAGAGAAAATGGCTTTGCCATTTGACTGCAATGTTCATGAATCTGCCCATCTCTTGTTTTGGGGTAGAATAGCTAACACCAGGATGGCTGCGCTTGCTCCCATCCCCAGGCGACGCCGCGCCCAGACATGATGACAACAATCGTAAAAAGTCTTGAGGAACAAGTATGGAAATAGTCACAATATTCAACCCTTTTTGTTTTGACTAAATTCTCCAAATAATATAACAGTTTACCGTCAACTCAACCAGCCCTCGTGATGCTAGTGCTTTGTTTGAATCTGTGTCTTCTTCTTGTGTTTTCTCTTGTGTTTTCCGTCTGGGGGGGGGGGGATTGAATTTTGAAATCAGTTCTCGACTTCACCGGATAGTCTTTCGAACTTTTTGTCTTTCGCACGTCCGAGTAAATTTGAAACAGTAAACACGCAAATATTGATGCCATGTTTGTGGAAAAGTTTAGTCATTCTTCGTTCTGTCTAGAGTCCTTTACGTGATGTGATAGAGAAGATTTTCTTGATAATTTATTTTTATATAGAAATCTCCGAATTCATTCTGCTGTTTACTGGCTACCAGAACCACACCCATACCTAGAACCTTACACGGGTGTGTTTTTTTACGCGGGGTCTGTTCGTCGAGTCGCGGGATCTATTCGTCGCGGGTTCCTGGAATTTCAAGTGTTCTGGTCTTTTGCAAAAAAAGACAGTGTTTGGCCAAGACACTGCGTAAAAATGCGATGACACCGCGTAAAAACGCAGTGCCTCGCGTAAAAACGCGGTGACACCGCATTTTTAACTTGTTAACGGAGAACGAAAAACGTAACTGCGATATTTGCTTTGTTATTTTTCCATACGTCAGTGGTTAATTTGTTAAAAAAAATATCCTAGTGGTTGACTTGTCATTGATCATAAACTACGATGGTTGATTTGTCATTTATCCAAAATTATTGGTGGTGAGTGGTGTACAGCTAATAAATAGCCTTTGGAGCTTGGTCCCTCGTCCCCCTAGCAAATTGAGTCTTTACTTTTTAACTCAAAGTCCTCTCCCCTCCCACAGACCTCCAGATCTGCTGCAATAATTTCAGATCGGAGCTCATTTTTCTTTTCCTTGGTCGTCTTCTTCTCTGAAAGTTTCCGACGAGGATCCAACCCAGGTAACGGATTTCTGTTTCTTCTCCGCTCAACCAAAATTTCTCCCTTCTTAAGATTACTTTCTTTTTGTTTCTAGTAATAGTTATTAAGATTACTGTGGGTTGCAATATTTATTTTAAAAAAAATGGACGGAGTATTATAAGATTGATGAACATTAATCGCGTTTAATTCTTTCATGTAAATTAATTTTTTGAACACTTAGAAACAGAATTATTTTATTCGACTTTCGGCTTCTGATTTTTAAAATGCTTTGGTGGGCTCTATGTTCTTCGTTAGTCTCTGTTTGAATCTGAAGCAATCTCTTTTGATGAGATTAATTAAATAGGAAATGGAAGACATTTACAAGGCAATTTCAACACTGCAAGAACCGATCAGATGTAATGATATAGAAGACGAAGTGCAAAAGCTGATAAGAAAGTTTGAAGAATTGTATGAACAAACGAAGGCTTTGGTAGAAAAGGTGGAAAAGCTGTCTGGTCGTGGTATGTTTCCCGAAGGAATTGCTGTGTTTGAGGAAAAAAGAGTTGACTTTCTTCCCACTTCAAAATTAGCAGGAGAGACTACTGCCATAAGAAATATGAAGAAAATTTATGAGTTCATAATTGGTGATGTCAAAAAGATTGGAGTGTATGGCATGGGAGGAATTGGTAAAACTACCGTCATGAAACATATCAATAATCGTATTTTAAAAGAACAGAAGGACAAATTTGATCATGTAATTTGGGTGACTGTATCAAAGGATTCAAGTGTTTTCAAACTACAAGATGATATTGCCCGCAAGTTAAAGGTAAACCTATCAAACTGTGAAGATGCAACGACAAGAGCGGGAGTATTATTCAACGCTTTTCAGGAAAAAAGGAGATATTTGCTAATCCTTAATGATTTATGGGAAGGATATCCTCTTGAAGATGTAGGAATCCCTGATCCCAATGATCTCACTTTTAGCAATGGATGCAAACTAGTGTTGACTACTCGATCAAGTAAAGTATGTCAAAGAATGGAATGTGAAGCTATTAAAATGGATCTCCTTTCAAAAGAGGAAGCATGGAGTTTGTTCCTTGATCACGTGGGACTAGACGTACTGAAGTCAAAGGTTTGGAACTCATTGTGAAAGATGTTAGCTCAGAATGTGCTCGTTTGCCTCTTGCAATTGCCACTATAGCCAGAAGTATGAGAGGTGAAAAGGAAGCTTGTGAGTGGAGGGTCACACTTGAAAGATTGAGGGCTTTTTCTAAGGAGCCTGGTGATGAGGGGAAAAAAGTTATTGAGCAATTGAAATTCAATTACGATCGCCTGGAAAACAAGAAGCTGCAAAAATGCTTGTTGTTTTGTGCATTGTATCCAGAGAAGACAAAGAAATTAAGAGGAGAGAATTAATAAAGTTACTAGCCTTGGAGGGAATAATAAAGGAAAAAGAATATAAGAGGGCTGAAATTGATGAGGGTAATGCAATGTTGAATAATCTAATAAACCAATCTTTGCTGGAACGTGGAAAAACTTACAAAGACATTCCTTGGGCGAAGATGCATGATTTGGTGAGAGATATGGCGCTTCAAATTAACGGTTTACATTCTAAATATTTAACGGTATTTGGTATTGAATTGGGCAATGTGAAATGGTCAGATAAGCTTTTGAAGATACATATATTAAATTGTTATTCTTCGAATGTGTCGCCAATGTGTCCGAATCTTACCACATTCATTCTAAAAAGCAATTCCTTAGCAAATATTCACGATTTATTTTTTCAGCATTTCAAGGCCCTTAAGATCCTCAATTTATCTGGTTGTGGAAGTTTGAGAGTGTTGCCGAACTCAGTATCTGACTTGGTGAATCTTGTTGGCTTATTGCTTAGAGATTGCTGGAGGTTAACATATGTGCCTCCTCTGACATGACTCAAGGACTTGCAGACTCTGGATCTTTCTTTGAAAAAAATTGCCAATAAATATATTTTGGAAATAAAGGACTTCCTGATCGAAGATTTGGAAAAGTTGAGCAATCTAAAATATGTCAATCTTATTTTATGTACAGTAGAGGTGTTTCCGCTTGGGATTATACCAAGACTCTCCAATCTCCGATATTTAGTTTGTTACCCTTGGACTAAAGTAAGCGCAAACGAACTCATGTGCTTGGAAAATTTGGAAATATTTAAGGGAAATTTCCATGATATTCATGATTTATGTGTTTATGTTAAACACAGAGAACAAAAGATATCACAACTTTCCTCTTATGTGTTTTTGGTGAGTTCAACATTTAAAATTGATAGAGTTTTCATAAATACTTCATATAACTCTGGTGGCAAAGTCGTCAAATTAGAAAATTGCAATTTAGGTAAACTTGCAGCTGAAAATGAGGAGTACTTGCTTCTAAAAGATGTTCAAGTTTTAAAGATAGCAAGTGTTTCTGATTTAACTAGTTTATGTACTTTAGTATCTTTGAATTCTGCAACAGATTTGTAGGAATGTATAATTGAGGAATGCAATGAGGTGAGAGAGTTGGTTTCTACTTCATCTTCTTCTTCCTTTGTTCTTCCAAGCCTTGAAAGTCTCAAACTTGTCCATCTGAAGAATTTGGAATCTTTGATTGGTAGAAAGAAGAAAGCGAGCAATGTGTTTCCTTGTCTTCGAGAGCCCCATATATGGGGGTGTAATAGAATGAAGATAGTAATTAACATTGGATTATTGTCCAAGCTCAACAACCTGGAATTTATTCAAGTTAGTTATTGTAAGGGAGTGGAAGAGATAATAGGAGAGTGGTTGGATGATGAGAAAGATGTAAACGAGGGTATCACACAAATCACTCTTCCCAGCTTAAGGAAACTAATTTTCTTTGACTCGCCACATCTAAGATCCATATGCCCCGCCTCAAGACCACTGTTTTCAAGTATCTACAGAGTATTCAAATATACAATTGCCCAAGGCTTGAGCAATGTGTTTATGTAGGTTGGGATGAGAGAGGTAAAGCATCTCCGTCAGCCTCTCTTCAACCAATTCAATTAAAGTCACCTATGGATAAGTAGTGGGATTGGTAATTTGAATTGATTGTCACATGTAAGTTTATAGTTAAAGTGAATGAAAAATGCATGATGTTATCCATGTCAAGACTATTTTGATTTTAGTGAAATTATTCATTTGAACTCGTATATTTGTTAAAACGAGTCTTCAACTAACCTGAAAGCTTAATTTTGAAGAACTTACGCGTGTTTAACACATTAGTAGATTCATAACTACATGAATATTGACAAATATTTCACTGCCATTAAGTTTTTTTTTGAAGAAATTGATATAACTCTTTTCATATATTAAAATTATTATACTCTAAAAATAATTATTAAGATTAATTTTACTTAAACGACGTCACCTCATTATTAAAATACTTTCACTAGGACGTACCTTAACCATATAAATGCAACAGTAATTATGAGTGGGTATTGTATGAAAACATGTAAACTTATAATGGATCGTAACAACTTGCTATGGTTGACGAGAACTTAAATATGAGAGGGTATTGTGTGAAGGGCATTCTCATAATTACCTTAGAACAATGTCTCTTTTCAAGTAGATGTTTTAAGAGCAAAAAGAAAGAACTCGATTTTAAACTTGAGGGCATTGAATTCCAAAAGAGATAACGCGGAATGGACGACAACAGGTTGAAAATTGGTTGAAAGAAGTAAAACACATTGAAGATGGGGCTGAAAGAAACGAGAAGATGATAAAACTATCATGTGCACCTGAAAAAATAGAGAGAATTCATCCTCTAATCAATATAATCAATGGAGAGAATGATTTATTTGTTTGATTTCATATGTTAAAAATCAATCCCAATTATAATGCATATAAAACAAACAAATTGAATCCATAATCCAATATTTGTTTGGCTTTGACTTTTCCTTTAACACAATTAAAAGATTTCCATCACAATAGTCTTTTTCTTATTGGACAACAACTTCACCTCATCGATTATTTTTCCTTCTAAATAGCTCTCTTTATTTCATTCTGCAACTTACTACCCTTATCTTTAACATGTCATTAGAGCTCGTGCACTAATGACAACGACTTCACCTCATCGATGATTCCAAGGCTCGTTCACTTAGAGCTCTCGAAATGTTGGGAAAGATTAAGAGTAAACTCGATTCAAACTTGAGGGCATTGAAGTCCAGAAGAGATGATGTGCAGACAAAGAGAAGTGCAGAGCTTCGACGTGGAAAGGAGAAACAACAATAGGTGGAAAAATTGATTGAAAGAAGTAAAACAGATTGAAGATGATGCTGAAGAAAATGAGAAGCTGATAAAATTATCATGTGCGCCTGAAAATATAGCTACAATTAAATCTCTTGATATTGATTTTTGTGAACTAAAAGTTAAGAATGATGATTTGAACTCTATTGTGATTAAATTCACTAACGGTAGCAAAAATTTTAATATGTTTTTAGGTTTGCAATGGGTTACGTTTGATAAATCCGACATTGGCTATTAACCCTTTGCAAAGAAAAAGAATTACAATAACTTTTTTGGTAGCACATCTATGTGTAATTCTTATAATTGTATTAGACATAAATTGTTTGAAATCGAATGTGAATTTGAAATCTAATTTGAGTTCTAAATTTGTGAACCAAACCTATAACAAATGAATCCAAAAAGATTTGGATACCAAAGAAAACAAATTCACTATTGTTGTAACGACCCGGATTTTCTTAAACCATTTTAACAACTTAATTACAATTTATTTATATTAAATGGATTTATCAAAGTGCAATAAAATCCGAGTCGTTAATAAATCATTCTTTCATTCTTCATTTTTTTTAAAGAAATTATTCATAAAAATTTGCGGAAGCATACTTAACGAGAAAACAACTTTTACTGGAAACGGCATTCAAAACGTAGCATTCAAAACATAGTTGAAGTTCAAATCCAAAGTTACGGGATTACATAGCCCAATTATTCAAGTAAAAACACAACTTCTTTTCCTCATTTCCATACCATACCATACCATACCATACTACTACTCCGCTGGCGCCATTGTCGGACCAACCACAGGCTCCACTAGAATGTCCTCTTCTTTAATCGCTGGTATAACTCCCTCGTTACCTACACCACAAGTAAGGACGTGAGCTTACGCTCAATAAGGATAGGGAAAAACAATTATGCATTTCACTCTTTTAGTTCTCGTTGGAAGGGGGCCACCCATCCAACTTCTTTCATTACGTTCGTTTTTCTTTATTCGTTCATCAAACTCGTACATCGAGCCCGGAGATTGAGGGTTTTCCTTTGAGATGGCCTAGCTGTACGGAAACTAACCACCTGTGGGCTACTAGTCCCTTTCCCGTCTTGGTAGGGGTGTATCCTAGTAGCTAGACTAGATCCGGACTACCCATCTACCTCAACTCCCTAGTTCTGGCATATACCTGCCTTTAGGGTTGTTCTTTCTATCCCGGCATATACCCGCCTTTAGGGTTCTTTCTATCCCGGCATATACCCGCCTTTAGGGTTCTTTCTTTTCATAGTCTTTTTCCTCACTTATGCATGTGAGTACCACCCAAGTGGTCACTCCCTACTTGGTTTCTATTAATCATGGACTCAATCTAACCTTTTCCTTAACAACATCTTAGCATATTACAAGGAACACATTTCATAACGACATTAGCATACAACCAACCACAAATTATAAGCATATATATTGAAGAAACAAGGGCATATAAGATTGAAGGAACAATGAGCATATAACACATGGAAATCCTACTTTTCACTTCATTTAATTTATCTTTACTTTTCATTCTAGTTTAGTTTAACCATTTCATTACTCATCTCTTAGTTTAGCTTAACCATTTCATCACTCATCCCTACTTAGTTTAGTTTAACCTTTTCATTACTCATCCCTACTTAGCAGTAACAACTCATTATTCACCTCTATTTAGCAATTAACTAATTCATTACCCATCTCTACTTAATTGCAATTGAAGCAATACACAGCTTTTCTATACTCTTTTCTATACTTAGCATGATGATAAGCAAATGACTAATGACAAGTAGTGCATACATATTCTTCTTCATAATTTAACCTTATTAACACCCTCAACATGCTTCAATATACTTAACATATCCAATCTATGAACATTCTTAAACATTTCAGTTTATCATTCTAATGATATGAATAAACCAGAAACTAAAACAAACAGCAGCAAAACAAGTAATTTCCACCATACAACCACTAAACTTTCATGTTCTACCTTTAACTTTGTAACTAATTCTCATGCTTAACCCATTTTCATTAGATCAGAAGAGTTTCTGCATCAAACCAGAAACAAAGCCAGAAAACATAAACCCAAAAGCTATATCTCATATCCTTAATTTCCTCTTTTTACACTTCCTCTTTTAACTCCCTTCACTACTATCTCATCTCTCCTTTCTTTAATTTCTTGTCTTAATGGCTTTCACATTTTTCCATTCGTGTTATGTACATATAAGTTATGTAAGGTTCAACAAGGAAACTGAAATTTACAATTTCTACGCCAGAAAAACAGTTTATGATTTCATACCAGAAAACTTATTTATAACAATCACTTGGCTTTTCTTTCCGTCAACATCATCAGTTTCTCATTTTCATCATATCAAGCATATCTTTAACATTATCAATCATTTCGTGCTACCCATTATCCAATCGTTTTCGTGACATTGGTTTTTACTAAGATAACATACAGGAAAACTTAAACCATAAGTAGTAGAAGATTTGAAGACAAGAATCAAGAAAACAATACTTGTGGGTAGGGCTTAATACGCCAAGACACACCCTTCCTTACCTTCTCTTGACGATATGAAGCAAGGAGAACTCAACAGCCAATTTCCACACTATGAAAAATTCTGGATGCAACCACTAACCAGAAAAACTACGCAGGAGAGAAGGTTTAAGAAGAGAAAGACTTACCTAGACGACAAGGAGGCAAAACGTGCGAATAGGGTGGGCTACACGGCGGCTACCATGACTTCCTTCACTGAAAGCACGAGGTGTAACTCGCAAACGTCCAATTTTCGTCGATTTATGCTGACTTTATTCCTGATTTTTCGCAGATCTGGTGCATTGCGGACGCCGTACAGTCGTCCGCTGCGTCTGCGTCTCCAAATTACACAGCTAAATGGCGTCCTGAAACAAGCATCCTCTGCGTCCTAAATAAAGTTGCGGACGCCATTTAGCGTCCGCAGAGTCCGCACAGAAATCCAAATTGGACAGAGGCATATTGGACTCCAAAATCTGCGTCCTCTGCGTCCGCACCTTCCACAGCCAGCATCCTCGGGACACAATTAGTGAGTATAGGATGCTGTTTTTGCATCCTCTGCATCCTAAAGTCCAATTTTCCAGCATCCTATACATCCTAAAGTCCAATTTTCATCATCTATACATGTTTTCCTCAACATTCGTCCAAGTCCCACACATACTAAGTTAAGAACATTCATAGGATGACGTAATATAGCAATAACCACTCCATTATAATTTGGAATAAAATTGATTACATAGAGAATCGGAAATATCTAGGTTCGGGTTATTACAATTGTTGTAGGTTGGGAGTTCTCCCAAAAAACTTAAAGGAGTTGGATAATTGAGTATCCAAAATACAAAGGGAGAAACTACAAAATTGTGCCTCCAAAACAATAAAGATGAAATCATATTTGTGGAGGTACACTCTAATATTTTTCTTTATTATTTGTAAAAAACTTTTCATACTTTAAGGTTAACATTGATAACTACCCTATAAATTATATATATATTATTTGTCAGTAATTTGTTGATTGAATTATTTATAATTAATCATAATAATTTTAAAATTAGATTTTTTTTACTAAATTTATTTATTTTTCAAAACATTAATAGATTTTGAAAATACTATACTTGAAAAACCAATATTTTTATTTGAAAAACATATAAGATGAATATATAATATGAAATTCTATTAATATTTATATTAATATATTTGCTTATATTAATATTTATTTCATAATTTTAATTATCATATATTTTTTAAGCATAAAAAATTAAAGTGGTTTTTTCTATAAAAAAATTATAAAAAATTTAACGAGCTCAAAAATATAATTTTTGATGTTTGTTTTTCTAATAATACTACGAAACCAATTATAAAATAAAATTATTTTTAATTTAATTTTTAAAACATTTTAGGGAAAATGAAAAATTAACTATCATCCTTTATTATTGGTAAAACTAATTATCATATATGTTTTTTTGTTAACAATTTAACCACTGAACTTTGAAAATTTGTCATCACGAACATCACTGTTAACTTTTTGAAAATTACTGTGCAAAAGAACAAATATCCATAGAAAAAAATAGAACTCATGATGTTATAATAGATTTTAAGTGGAAAAGTGTTAATATCCATAAAGAATGAATTTAAAAGATTTTGAATTTTGTAAAAGAATAGATTTAAAAGATTTTAGGTTTTATGATTTAGAAGATTTTGTAAAAGAATGTTAATGTTTTAGTTTTCAAATGATTTAAAATTATTTTATAATTCATGTGAGAATTACAGTTTGTCTGGATTTTTTAGGAAGAAGACAATGAATTTTTTTACTTGCAGACAAACAGTGATGGATTGATGACGAACCGCAACAACTTGACGACAAACCACAACGACTTGACAACGAACCGCGGCGATTTCATATGAAGCCGTAGCGGTTTGACTATAAACTGCTACGGCTTCATATGAAACCGTCGCAGTTTATCGTCACACCGCTGAGGTTTACTAAATGATTTGCGATGAGCCTTCAAAATTGTAATGTTATTTTTAAAAAAATATGGAGACGCAGCAGTTTGTAGATGAGCAACGACGACTCGACATTATCACATTTAACAGCAAATATGACAGCAATGTTAGCAACGTCATTTTTTTCATAATTCAGTAATTAATTTATTATAAAAAAAAAGATGATAGTTAATTTGTCACTGACAATAAAGAATAATGATTAATTTGTCACTAACAATAAAGAACACTGATTGATTTGTCATTTTCCCAACATTTTAACGTTGAATCACTTGGTTTCTCTCACGCTATTGTTTATTTCTCTGTCACAATTCCAATATACTTTTATATAATTTTAATTATTGAATAATATAATTTATTAACTATTGAAAATTGATAAATTAATTTTAATAAATTAATTTATTGTTTTTTTTCACAATTGATTATTTTAAAATACAACTAACAGTTATTACTAAAAAAATTACAATAAAACCAAGCTACCTAGTGCTTTAGTCAATAATAAACCAATATAGATGCGTAAAATTGTTTGACTCTTGGACTCAGACGAACATTTATTCAGCTCAACTCACTTGACACTTCTAATATAATCAAGCTCAACAATCCTCTTGCCCAAACGGATCTGTCCCTCACCCATCAAAGCCAACCTTGCCGACCATCCTTAATGGCCGAGCTACTCGACCAATTGTCACGTTACTAATCAAGAACTTGTCGAAAAACGTAATATATAACAATATATTATATAGTCTATGTGTATTTTCCATTAATTCACTTTAATAAACAAACACTGAGTTTTACTTACAAAGACGAGTCAACATCAAATGCAGTAAGCCAAAACATTGACTGGCCGATATACGAAAAGTCTAATGGTGTGAGACTGACCTGAATGATGATTATAAGTGAACTTGATTCCGGAGCTTCCGTCCCTGAGATGGGTGTAGTGTTGGTGGAAGCTGCTGATTGGTCGAGCCAGACAAGCATCCCATCGATCGCTCTCCGGTATCGTCTCTGCGACTGTGTAGATTCCCCTTGTGTTTATAAATGCCTGGTAATTTAGAACCTCCCCTGATTTGGTAATGCAAAGAACAACAACCCCTGCACCTGCACGAGGAAATGACGATGTTTTTGTCTGTTAAGATAGATAAAAATGTGGAAAAAAAACATTCACTTGTCATTAAGATAAATCGTTTGTCGATATTATCGATGTTCTATAGGCTCCGAGTTGAATTCATAATTGGGATTTGGAATTTTAGATTCGGCGTTTGGTTTTAGCCACGGTTTTCCATTTCAATGGTGCAGGGGAAAGACGCATTTCATCTTGTCTGAGATTTTAGGATAGAGATTCCTTCAACAAACAAGACTACTAGAAAAACGCAAGAATATGCACAAAAGTGCTACAAAATGAAATTAATGAACAAGTAATCAACTTTCCTGATTAATATCTCAGCGCACAATAAAAAAAAAACTAAAGGAACTGTAAGACTGGACAATGAATCAATGTTTGTCAGATCGAAATATTAAGTGAAGAGAGTTTCGTCTAAGAGTGTTAGATTGCAGGTATTGGAAGTCAATTGGTGGGAAGAACAAGAAATTTTGGGAGGTAAGATAAACTTAATTCCATTGAAGTCGAGATCCAAACGATTAATAATTCATAGAGCCAAACATAATTTACATAAATCGTCAATCTTAAGCCCAAAATTTAAACAGTAAATTCTACACAAAGTTAAAATTTTTCAATCAAACTAAAATTCGAATTGACAAATAGTCGTTGAAACGGAAACAAAATTTATCATAAAGACGTACAAATTTTTCAAGCTTTCGAGTCCCAAATCGTAGCATTTCAATCCGATTTACATAATATAAAACTTAAAATCAATTCGATTATTAAAACTTTGATTTTTTTTTAAGTTTCATCATAGAAGAAATATTTCGCTTAGCAAAGAAATAACACACAATTCCAAGCAACAACAACATTTGGGCGAATGGCGATGATGGTTGACGACGTCTGAGTGTTCGAGCTGCAGCCGAGAGTGTCTTGCGAGGAGGGAGACCGAGACAAGGAACTCGAACATCCGAGCGGTCCCTCCAACTGCAAACGAACGGGAATGGAGCACAGACAAGTGTGATTTGTCCAAGGACACTCCAAGCTAGGGCATAAGCTTTGTTCAAACCATGACCATCGGAGACAACAACCGCAAAACCGAGTCTTTCTTCCGATATCGGTCAGCTAAAAACAGAACACACGGTTCTGTTCTGTTGGTGAGACATTTTGGTTTGAGTTTTTTCTTCGGATGTTTAGTCTTGTTTGAATGATGTTGTGTCTAATTTACAATTATGGAACCGTGAAGAAAAATGAAATTTGTTGGATGTGTTTGGTTAATGCTCCTGGACTGTTCTTGAGACCCAAGAGGTGTAAGTTGTTGGCTGTTGATTTTGGATTGTGCTTTGACATTGATTTCTTATTTTAGTGAGTTCAATCTCACTTCTCTTCTTCCCGAAATCGTGATATCGTGATATTCATTTCTCAATTATTTTTTTGAACTTGTCGTACTTTTCGGTGATATTGTTGATATTGAATCACCGACAAGGCAACCTGAATATAGTTTGCTGTTGAGGCACAAGGTGAGTGTAGATTGAATCAAATTTTTGTTTTCTAGTCGTTTGGGATTTCATGCTAGTTTAGATATCTGGTATGGTTGTTATCGTTATGCTTAAGTATCTTCTGAAGTTGATATTTGGCATTTGTAGCTCCTAGTATCCATGAATGTGTTTTTTCAAAGTTACTACTATCGTTTAGAATGTCGTAGAGTTGTACCTCTGAGACTAAATGTTTTATGTCCAAGTTTTATATATTTTAACATCAGAAATCCTTATCTGTTCATGCTGGTTCCATAATCTTTCTAAGCTTCCCATTTCCATTTTTGTTTTTCAAGAGTTGCATTTAACTCTGGGTTGCTAAACTGGTCCCTCAATAATGGTTATGATCCTTATGGAGATTATGTCCACTTTTCCAATCTTCCTCTTTCATGGTCTCTCTTTCTATTTGTTTTGGTATGAATTTTTGAAAAATTCATTTTGGTAGGTGTTAATCACTTGATTGGAGGACGGTCTGCAATAATTTTCTATTTTCAATTCCAAGTCTTGAGGGTCGCATTTGTCATTTGTTGTACTACAGTTTTTCAATTTTACCTCCTTGGATTACTATTTTTCCAGGAAAGGAAAACTCAATCAGTTTTGCTGGGCCATAGTCCTTACAAAGAATACGCATTTACTTTGACTGATCTTCTTTGTCTTCACTTTATTTTGCATATGTTATTTACTAAGATGGTTTTACATGCACTGATGACTAAAACTGATTGTTACTATTTTTCATAGATAATCTTATTTTGCATTTCTAAAATCGTCAATTTCAGCTAGATTTAAGCTTTTTTTTTTTAATGAAACGATTGATATTCACGATGGATGAGCTATCTTCTTTTAGGGAGAAGAACTGATGACTTTGTGAATTGTTGAATGATGATTGTTTGTTTAAAGGATTGAATGTTTGTAGCTGATTGAAGCTATGTACACATTTTTTATTATTTTGGCTATATTAAACTTAAAGAATCGAACCGCCGAACCGACTTGAAAATTGAGTAAAAAATCAAAAGACTGAACCGAACATATAAAAATTGAGGTCATGAAAAAACCGAACCAATTAGAACCGAAACCGAGATTAGGTTTTTGGTTTGATTTTTACAATTTTTGGTTCGGTTTTGGTTTAAAATTTTCAAAACTAAATCAAGTCATTTTGGTTTTAATTTAGCCAAAACTTGAATCGAACCGGACCGTTGCCACATAGTGAATCTGGCAACCAATGTTCAACCACCCACTTTCAATCAACTGTTGTAATAGATGTTGTTGACGAAGACCAGTAACCATGACTTCAAATGCATTGTTTTTCATTTTATGTCATTAACTAATATTTAAATACAATAATTTACTATTATTCATATTTTAATGTAAAATTTAATGAATTTAAATTAAAAAAAAACAATAATTTAAGAATATCTTATTGTAATTTGACAATGATAGACAAAATTAAATAATAATTAAGTTAAGAAAGTTTTAATCATAATAAAATTAAAAATGAATAAGAAATCATTAGTTGTATATTTATTTTTATTTATTTATTCATGTATAAAATCAAAACTCAATTATTTAGTGGGATCAAGCTCTCAAATAACCATGTA
>CM039477.1:25929980-25958310 GCA_022433065.1 Begonia loranthoides | reverse complement strand
TTTCATAGCTTTACATGGTTATTTGAGAGCTTGATCCCACTAAATAATTGAGTTTTGATTTTATACATGAATAAATAAATAAAAATAAATATACAGTTAATGATTTTATTTTTATTTATTTATTCATGTATAAAATCAAAACTCAATTATTTAGTGGGATCAAGCTCTCAAATAACCATGTAAAGCTATGAAATTCAATTATATCAACATATTATAATATCATCATAGTTGTATAGATGACATAAATATATGTTTGTGGATTTCTTCTGATCATTAACATTAGAAATAACTCAAGTACGAATTTTTTCCAATCATGAATATATTTACAAGTTATTTTTTTTAAGGAGAAATTAACAAAATAACCTTTTAACTATGAAATCAATAACAAATCAACTATTGAATAATTTTGTTAACAAATGAAGAACGCAAACATTGCAAGAACTCGTGATTTTAGAGACTTGCTGTGGAAAAGATCTAATAATCATAGACAATAGATTTGATAAATTGATTACAATTTTTTTTTAATTTTATATATTTGAAGATTTTGTAAAAGAATATATAGTATTTTAGATGTCAGATAATTTGAAAACAGTACTAACCATACACATTGAAATTAAAGATAAAAGAAAGATAAGGAAAAGAAAGCCTATAAGCGAAGAAAAACAATTAATTGAAATAGTTTGTCTTTTAGTTTTTAATTGGGTAAATAATACTGTAGACCCTATAGTTTGCAGTCAACGACAAGTCAAACCCTGGAGACTATTTTTTAACAACTAAAACCTTGAACTATGAGAAAATGTCGCTGGCGACCTCGTAGTCACGAATCACCATTTTCGTCCAGGACCGTCGAGGTTAACGCCCCGTTTGTACCCTGTCTAGCGGCGTCGAACGAAGTCGAAGGGCGATGGCAGAGACAACGCTCGAATCGAACAGAGCCGACCGAAGGACAACATTCGCTGGCTGTTGGATCGACGAGGAACGTCCCTCGTCTGGATCGACGGCCAAGATTGAATCTGGCGTCCCTGCCAGATGCAATGACGGACAGCCATCCTTGGCCGTTGGATCTAGCGAGGGACGTGCCTCGGATCGACGGCTAGGATTTAATCCGCCTGGCGAAGACGGACGTCGATCCTTGTCCGTTGGATCCTCGTCTGGATCGAACGGTCAGTCGTGACTATTAATTGGGTCACGTGCGGGTCACATGCTGGTGTTAAATCGCTAGAATTCCCCATTATGACGGACGTCCGTGGGAAGACCACGGAAGTCCGTCTTTAAATAACACGTCATCAGCTTCTGGACGACGTCCGTCTGACCATGACGGACGTCCGTCATAACCAAAACGACCACGTTTTCGTCCTGATGGATGACAAAACGCTGCTTATACTCGCGAAGGGCGTCCAAGCCCTAGAAATCGCCCTGTACTTCAAATCGCGAGAGAATTCCCTATTTCCCCCGACGAATTCCCGAACCCCCGAGTTTTGAATCTGAAAATGGCGTCGAGGAATAGTCAAGCGTCGAAGAAACGTAAGGTGGTGGCTCCCACAGAGACGACGGGTCCAGTGGAGTCTGTAGAACCTGAGATGTTCAGCTCAGCCTCCACCCATGTACGGTACGAGAAGGACATTGTACCCCGTGCAATAATCACATCTAGGAAGGTAAATTTCAATTCATTTTCTGATTTTGGATTGAAGACAATGTTTGAACGAATTGGATTGGATAAACTGTGCACAATGGGAGGTTATTTCTATGAGAGAGCTGTCAAACTGTTTTATGCCAATTTGAAGTTGGACAAATCAAGTGATAGAGAGTTGAGGAGTTTTCTGTTTGGAAAAGAGATTAGGATAACTCTAGGACAATTAAATGAGCTGATTGGATGCTCCACGGAGGAGCCGTTGGAGGAGTATTACCATGCGACAAAGGACCCCGAATTTGTCCAAAAAGGAGAAGGTCTTGCATTGCTGAAGCAATTGGTTCGCAATCCTACAGCTGTTGAGTCTTTCTTCCGGCCTAAATCAAAAGACCTCGATGCCAAAGCAAGGGTCATCCATCACATGATCACGCACACATTTATGTCTCGTGATGGACATAGAGACCTTGTCACAGCCATGGATTTATACGTAATGGAGAAGCTATACAATGGGAAGAGGTTCAACCTTGCATACGTCATTATGCAGCAAATGAAAGCAACTCTGAATAGTGCAAGGAAGAATCTCCCATATAATTGGCTCATTCAGCGCACTATTGACAGCAGCGGGTTGGTTGTCCCTCACACAGAGCGACGAACAGACGAAAAACCACTTGACATGTATAATGAAGTTACATTGGCTCGGATGGGGTTGCAAAAAGTATGAGGGGAGTGGGTATTCAGAGGAGATGTGGCAGCTGCACCTCCTGCACATCTTGTACCTCCTGCACTTCGTCCTTCCACTTCAGCTGCTCCACCGCCATCCACGTCAGCTCCACCACCGCCATCCACGTCAGCTCCACCTGCTCCTTCCATGTGCACTGCCATAATTCCGTGGACAGCAAATGCACAACCGACATATCATGTGGAGGTGGATGACGATTTTGTGCGTCTTATAGATGACGATTTTGTGCCTCCTATGGCAGACGATTTTGTGCGTCCTATGGCGGATGATGCACCTCCCCCACCCCAGTCCTCATCGTCGCCCTCCGTACTCAGCAGCGAAGAGAGGTGGCAATGGCTTGTCACCCAACTTGGCGAGATTCAAGCCAAGTTGGATAGACAGGAGAGTCAACTTGGCCAGCTTCAAGCCACTGTACTACAGATGCAAGAAGTACAAACGCATATGGCAACTGCTCGCACAACCGCCCAGCCATCTCATCCATCAACATCTCCTACATCTTCCGATGCCGGTCCAGATGGATGCCAGTATGTCTTTGATTTTACATGTAATTCCCTTATATGCATTAGTATCGTTGATTAACAATATGTTACAATTATGCAGGTCTCCGATCATCAGGCAACCATCCCCTCCTCCAACCCTGGCTAAAGTTCAAAAGATTTTGGCCCCAGGTCCTTCAGTGGTGGGTCCTACCGCGCGTCAGAGGATGACAGTGCAAGTGGTATGTCTTTTATTTGGTTTTATACTAAGTGTAGAATTTACACTTACACTGAATTTCCATTGCAGCCTGTGAATTTGATGGAAGAGTTCATGGCACTTGCACGGGTCAATACGAAGAATAACAAGGAGACGTGTGCTCTCCTTTGCGGCTCCAAGGTAAGAAGCAATGTTATTTGAAATTTATTATCAGTTGTGATTAGAAAATTAATGTTGTGCATCGTGTTGTTGATTTACAGGGTGACAAGATATATTTAATCACAACTCTACTTGTGCCAAAGCAATCGGGCGCTCCTGACTATGTGAGAATGTTTAACCAACTTATAATATATTGTTACTAAAAATAACTACATAAATCGTGTTCTTAAAATGCAGTGCGTGATGAAAAATGAGGAGGACACCGCCGCTGTTCAAATAAGGGAGGGTTTGTTGACGATTGGCTGGATCCATGTAAGCCACTTCTATTCATTCATGAAATCATACATGGTTTAATATTTCTTCCTCCTACAGTGCCACCCAGAGATGGATTGTTTCATGTCATCGATTGACATGCACACGCAGTATGCGTACGAACAATTGATGCCGGATTCAATTGCAATTGTCATGGCACCTGTGGACACAAAACAGTATGTTTTTCCACCCTGCACTTTGAATGACGTGACAAACTAATTTGCAGTTCCAATTGCAGCCAACAGGACATATTTCAAGTCTCCCGCCCTTTAGGGTGGTCGGTGATGTCCAAATGCAAGGGGCAGGGCTTCCATCTCCACGATCCGTACGATCGAGATGAACTCTACGAGGAGTGCACGAGTGTGGAGATGAGCTCCGATTTGCACTTCAACATCATCGACATCCGGGACGCAGAGCCTTCCATATTTGATGAGGCACCACCTGTTCAGCCACGCCCAGAGGCCCCTGTTCAGCCAGTCCTAGAGGCCCCACCTGTTCAGCCACTCCCAACGGCACCACCTGTAACGTATTCTAGATATACAAGAAACGCAGGACGTGCAAGAGGTGCACGAGGTGCAGGACGTGCAAGAGGTGCAGCACGTGAAAGAGTTGAAAGAATAGAAAAAATGTTGAACAAGTGGCTCAATTGAAATTGAATTCAATTGTTTGTTGTAGTCTGTAGTCTGCTTTGTGGTTTTCTTCATACTTAATTATGCTGTAATCTGCTTTGTGTTGGCGCGAGGGGCGCCCAAAACAAGGCAAGTGCTGTCTGTCTGCATGTGATGGACGTCCGTCTGAATGTGATGGACGTCCGTCTTAACATGACGGACATCCGTCTTAACATGACGGACGTCCATCACATGCAGTGTATTATACATGAACAAATATTATCCAAACAACTACGTAAATGAACAAATAAACTTCAATGTATTAAAAACATTAGTGTATTATACATGAACAAAACAAATATGTAGATGAAGCTCCATGGTTAAGGATGTGGGTGTGGGGCGACGGACTCCTGCAAAACACAAAAGGAAGTTCATGTCAGACGAAACGCACATAGTGAGAACAACGTAAGAAAGCATAACAATCTAAGCACCTGTGTATCGGCAACAATGTTAAACCCCATGAAGGTGTCGTATGAGCGTTCTGCTCTTACACTGCCACTTGCTGTGCCACCTGTTGAGCCTCCGCCTTGACAAGAACGGACATTGTGGCCTACACCATGACAACGACTACATGTAATAGGGATATGTCTCCTCCTGAGTACCGTGTTGCTACGGGGCTCGTCTGCATCTCGCATTCTTCGTTTTCGAGGCTGACACGGGAGTCTCTTAACTGGTGGTGGCAAAATTGGAGGCTGGTTCGTTGCAGGCCACATGTGGTGGCCACTGACAGGTCGGGTAAAATGGGAATACATCCTCATATATGTGTCCCGATGGTACCATGCATGCACATAATCCTCCGCTGAAGTCTGCATAAAATTGATGCAAGGGATGGCATGTACGCATGGGATTCCAGTCAGCTCCCATCGGTTACAATTACAGGTACGCGTGTCCTGATCCCGTGCCCATTTTTCAAAGCATAATTAACCACTTCATCTCTAATATCCTTCAACGCACTATACTTCTTACCCAGACAGAGCTCCGAGGACGAACATTCAATTTGAGGATGCATACTCTCTGCCCAATCATCATCCTCTGAGTCACATATCGAACGTAGCTCCGATTCCAGAGATCCCGAGATTGAACGCAATTCTATCCCGGCTTCGTTGTAGAACCACCGATTCTCATTGGTCTTTACTGCCGAAATAGGATTAGGATCCACCTCCATTCCACAGTCAATGGATTCTTCAACCATGTATGATGAAGAAGCACACCTTGACAACTCCATGTGATGTGCAACACTCTTGTTCGTTCGCTTACGTTGAGGGAGTTGGTCAGGGGAAACAAGTTCTCTCTCTCGAATATCTATGGCAATGGTCGGACTTTTTGTGCTCGACTCTGTTAGGGTTTTAGTATAAAATCTGAGAGTGACGGACGCCTGTCATTTTCATACGGAAGTCCGTCATGTTAAGACGGACGTCGTCCAGAGGCTGCTGACGTGTTATTTAACGACGGACGTCCATCATAATGGGGAATTCTGGCGATTTAACACCAGCATGTGACCCGCACGTGACCCAATTAACTGACCTTTCGATCCAGACGAGGATCCAACGGACAAGGATCGACGTCCGTCTTCGCCAGACGGATTAAATCCTGGCCGTCGATCCGAGGCACGTCCCTCGCTCGATCCAACGGCCAAGGATCGCCGTCTGTCATCGCATCTGGCAGGGAAGCCAGATTCAATCCTGGCCGTCGATCCAGACGAGGGACGTTCCTCGTCGATCCAACGACCAGCGAATGTCATCCTTCGGTCGGCTCTGTTCGATTCGAGCGTCGTCTCTGCCATCGCCCGTCGACTCCGTTCGACGCCACTAGACAGGGTACAAACGGAGCGTTAACCTCGACGGTCCTGGATGGAAATCGTGACCTATCGTGACTGCGAGGTCGCCGACGACATTTTTTCATAGTTCAGGGTTTTAGTTGTTAAAAAATAATCTTCAGGGTTGGACTTATCGTTGATCGCAAACTATAGGGTTATAGTGTTATTTACCCTTTTTAATTTTAAGAAAAAAAGCATATGCTTAATAATTATTACTCTTCAATCTTACATTCTAATATATATTAATAGATATAGTTAATTTTTTTTTAAAATAACGAGGTGAGGTGCTGTAATTTAATAATAATTAAACTTAATAATTATTTTTATAGGAAGATAATTTATTTATATAGAAATAATTTAAATTTAAATTTAAATATTGTGGGGAAAGATGTGTTAGTTTATTTTTATATTTTAATTTGTCTCTAATAGAATTTTAGTATTTCTTGAGATTAGACATAACAAATGAGCCAAGATCGAAAAAATCAAGCTCATCGAACATGTTGAGCTTAACGAGTCGAGTCTAATGAACCTGACAAACTTAACTAGCTTTTCTAAAAAAAAATTCGAAAAAACAAAAACTTTAAAAAAACTTTTATTAGAATACTAAAATATTATAGTTTGGTATCTTTAACTTAAAGGTAGTACAATATTCTTTGATAATATTTAAAGAATTAAAAAAAGGCTAAAATCCATAAAAAAAGAAGTAACTAAAAAATGAAGCCAAATCTAAACAAAATTCAAAATAAAAATGAGGAAAAGAGAGACTAAAGAAAAAGAAAAAGAGAGTAAAAAAGTGAAGAAGTCATCCCCCTTTTCCCCATGCCATTGAACCATGAAAAATGACATCGAAAATATCAGTGCAATTTCATATTATAATAAAATAATACTACAATTTGTGACTCAATAATTATTATGTTAAACGACAACTATTTATTTATAATTTACTAATAAAAAAATAATGTTTAATTTCACTCAATAATTACTTTGTTATTTTCCCTTAACAAATCAAGATTCGATTATTTAGTGGGATGTCGCTGTGAAATAAACATCCATGTGATGCGATGACTATCAACTTTACATGTATTAACTCTGTCTTTCTATCAACTCTGTCTCTGGTTGTTGAGGAAGACATGTAAACATGACTTCACTTGGATTATTTTTTCATTTTATGTCTTCTCAATCTCACCCTCTTTTATTTTTTCCATTTAAAATTATTGGCGGTGGGTGGTGTACAGCTAATTTCTTTGGAGCTTGCTCTCCCTAAATAATTCAGTCTTCATTTTTTTTAGTCGAAGTCGTCTCCCCTCCCACAGACCTCCATTCCTGCTACAATAATTTCAGATCGTAGCTCATTTTTCTTTTCCTTGGTCGTCTTCTTCTCGGAAGGTTTCCGACGAGGATCCAACCCAGGTAACAGATTTCTGTTTCTTCTCCGCTCAACCAAAATTTCGCCCTTCTTAACATTACTTAACTGTTTGTTTCTAGTAATAGTTATTAAGATTACTGTTTGTTCTTCATATCTCATCCATCGACTGGGTTGGAATATTTATTTCAAAGAAAATGGACTGCGTATTATAAGATTGATGAGCATCAATCAAATTTAATTCTTTCATCCAAAATAATTTTTTGAACACTTGGAAACAGAATTATTCTATTCCACTTTTGGCTTCTGATTTTGAAAATACTTAGGTGGGCTCTATGTTCTTCGTTAGTCTCTGTATGAATCTGAAATAATGTCTTTTTATGAGATTAATTGAACAGGAAATGGAAGACATTGACAGGACAATTTCGACACTGCAAGAACTGATCAGATCTGGTGATATAGAAAAAGTACGAAACTTGAAAAGAAAGTTTGAAGATTTGGTCGAACCCACAGAGAAAACAAATCTCAACTATGAAAGTATGCCATCAATTGATCAATTGAATGAACAAACCAAAGCTTTTGTGCTAAAAGTGGAAAAGTTGTCTGGTCGGGGTATGTTTCCTGAAGGAATTGTTCTTGATGAGGAGAAAAGAGGTAACATTCTTCCCACTTCAAAATTAGCAGGAGAGACTACTGCCATAAGAAATATGGAGAAGATTTATGATTTCATAATTGGCGATGTCAGAAAGATTGGAGTCTACGGAATGGGAGGAATTGGTAAAACTACTGTTATGAAACATATCAATAATCGCTTTTTGGAAGAAAAAAATGACAAATTTGATAGTGTAATTTGGGTGACTGTATCAAAGGATTCAAGTGTTTTCAAACTACAAAATGATATTGGTTGGAAATTAAACGTAGATTTATCAAACGATGGAGATACGATAACAAGAGCTGGAACATTGTTAGAAGCCTTTAAGACAAAAAGGAGATATTTGCTAATCCTTGATGATTTATGGGAAGATTATTCTCTTGAAGTAGGAATTCCGGATCCCAATCATGCCAATGGATGCAAACTAGTGTTGACTACTCGATTACGTCAAGTGTGTCAACGTATGGACTGCAAAGCTATTAAAATGGATCTCCTTTCAGAAGAGGAAGCATGGAGTTTGTTCCTTGATCATGTGGGACCTGGCGTATTGCAAGTCAAAGGTTTGGAACCCATTGTGAAAGATGTTGCCTCAGAATGTGCTCGGTTGCCTCTTGCAATTGCCACTATAGCCAGAAGTATGAGAGGTGAAAAGGAAGCTTGTGAGTGGAGGGTTGCACTTGAACAATTGAGGGCTTTTTCTAAGGAGCTGATATAGGAGAAAAAGTTATTGAACAGTTGAAATTCAGCTACGATCGCTTAAAAAATAAAAAGCTGCAAAAATGTTTGTTGCTTTGTGCATTGTATCCAGAAGACCAAGAAATTGAGAGGCTAGAATTGGTGGAGCTACTAGCCTTGGAAGGAATATAAGAGGAATGAAATTGATGAGGGCAATGCAATGTTGAATAATCTAATAAACCAATGTTTGCTGGAAGGTGGAGAAAATTACCCAAACGTTTCTTGGGTGAAGATGCATGATTTGGTGAGAGATATGGCGCTTCAAATCAACGGCTTTAATTCTAAATACTTGACGATATCTGGTATTAAATTGAGCAATGTGCAATGGTCGGAGAAGCTTTTGAAGATACATATATCAAATTGTTATTTTTCGAACGTGCCACCGATGTGTCCTAAACTTACCACATTCATTCTAAATGACAATTCCTTAGCAAATATTCCCGATTCATTTTTTCAGCATTTCAAAGCCCTTAAGATTCTCAATTTATCCTGTTGTGATAATTTGCAAGTGTTGCCGAACTCAATATCTGACTTGGTGAATCTTGTTGGCTTATTGCTTAGAAATTGCTATGAGTTAACATATGTGCCTCCTTTGGCAAGACTCAAGGACTTGCAAACTTTGGATCTTTCTATGAAAAGTATTTCCAAAATATATTTTTTTGAAAGAAAGGACTTCCTGATTGAAGATTTGGAAAAGTTGACCAAGCTAAGATATGTCAATCTTATTTTATGTTCAAAAGAGGTGTTTCCGCTTGGGATTATACCAAGACTCTCTAATCTCCGATATTTAGTTTGTAACCCTTTGACTAAAGTAAGCGCAAGCGAACTCATCTGCTTAGAAAATTTGGAAATATTTAAGGGAGCTTTTCATGACATTTATGATTTATGTGTTTATGTTAAACACAGAGAACAAAAGATATCACGACTTTCCTCTTATTTCTTTAGAGTGGGTTCAACATTTATAAATGATATATTTTGGTATGATACTTGGTATAATTCTGTTGACAAAGTCGTCAAATTAGAAAATTGCAATTTAGGTAAGCTTGCAACAAAAAATGAGGAGTACCTGCTTCCAAAAGATGTTCAATATTTAGAGATAGCGAGTGTTCCTGATCTAACTAGTTTATGTGTTTTAGCATCTTTGAATTCTGCGACAGATTTGCAAAAGTGTAGAATTGATGATTGCAATGGGGTGTGAGAGTTGGTGTCTACTTCATCTTCTTCTTCCTTTGTTCTGCCAAGCCTTGAAATCCTCCAACTTTACAATCTGAAGAATTTGGAAGCTTTGATAGGTAGAAAGAAGAAAGCGTGCAATGTGTTTCCTTGTCTTCTAGTTCTGGAAATGAGGTGTTCAAGAATGAAGGTAGTAATTAATATTGGATTGTTGTCCAACCTCAACAACCTGGAAGTACTTCATGTCATAAATTGCAAGGAAGTGGAAGAGATAATAGGAGAGTGGTTTGATGATGAGAAAGATGTAAATGAGCGTATCACACAAATCACTCTTCCCAACTTAAGGCGTCTAGTGTTGGGGGGACTGCCACGTCTAAGATCCATATGTCCCGTCTCAAGACCATTGATTTGCAAATCTCTACAGGATATTTACATAGATGGATGCCCAGAAGTTGAGCAATGTAGGTTGGGATGAGAGATGAAGTATCTACATCCGCCCCTCTTCGACCAATTCAATTAAAGGAATTTAACAAACAGAACGGGTGACGACCAGATCTTGCCTCCCTTCATGTGACTGATCCATGCTACATGTTAGTTTATTATTTGTTTATGTGCAATGTGTATGGTTTGCAATCAACAATCTGATTGTGTTTATCTTTCTTTATTTACATACTGCAATACTCTGAAGTTCATAGTCAACAATCAGTTTATGTTAAATTAATTGAATGAATGTTAAATTGTTAAATTAATTTGAAAATAAATAACTTAGAAAAAAAAAACATCTTAAATTATTAAGAAAATCCACTCAGGCCTCATCTCCTCCGTTTCTACAAACAACACGCGGCTATTTAAAGTTTTATTTTTTAATTTTTACTCTAATAGTAATATTATCTTATATTACTTCACATACTATTTATATGTTTTTTATTAATTAGTGTAATATTTAATAAATTTTATTAATTATTCCAAAAAGAGGATAAAATAAATTAATTCTTAAAACAGGTATTAAAAAATTATTTTAAATTAATTATTTGGGATGAGAGGTCAACCATCTCCCTCTTTTCAACCAATTAAACTAAAGTCACCTATGGTGAGGTGGAGTCATTAATTTAGTATTTGAATTAGTTGATTGTTGAAGTGAATGAAAAATGCATGATGTCATCTAGGTCAAGACTATTTTGATTTTAGTGAAGCCATTTCTTTCCACTCATATATTTGTTAAAATGAGTATTCAACTAATCTAGAAGCATAATTTTGAAGAACTTAATTTTTTTTTTTTTTTTAGTGCGGATTTAACACATTAGTAGATTTGTAACAACATGAATATTGACAAATATTTTATTGCCATTAATTTTTTTTTATTTTTGAAGAAATTGACATTTCTAAATTTAAACTCTTTTCATATATAAAAATTATTATACTCTAAAAATAATTATTAAGATTAATTTTACTTAAACTACGTCACCACATTATTAAAATACTTTCTGTAATATCCCTCATTTTAAAAATGGGTAAAATTTAAAACTTTCTTTTCGTAAAAACATCAAAATCTTTTTCTTCGTAAAATTTGATCAATAAAATCTTTTACTTTTACTTTTACCCGTTTCCTTTCATCTTTCTTAGCTTACTTTCATCTTCCTCAATTTACTTTCAAAATCATAACATTCTTTATAAGAAATGCAGCAGAATAAAAACAAAACATTAAATAATAAATTACAAAACTCTTTTTCAAATACTTTTTCTTTAACACTTTCGTCTAGCCAGCCACAAGATCCACCTGTGCAATCCGCCCATCAACTGTCTTTAACCTGTTCATCTCTTGCTCGTTCATACCTACATCACAAGACCTAACTAATGAGCCTAACGCTCAGTAAGTGATAAGTGAAGTGCAAATGATATGCATGATCATACGATGCAATTTAAGCCGAAGTACATACATGACAAACACCGTGGGACATAAGGAAGCTGTGGCCAAATAATTACATATAACATATCATGTGCTTCCTCATGCCGTATGTACTTTTTGTTCTGAGAACGTTGGGGATTTCAGAACGGGAGACAATGAACCCTCGACCCCATGTCTTTAACCTATTTTCTACCTCATCGTTTTATTTATATTCTCATTTCCATTTCATTGTAACTCATGGGGTGTCATTGTCATCCCGAACCCCCACACGCCCTTTACATATATTATTATGTCATATAATATGCACGTGGATTCATACAACCCTATATGCAATAATGTCTAATAAACATATCATTAAAAGAACTTAAATCTAGTAAACACACAACACACAATCCTAATTCTTGCGATGTAGGGTCCGAAGACCAAGGCACAGCAAGTATCACTTACCTGGCGTCCATAACGCATTTCTGTTTCTTTTCTTCTCTTCATACCTTTAAAACCATAACAACTATGTATTAATAACACAATCCCCTTAAACCTTCTCACTTAATACATCCCATTACCAATTCCTAGATCTTAACATATATAACGGAATAGTATACTCACAATGTAGCTCATTCCATCAATCTGTCATGATACATTAACTTTACAAAAACGAACATGAACCATACTTTCCATAGCAGAGTAGAGAACCATCTAATGCATAACATAAAATTATCGAGTGAATACTTTATTTCCTTAAGCATTCGAGACTTATAACCAATAATGATGTACAAGACATTATTCACTTTTCGCAATTTAGCCAAATATCCATTAATGTCCAACTCAACTTTCATCCATTCAATTTTATCAATATTAACAATTAATCACAATCAAAGAAAACGTCCAACAATACTCACAACATTCAAAAGAAATCCCGTAATAGAAAACCAGAGTAACAATCAATAAACTGAACAACCCATTACGGTTCTCCTCAATTAATTTTAACAAACAGTAACTACTAGAAAACCATGTCCAGATTTTGTAAAATACTTTTATTCCATCTATTCATGATAGCTTTATTGCATATGTTTTTACCGAAACATAGCAATAATCTCACAATTTAATCTCAATCATCAGAGACAACGGAATAACAAACAAACAACAAGTCTTCGTTCTGCAACATCAGTCAAAGTAACAGAGCTTTTATGCACTTTCAACCAATCATCAGACCTTCGAAAGAAACATTCTATATCCAAGCAACAGAGCACAATTTCAACCTTCACAATAGACATATCCAATAACCCATCACATAACATAATTCAGAAAACAAGGAGGGACTCCTTACCTGACAACCGAATCCTTTTTACTTCAAGAACACTCGTCCTTTCCAGTCCTCACCAAAGAATTCCCTTCAATACTCCGCCAATCCTCTTTTGCCAACACCTGTTCTCTTCTTCTTCTTGTTTCCTCTCTTTATGCTCTCAGCTTCTTTCATAGAGAGTACACCCGGGAAGGCAGAACACCCAGAACACTAAACACCCGAGAAGGCAGAACACCCAGAACACTAAACACCCGAGAGAAAACAAAATAACCAAAACACGTACCTGCTTACCCTTCAGTGCCTTCATTTATAAGCAGAAACGTACACCGCTTGGAGACCTCAGAGGAGCTGCCACGTAGAAGACACTTGCCAGCTCAAGTAATTAACTGAACCAATTCAGTTGTGGACCAACAAGACCAGTCCCAAACCAACTATTCCACCGAACCAAGCCCCTGTCTCCACTGCCATTTCCAACCGAACGCCAAGTCGTCCTTGCCATTCAGCCCTAGTTCGTCCAAGACAGAATACCAAGGGAAGAATTACTGAACAAATGAATGACTTACCATACTCGACATTGGCGGCATCGACGGGATTCCATTCCCGAGCCCTAACCGCGGCGACTCGCCGTTTCCCCGAGCCGCGACCAGCAACACACCGGCGGAGCCCAGCACCGATCATCTGTCGCCGTCGTCGCCCGAGCTCCGACGCCCAAAGATCGCCCGTCGCGATCTCCCTCGCGTTCTCCCTGCCTCTCACACTCTCTCTCTCTCTCTCTCTCTCTCTCTCTCTCTCTCTCTTTTCATTTAAATGGCCGAAGGCCATTAGGGTAATTTAACCCATTTGGTTTCATTTCCCTTGATTCAAATTTAACTAATGAATTCCTTTAATCTTCGTATATTTTAATCCCACTTTATTTAACCTTAATTATTACTCCAATAATTTTCAATATCAATTACGTCCTTAGCAACTTCATGAGTAATATCTCGATAATTTATTCGCCTAATTAAATATCTCCAATTATTTTCTAATTTATTTTTCGATATAAAAATTCGGGATATTATACTTTCACTATGTCGTACCTTAACCATATAAATGCAAGAGTAATTATGAGTGGGTATTGTATGAAAAAATGTAAACTTATAATGGATCGAAAACCATATAATTAAAAACACGTATAAACTGTGACTTGCTATGTTTGATGAGAACTTAAATATAAGTGGGTATTGTGTGAAGGGCATTCTCAAAATTTCCTTAGAACAGTGTCTCTTTTCAAGTAGATGTTTTAAGAGCAAAAAGAAAGAACTCGATTTAAAACTTGAGGGCATGGAATTCTAGAAGAGATGATGTGAAGACGAAGAATAGAGTAGAGCTTGAACGCGGAGTGGGCGACAAGAGGTTGAAAATTGGTTGAAAGAAGTAAAACAGATTGAAGATGAGGCTGAAGATAATGAGAAGCCGATAAAATTATTATGTGCACCTGAAAAAATAGAGAGAATTGTAAAGGCAAGTTCATCGGGAACTTCATCCTCTAAGCAATATAATGACCATTACTATTAAGAGTCATTCGGCTCCTCCGGTAAAGTTCACTTATGCAAGAAGAAATAAAAAGAGAGAATAATTTATTTGCTTGATTTCATATGTCAAAAATCAATTCTGATTATAATGCATATAAAAGGAACAAATCCATAATCCAATATTTGTTTGGCTTGACTTTTCCTCTAACACAATTAAAAGATCTCCATCACAATAGTCTTCTTCTTCTTCGACAACAACTTCACCTCATTGATTATTTTTCCTTTTAAATAGCTCTATTTATTTCATTTTGCAACTTACGACACTTATCTTTAATGTGTCATTAGAGCTTGTGCACCAATGATGATTCCAAGGCTCGTTCACTTAGAGCTCTCGAAATGCTGGGAAAGATTAAGAGTGAACTCGATTCAAACTTGAGGGCATTGAAGTCCAGAAGAGATGATGTGAAGACAAAGAAAAGTGCAGAGCTTCAACGCGGAAAGGAGATACGACAAGAGGTGGAAAATTGGTTTAAAGAAGTAAAACTGATTGAATATGAGGCTGAAGAAAATGAGAAGCTGATAAAATTATCATGTGCACCTGAAAATATAGCTACAATTGTAGAGGCAAGTTCATCGAAAACTTCATCCTTTAATCAATATAATGACTATTACTATAAGAGTGATTTTGTGGCATTTACATTATTGTTAAAACTATATAATAACAATTGCAGGGTGATTGTACAAATGAAGTAAATTAGGATGGAATTTGTGATGTAAATTATGAAGAAATTGGTGAAGTAATTGGAAAACAATTTGGAAAATGATTTGAGAAAGTATTTGTTTTGGGCAGTTGATAAAAAATGTAGTCGGTCCGTCATGAAGACTGCAAAATATTACAGAGTGTGGCCAAATTTGAAGCAGTCGATCGTCTGAAGAGAGCTGATCAATCAGTGCCAAAGGGAAAATATTACATAGAGCAGCAAATTTCGAAGCGGTCAATCGTCAAAGAGATGATGATTGACCGATATTTTTGAAGAAACAGAATTTCTTGCTGATTGTAAATGAATGGTTGTCGATCACTGTAAAGGAAATTGTGAGGATGATGATTTGCGACCGATCACAAGAAGGTGATCAATCAAAATATCAAGAATCGCTTGGAAAACTTGAGAACCGTCGTCTGGAAGCTGATTAGATGCTTGGAGAATGTATAGTCACGACCCATCATTATCCTTAAAAGTTAAATGCAAGTATATTCGAGTACTTGTAAGGAAAAAAAATACAGAGACAGAAAGGGAGAGTGAGAGAGAGGTTGTCTGGTGTTTTTGAGAGAAAGTCTCCTGGAATACCTAGAGTGTAGCTTCTAGGATTCTTGGTTTCATGGAAGAAGCGATATTATGGAAAACATTACAAGACAATTGGTGCAAGATGAATCTTTTAGCCTAAATGTGTTAAACTTAGTTTATTTTGATGATTAATGTTTTGAGTGAAATAATAAGTTGTTTATTGTATTTTTATTGATAATGTTCTTAATCGTTTAAACATTATATTTATACGCTTATTTATTAGAAATACCCTCAAAATGGGTATTTAAGTGTGCTAACATGTTTATCTAAGTTCATGTAGTGAATACATATCGTTTCAGGACTTAAGAAAATCAATGGAAAACATATGGAGGTGTTGTGGTTGAAGCTGATGGAGAAATGGTCGACCAAAATTGAGTTTTGGTATTCCGATCGAGACACGGTCGAAGGGTCTAGTCGAGGGACGCGACCAAAATACAACACAGATTGCTCATGAGGTTTTCAATCGAAATATGATCGAAACCGCAGTCGAGGTTGGCAACCTAAAAGCTTCAAAAATTGGTCCGAGAGTTTTCGGTCAAGATGCGGTCAAAGAATGCGATCGAGATAGGCGACTGAAAACATGGACTTAATTTTTTATGTCATTTTTTGGACGCGATGCAATCGAGGACCTGGACAAGAGAGGCAACTGAAAAGTCAAGACAATTTGCTTTTGTATCATTCCTGAACTTTTTTGGACGTGATGCGGTCGAGCTTCCAGACGAGATGTAACGACCCGATTTTTCTTACATTTAAAAATGCGTAAAATTTAAAACTTTTTCTTTTTCTTTTATAAAACAATAACGGAAAACATTTTTAATTAAACATCAGAGTTCTTTTATGAAAACTGAATCATTAAAATCCCTTTTTACTTTGATTCGTTATTAAAATCATTAAAATCAGCGGAAGACTTATTATAAAACATTTTTTTCAATTTACAGTGGAAACATAAATCATATATTTGAAAAGACAATACATAAATAAGGCGTTACTTTTCTTTACAAAATCTGTTTTCTTTTTACTTTCGTTTAGTCTAGCCAGCCATAAGTATCGCCTGTGCAAATGTTTCATCGACTGCTCCTTTATCTATTCGTTATATCTCTCGTACTTGTACCTACATCGCAAGAATTAAACTATGAGTCTAATCCTCAGTAAGTGATAATACTTAATATGCTACATGCAAATGTTGTGCCACTTTAAAACCATGTGCAGTTTCTCTTTTCGTTTTTTTTCTTTTATCTTTTATTTTTTCATTCTTACGTATTTTCTTTCTGTTTCTGTTTTCGTTCCTGTTTCTGTATCCATTTTGATATCTGTGATCGTACACGTTTTCGTATCTATTCCCGTGTCTGTATATGTATCTGTATCCGTATCTGTATCTGTATCCATTTCTATTTTTAGAAACTCATTTCTGTTTCCGTTTCCGTTTCTGTTCCTATTTCCATTTCTGTATTTGTGCTCATACCATTTTCGTATCCGTTTCCGTTCTTGTTTCTGTATTTGTATCTGCTTCTTTTCAAATTATTTTCTTTTGTTCCTATGCCGGACGTGACAAACGAACCACATAAACCTTTATCTTTTATTCTTTTCTTTTGCTCATGTGCCGAGCGTGACAAACCAGACCACAGAAACCTTTATCTTTTATTCTTTTCTTTTGTTCATGTGTCGGGCGTGACAAATCAGACCACAGAAACCTTTATCTTTTATTTATCTTTTATTCTTGTACCGGGCTTGTCCTACCGGACTACAAGAATCTTTATCTTCATTAATCGTCCGTTCTTGTTTCTTCTTGTTTTTCGTTTTTTGTTTTTCATTTTTCAAAATCGTGCATAAAAATCATTCTCGTATTCGTTTGAAATTCCTGATGTATGATGTTCATGAATGCATACAACAGTTCATATGAAAGTGTAAATAAACACTCAACGCGCGATTCACAGAACATGCTATAAAAACTGCAAACAAAGAAACATGCATTTAAATACTGTAAACAACGAAATATGCTTAGTCATATACTAATAAAGTTGTAAACAATGAAATATGCTATTAAAACTGTAAACAATGAAACATGTAAGAAAAGCGGTAAGCAACGAACCATGCATCTTCTATTCTTGCAATGTAGGGTCCAAAGCCAAAGTACACACATATCACTTACCTCGATTGCTTAAAGCGTTCAACGCTTAATCGTTATCTTTCCCTCTTCTTTTAGTACCTTCATAATTAATAACATTCAATCATTAGTTTAGTCAATTAATTAACTAATTAATCTCATCAACTTTTCCTATTGTTAATCCATACATTTTGCTTATTAAAGTTTCCTAAATAAAATTGCTTAATTAATTACAACTCAGTCTAATAGTTTTAATCCTAATTAACAATGGTTACGAACTAAGTTTAACACAAAACCAAGGTGGCAACTTAGCAACTTTATGTCTAAGCAATTAACACTTCCAAAGTAATAGAACAAATCCCTTACAATACCACTCATCCACATAAACCATGTTTAACACAAAAGATCAAGAAGCCTAAACTAACGGCAATAGCAAATCTATTTTCCAGTAACAAACCGAATCCAACATGAACTAATATCTAATAAAGTTCATTCAGAGCATAAATCTTCTTAATACATTAAGTGAAGCAACCATAGACGGAGAGTTCAATATCGACAAATCTTCAAACAGAACTATCTTGCAATACTTACAGATTTTGAACAATTAAACCAAACTGTATCATCAGCATATTGTATCACATATAGCCTATTGTATCATATTTTCAGTCTAAACTTTACAATCAATCAGAAGCTGTAATTCATACATTTGATAGTTCCAGTCCAGCGACATATAAAATCACATAATAAGATCCTCAACAGAGCCAATCCCCACAGAAAAACTCAAGTCAACCATGCAGTAATAGTGAAATCAAACATGCTACAGCAAATAACACAGGGGATCAATTCCACCAGGGAGTCCAACAATCCAGAATCCAGAATCCAAAATATAGGGAAGAGGTCCTACCCACCGCGAAGACCCGAGGCACAATTCTCCCTCCTCCTTCAATTCGCTCTCCTCCTTAAAATCTCAATCTCTCACAGTTTATAAACACATATGGCAGATTTGAATTGTAACCACTCGTCCCACGATATCAGCGATGGAAGTAGATTCTCGGATCTTATCTAGTCGTTTGAATCTTTGAAAATGTTGTTCTTCGCCGGGAACCAGAGGATTGGACCGGTTCGGTCCGCGAGCAACTAAACCAGCAGCTGCAGCGAATCGAGGCCCCTGCATCCCGTCGATTCCAGCCGTCGTCGAATCCGATCCAGCCAACATCCGGTCATTAGAGAACAGAGGAGAAAAATCCGGCCAACATACCTCGATTCAACGCCGGAAGACGCAACCCGCGTGAGCTCCGATTCCGAGCCCTAGGTAGCCCGCGACCCGACGCAGCAACTGCTCGCAGCTCGCCTCTTCTGGACGTCGAACAACGACCCCCGAGCCTTCGTCCTCCGTCGTTCATCGTCGCCGTCAACCTGCGACCTCTTCTCGATCTCACTCTCTCGCAGTCAATCTCTCTCTCTCTCAATTTTCATTTCTTCAGAAAACTAATTAAAACAAACCAATCTCTCTCTTGAACCGGGCCAAGCTCCAATAGCCTGAACCGAACCGGGAATCAATCTTCATCTTATCACACTTTAATCCTTTATTTAATTGATCTCAACTAATCTAATAAATTTCCTTTTATTTCATTTTTAGTTTAAATCGTATTTTACCAAATTTATTTTTTTTTAGTAATTTAATTAAATCTTTTATTAATTAAATTATCTTTAGTCTCAATTTAAATTCTCAATTTAATTCGCGCTTGATGACAATTAGGTCTAATACTCCGATAATTATTCAATTAATTCAAATATCCTTATTTACTTTTCAATTATTCTTAATTAAATTTCAATATAAAATTTAGGGTATCATACGAGACATGCGACCAAAAAAGCACAGAAGACTAGTTTAGTTTCTAACGGTCGGATGTGGTCGACCGAAATGAAGTGGTCGACCAAATTTAGCCGGTGTCTATATATAGAAGACCCTCCAAAGCTCAAATCAACCAATGAGAGAAATAGCAAAGCTCTGCCAAAATCAATACTCAACTTCTTAATTATTTAGTGAGCTTGTAACATACTCTCCTCATTCTTAAACTTGTGAGTTGTATTTGAGAGAGTTAGCATTTAAATTGTGCTTTCAATTCCGCAATCCATTGTACCATAACGAAAAGAGTGACACCTTACAAATTCGTCAAATAAGCCGTAACAGTCGAGCAAAGGGTGACGCCCCAAAATAGTTAAAGGAAATGGTGACGACCCGTAACAGTCATTGTAAAAAGTTTGTTTGACACCTAGAAATCAAATTTCACCAATATGTGAGATTGGACGATTAGGGATCTCCAAGTGAAACGCTTATAGCACGAACGTAGGTGAGGTTGCCGAACCGCGTAAACATATTGGTTTCATCTTTCTAACCCTCTATCTTATATTTGTGCTGGTTTAATTCATTTATATGCAGTAAATTTCATAAGGCTCAGATAATCAAATATCGCACGAAAATATTAGTCAACAATAAACCGATCTAAATGCGTAAAATTGTTTGACTCTTGAACTCAAACGAACATTTATTCAGCATTCAGCTCGACTCACTTGACACTTCTAATATAATCTAGCTCAACAATCCCCATGCCCAAACGGATCTGTCCGACATCCATCGAAGCCAACCTTGCCGACCATCCTTCATGGCCGAGCTACTCGACCAATTGCCATGTTACTAATCAAGAACTTGTCGAAAAACATAATGTATTTTGAAATATTATATAGTCTGTGTATTTTCCATTATTCCACTTTAACAAACAAGCACTGAGTTTTACTTACAAAGACGAGTCGACGTCAAATGCAGTAAGCTGGAACATTGACGGGCCGATATACGAAAGGTCTAATGGTGTGAGACTGGCCTGAATGATGATTATAAGAGAACTTGATTCCGGAGCTTCCGTCCCCGAGATGGGTGCAGTGCTGGTGGAAGCTGCTGATTGGTCGAGCCAAACATGCATCCCATCGATCGCTCTCCGGCATCGTCTCAGCGACTGTGTAGATTCCCCTTGTGTTTGTAAATGCCTGGTAATTTAGAACCTCCCCTGATTTGGTAATGCAAAGAACAGCAACCTCTGCCCCTGCACGAGGAGAATGACGAAGTTTTTGTCTATTTAGATAGGTAAAAACACGGAAAAAAAAACATTCACCTGTCATTAAGATAAATCGTTTGTCGATTTTATCGATGTTCTATAAACTCCGAGTTGAATTCATTATTGGGATTTGGAATTTTAGTTTCGGCATTCAGCTTTAGCCACGGTTTTCCATTTCAATGGTGAAGGGGAAAGACACATTTCATCTTGTCTGAGATTTTAGGACAGATTCCATCACCAAACAAGATTACTAGAAAAACTCAAGAATATGCGCAAAAGTGCTACAAAATGAAATTAATGAACAAGTAATCAACTTTCCTGGTTAATATCTCAGCGCACAATAAAAAAAACTAAAGGAACAGTAAGACTGGACAATGAATCAATGTTTGTCATCATTTGAATTCCACATAGAATGATAATTGAAAATGTAAAGAATCATGATAATTGCACATGCGTTAGATTTATTCTGAAATTTGCGGAGTTCAAATTGCAAAAACTGATTCATTTCCGACTGTGTTGGGAGATCGTAAGATTAGAAGTGTAGAGAGTTTCGTATGATGATTTAAAGTCATAGTAGAAGTAGTATAGATGAAGAACAAGAGGGATAGAAACATTCATCTGGAAAAAATCAGACAATCACAGAGTGAATTTTCTGATTACTAACAATACCATATTGTCATTCACCAGCAAATAATGGTGGTTCATTTTAGTGTTGAGCGTAAGTATTGCAGACCTTCTAAGAGTTCAACCTTAAATGGTATAAAATTTAAGATAAAACAATTATGACAATACAACTAACAATCCAAATTAGAGCCTTTTTTCTAATTCTAACAGATGCATCGCAATCTCAATGCGAATCAGAAGGCCTTAATTTGGCCGGGATGAACACTTTTCATGCAAAATCATGCTTATTATCCAGAAACGCACAAATGATTTTATTCCAGAAGCAAAAAATAGCACAAAATTAGACAAAAGAGCAAACAAGAACATAAAAAATGGACAAATGGAAAGTAGAAAAGGTGGAAAAACCTTCAAGAACGTGATCTTCGGGTCCGATAGAAGAATCGGCACAGACGTCGCAGACCACTCTGCCATGAATTTCACCAGTCCAAGCTCTCACATTAGACAGGAAGAGGACGAGGAGAGAGAAACACATCAACAGCTTCATCTTCCCTGATTCCTTCGATGAATTTGGGTCACCACTTTCACAGATTTCTGATCGAAGAGCAAAATTGGAGTATCAGTTCCGGACAACTTAATAGCCAGGCAGTCGTAAGTGGGTGGACTGGTTGTGGGCCTCCCGCTGAGCCGAGCCAGGTTCTGCTAGCTGGTTTGTCGGTAGAAGGTTGAAAGTTGAAACTCAATTCACATAAGCCGACCCGATCAGACCCACAAAATTAAAGCTTTAATTTTGAGGATTTGTTTAATTTAATTTTTTATTTTTTAACAAAATAAACCTTAAACTTTACCATGAACAATATAAATATTAAACTAATTTTTTTGATCGGTTTGGTTCAAATGCTGCTACGCTTCTAGATTTTCAGTTTAGATTCTGTAAATTTTGTTTCGTTTTTATTAATTTAGTCTGTTTACCATCACTACAAAAACTAACAGAAACTATTTAGAAAGCAAAATTCCATATTTATTTTGTTAAAAAAATTTATGATTTAAGTTAAACCAATTTTAAAATTTAAAAACTTATTTTATTCAATAACAAAATTCAAATTAGACTAAAATTATCTACTCTACATTTATTATCAACCCAAATTTCGAAGCAAGTAAAAAAATTCAAAAATTATTTAATAAAAAATTTGCATACTTTTAACCCAAAATCACTTTAATTTTTCATAAATTTTGATCCGCAACCAAGAACACAAAAAATCAAGTAGAGACCGAACCGAACCGAGCAAGTTCTTTCGGTTCCATCCAATTCAATTATATATTGACATCTTAGACACACATAATCTAACCTTTCATCATTAATAATTTCAAAACTTTAAATATTTATGCGTAATCAGTTCGTGTGCGGTCGACGGAGTGTTTCTTGCATGTAGCTTCTCGGGATCAGGCTCGGTGATTAAACCGTCACCTAATCCAAGATAGAAGTTAATCCAATAGCCAAAGATTATGATGATTTAAAACACTATAAACAGCAAAAATAGAAATAGAAAAAACAAGATATACCCAAATTGGCTCGATAAACTAGAGAAACTACGAGAGAGGCAGCTAAATAAACATGGGTTTATATCTTTTTTAACTAAAATTGGAACATTTTTGACTTGGTCTTCTGCCTGCCCAAAATCAATGGCATTGAAGAAGATGAAGGCAAAACAAACAGCGATGAAGAAAGTAGAGAGACAGAAAATAAACTGGTTTTTCCTGGAAAGTTTTTCTTGGTAGCCAAATATACTGATTTACAGAATTCCCAACAGAAACATAGACGTGAGGGATTCTTTTAGACATAAATTCCTCTGAGATTTGATCCAAAATATTAGATGATCATTGTACCTGAAGGGTGTGAAAGGGAAGGAATATGATCTGCTTTCCATGCTGCAAATCTCAAGAAAGATCCAATAGGAAGTCATTGAACAAGAGCATTAAGGAGTACCATGATGCAAAAAAAAAACTAGCCTCATTTGCTAACATCTCCTTCAAATCTGGTATATTTTACTCAAGAACTAGGCAAATATTTTCATTTTCAATTGTTGCAGCCATTTACCAATTTCCATTGCTTCCCACAATCAGTTTATCCTTTTTGGTGACAAATTCTGCTGGCACATCCTTGATTTTTGAATCCAGTGTGTTCACTTTTTGCAATTTCTAGAACCCTCTTTCCCCTATCTATCTTTATGTTTGATTTATTACTAACTAGAATGATTTTCTGGCATCTTCATTTGATTGTTCACATATGACAAGACTCAAATTTGCCCCTTTATCTGCACATAACAATTTCAATTTTTTCCAACAATCAAAACATCAACAGACCCCATTTTCATTTTCAATTACCGTTGTATCGTGCGTGGGGTTGGAAGGGGGCGTGTAGGGTGAGGCCTTAAATGATAAAGAACTAGGTGTGGGAGTGGGGAAGGCATTGGGGTGGCATGGAGGAGCCTATAAGCGGTTGAGGAAGTTGTTTTGGAATAGGCAGCCCACTGGAATGAATATTGATAAAATTAAATGAACCAAGTTTTTAACTCCTTTTTTGTAGGAATTTGTTTTGGTTGGGTAGGAGTATCAGGCATTACAGGTAACTTATTGTGAGGTTTCTTGTAGGTGGAGTTCCTTTTTTCCTACTGGGTAGCCTATTATACATATTTCTGTAACAATTTTGATTAATTATAAAAAAATCCAATTTGTTGATAAATTTTGTGAGCTATCAAGGGTCCATTTTATCCTCATCCACTTCATCCATTTTAGTAATTTGCTTGATCCTTCTCTCTATCTAACTCAATGTTATCAACGGTATGACTTCATCGCATGAACATTTGTGTGTGTAAGGTGGCTCAGATATCCAAAATTAACTTTTTTTGAGAAAACAAAGCTACCATGAATATCTAAACAAAAATTTTAACTCTAACTCTTCAATTTTGACAGATGGCAGTAAAAGAAGATACATAAATGAAGAGATAAAGAAGATAGGTAAAGGAAACATATCTGCTCAGATTCTCTCTTTCCAAGAGCTCTGCACTGCAACTGAAAATTTCAACCCGGATAATTTGATTGGCGAAGGTGGCTTTGGAAGAGTTTACAAGGGTCACATTGGAGGAAGCAAACAGGTAAATATCTCAATCTGCTCCTTTCTTTGATGAGAAGTAGTCTGAAGTTTCTATTACTTGTTGTTGAGATTCTGTTGAATGTGCAAAAAAGCCAATGGAAAACACCTTCCATCAGATTTAAAGCTGGAATTTTCACCAAAATATGCTGTGAAGGTTGTTTCCATTGGCTATTTTGCAGGTACAATGAAATTCCAACAAGTACCAAAAATTTGGCAAAGACTTGGTTCCTCTTCTTGTTGAAGGTTGTGAACTTTTTCACTTCAACGATCTTTTTCATTTGCCCTCCAAATTTGGGCTCTGAGAAGAACAACCTGCTATTTTTCATCCCTTTTTGGTCTTTGTTTCTTCTTCTGTCCAGGCTGTGGCTGTTAAGCAACTCGACAGAAATGGATTTCAGGGAAATAGAGAGTTCCTTGTAGAGGTTGTGATGTTGAGTCTTCTCCACCATCCTAATCTGGTGAATTTGGTCGGATATTGCACTGATGGTGAGCAGAGGATTCTTGTGTATGAGTACATGTCTAATGGATCGTTGGAAGGTCACCTTCTTGGTAAGCATATACTTACTTTAATTCTCCAGGCATTGATTAAAAGCTTAACTCATGTAATTTTCAGATTTAGCTCCAAACAAAAGTCCTCTGGATTGGAAAACTAGGATGAAAATAGCAGAAGGAGCAGCAAAAGGACTCGAATACTTGCATGAAACAGCAGATCCCCCAGTGATATACCGCGATTTCAAAGCATCAAACATACTGTTGGATGAAGAATTCAATCCAAAACTATCTGATTTCGGCCTCGCCAAATTAGGTCCAACCGGTGGTAAAACTCATGTATCGACTAGAGTTATGGGAACCTATGGTTACTGCGCTCCAGAATACGCACTAACGGGGCAATTAACCACAAAATCCGATGTTTATGGCTTTGGAGTGGTGTTTCTGGAGATAATCACTGGAAGAAGAGTAATAGACAATGCCAGACCCAGCGAAGAACAAAACCTAGTTACTTGGGTATGTTTCTCAGAACCACCTGGAAATTTCTAAGAAACTCAGAAAATTTTTTAACTTTTTCCACTTGTTTTTGCAGGCTCAACCTCTGTTTAAAGACAGAAGGAAGTTTACCTTAATGGCAGACCCGATGCTGGAGGGGAATTACCCGGTGAAGGGGCTTTACCAAGCCCTAGCAGTTGCAGCAATGTGCCTTCAAGAGGAAGCAAGCACGCGGCCATTAATAAGCGACGTGGTAACTGCTCTTGAATTTTTAGCTACAGATAAAAACGAGGAGGCTTAATGCGGCCTCGGCTTTTCCCGACAACAAAGGCGCGGTGTAAAAGCTATCGAGATCGATAAAAGACGACGATAATAAGGGATACAGTCTACAGAACCTGCAACAAAAAAAAAAAAGGAAACGAGAAGCAAAGCAGGTCGCCGTCGTCGAGCATTTGGTTGTGTTGCACGAAGTTGTGAGATTAAATGAGATAAAGTGTTTGACATTTGTAAAGGATATTGAGTAGATTGCACATAGATTGAGAATCGCCATCGTTGTCCGCAACTTCTATGAACAAGACTAGAAGAGAATGAAATGATAATCTTTTTACAACATACTTTCCAACTCAAGTTGGCACGGTAAAAGAGTATAATATTTAAAATAAATTATTGGGTAAATGACAAATCAACCATCCTAATTTTAAATCAATGACAAGTCAACTACTATGAATTTTTTTTTAACAAGTTAACCACTCACGTATGTTAAAATGACAAATCCAACATCACATAGACGTTTACCGTTAAAAAGATAGGAGTCAACGTCTGAACGTCAGAACGACCTGCTCCGGCGTTCTGAATTCCTGAATTCTTCAGAACACCCATGCTGGGTGTTCTGAATTCTTCATAAAATCAGAATGCCCCGCATTGGGCGTTTTGAATTCTTCATAAAATTAGAACGTCATTCGGCGTTCTGAAGAATTTAGAATGCCCAGCGTTGGGCGTTCTGAAAAATTCAGGAATTCAGAACGCCGGAGCAGGTCGTTCCGACGTTCAGACGTTGGCGCCTAGCTTTTTAATGGTAAACGTCTATGTGATGTTGAATTTGTCATTTTAACATATGTGAGTGGTTAACTTGTTAAAAAAAATTTTCATAGTAGTTGACTTGTCATTGATCTCAAACCACGATGGTTGATTTGTCATTTACCCTAAATTATTAATTACAAATATATAATAAATGTCAATTCATCAAATAAAATTATAATATAAAAGTTAAAAGTAAACTGTTTGAAAATTATTATTTTATTGATAATAAATTTCACGCGTAAATTTTTTATTTTCAATCATGATGTTTAAAATTTGATCCGTTTTGTGACATATTGGCTTCGAGTAAAATTTTCAGTCAATTGATGAAATTAGTGAATTTAAGAGTCACTAAGTGGTAAATAAATTGAGAATATTAATTCGATGAATAAGAATTATATCAGGACAAAGTTGGGTTGATATTCAAAAACGTCAAAGAAATTAAAATTTTAAAAATGGTTATATTTTTATATACAATATAAATTAAATAAATAGTAATTTAAAATATAAAAATTTAATAATTAAATTTATCTAACACCTTAATATTTTTTTTTATTCAACAACTTGAAGTATAAGCAGTTTTCAATGAACACCTTCCGTTTTCTTCTCCGTTTCTTCTGTTAACAGATCTTCCAAAGAACGGAAGGTGTTCATTGACTCCATTTTTGGTCGTCGTAATGCTTCGATTCTTCATCTTCTCATCATCCATTGAGAAAATTTCCATCCATTCAAATACGAATGCGCGACTCGTATTTCCCATGAGACTCCAGAATCGGGCCGAACAAGAAATTTTCCAGAGTAATCAAAGTCTGAAGGCGATTTCCAGAGCACATTTCTGGAAGAAGAGTTCCGGTTAGCTTATTAGAAGAAAGATTGAGAAGCTGAATCTTCCCATTCTTTCCAAGACCTTGAGAAATCCAACTGGTGAGGTTATTTTCCCACAACTGCAACACTTCTAGCTCCGGCAAGTCTCTGATAAAGTCCGGAATCACTTCGTGAAGCTGGGTTATCTGAAGCAAGGTTTGAAGGTGACCTTTGAATCACCGAGGTCAAATGATTTCATTGCAATCGTATTTGAAATGCTTATTGCAGGCTTTTAATTTAACTAAAATGCTAATTTCTTTTGTTGCGATAAATGAGTTACATGTGGTTTTTTCTCTATTGAGTTTGATCCAGTAGGGTTTCCGAATTTGATTAAGGAGTTCCTGTAAGTTAAACACAGACGATCTAAACATGCTTTTGGTAACAGAATTAAAGCTTTTAGATCTATG
>CM039477.1:25853989-25925092 GCA_022433065.1 Begonia loranthoides | reverse complement strand
TAAACACAGACGATCTAAACATGCTTTTGGTAACAGAATTAAAGCTTTTAGATCTATGCGGAATAAATTCAAAACAATTACCTCCAGCCATTGACGTGAAAAAACGGGGACAGCTGCTTTCCTTTCCTTTAGAGTTTCTTCTAAATCCAATTGATTTCTCTACGATGGTGTATTTTCTGAATGAAATCACTGGATTTGAGAACCTCTTTCTCACTGAACAAAATTCTCTCAGAATTTTAAAAACGCCGTCTCTTCGAAATTTCATCAATCCTTTGAACAGCAGTTTTTTATAACAAAAATTGGGCGCATGTATGTAAATAGTGTTCACAGATAAACTCACAAAAAAAATACAGATCATATTCAATTGCCTACCAACTCCCATTAATTGCATTTGACTTCTTGCCAACTATCAGTGTGCAATTGATTTCCAACAGTTCCTATCGGTATTGTTCTCATAAATTGCTTAGTTTCTGAAAAAGGGTTTTCAATATGTTGGACAAATTTCGATCACTGTATCAGGATATGCTCTTTTCAAGTCTGCGATTCTCAAGTTAAGTTTGAGTTATTTTTTTTCATACTTTGGGAAGAAAGATTATTAGTGATTATTTCTAGCTGTTGATATTGATAAGAGCATTAATGGAGGTCTCAAATTGTTCTCTGGAAATGCTTTTACCATTGAAATCAATCAGTGAAGTTCAGATGTCAAAGACCCAGATAGGGCATTCACTTGAAGAAACAGAGTATAGAGATTCTGAAGTTGGACAAATCCATTGACTTCAAGCTCTTTAACATACCAAGTTCAGATGTCAAAGACCGGCATTCACTTGAAGAAACAGAGTATCGGGATTCTGAAGTTTTCCCAGCTCCGGTGGTATTTTACCGGTTAACCGGCAGTTGGCAGCGTCAAACAGTACCAACGACGATAAGTTTCCGATCTCCGCTGGTATACAACCTTCATAGTTATTACAGAGAAGAGACCCATATGTCAAAAACTGCTCTTTCTTTCCATTTTTGTTTTCTAAAATTTGTGTCTTTTTACAGGTAGTTCGGAAGTTGGTTCTTCAAAGGCCTTGACGTGAATTAAAAACCTTCAACGGAGGCAGACGACGGCGACGTATTGCCAACGTACAATGCGGCGATATCGTTTCCGATGTACATGGGTGGAGGAGACGGAGCTGGAAATGAAATGGAACAGCCGAGCAGAGCTTCCGAGCGAGAGAGACTAGTGATTTGGACTAAAAATATTAGAAACATTTTAATGTTTTTTTATATATAATAAATTTTTAACGGTGATAGACGGCGAGGTGTTCATTGAAAACTGCTATACTTCAAGGCGTTGAATAAAAAAAATAAAACATTAAGGTGTTAAATAAAAAAGTACCCAAAGTTCAAGGTATTATATAAAAATAACCTTTTGTGGAATATGTTTATAGATTTAAGGTTTATGTAGGAGTATTGATCATTTGCAGTTAAAAACGGTGGAATCAGCGTGTTTCTATCGTGGAAATCACATTGGAAGGTCACCGATTGATTGTGGTAAAGGGCAAGAGTTTTGGCAAGATTCAAGCTAATTTGCATTCGATTGTTGTGGAGCGGTTGACCGCACTAGCTGTTTGGTTGACCATAGCTTGAACCAGTTGACTGCGTCAGTGCCCAGGTCAACCACTACAATGCTTGGTCAAACACTACATAGCCCTAGTTTGTGGCACAGTGTAGTTTTGTGCATTTTTTGTCGTTTACAGGTTGGTTTGGGTTTCTAGTCCCAATAGAGGGCCTATATATGATCCTTTGTAATTTATTAATAGGAATTCTTAATATTTGACATATTTTTAGGTTCGAATGAGTTCGTGGATTACGAGTCGTTACCTAAGGTTGCTACTCCTTTTGGTAAAAGGAGAGATTGTTGTCGAAATGGAGATTTTATACTTTATCGTATTGTATCACATCATAGTTTTTAAAACTTTATTTTGTAGGTTGTCTTGTATGAAAATCTGATAGAGGTTGTTCGACAACACGTCAATTTTTTATATTACATATGTATATATGAGTTTTATACATTTATTTGCAGGTGCATGGTATTTTATTGATTGTTTTGTTACTGATATAGGAGGATGAATCTTTTTGATACTTTGGACGGTCACGTCATCAAAGTATCAAGAAGCTATTATAGAATTTATTCTATTGTGTGAAGTTGTTTTATTTGTACGCTATGTGAAAATGGATAATAAAGCGGTGGTGACATACTTTTTGGGTTTCAAATCCCTAAACTTGATCATGGTGTATTTGGTTATTTGTTATTAACGGTTATGTAATCGTGAGCCTTGCTCGTCGGCAACCTATCTGATGCTACTGTATTTTCGGATTGCTATCACTTTTCCCTTTTTGGCACATGAGGTGGTGCCCAAAAATTATCATTGCCTTTCTATGTGTTTGTTTGGGTGAGTCTTTGAGTGATCCCCTATTTTCACAGAGACTTGTTTTATGATGAAAAACCTGGTGGAGCTATTTCAATAATAGTTGTCTATGTATATAGTCTCGTTTTCTAACTGCTCATCGGTGGACAGTGTTGTCAATTTCTTACAACGTTGAAAATGATTTTTAATGATTTAAAATTCACACATAATATTGTGTTGGTCATGGTTTTGATGTGAAAAGTAAAACTATTTTACATGTATTGCATTTTATATAAGTTTTTTTTTATAGAATTAGTCACTCACTCCAACAACTATATCAATCTTAGGTAAAGACAAGGTGGGTAAGGAGTAGCTTTTATGTAACATACCTTTTGAATTTATATATCTTATTTTCCCTTGAGTGTTCATTTCTTTCATGGTGAGGACTTGTCTGTTTATTTGGGTCTATATTAAGGTATTTGAATGGTACTGTATAATTTGACTTTGGTTGCACATTGTTCATTGTATTATTACTATCATTTCCTCGTAATCAATACGTGGACCTATACCCATTTCGTGTAAGTTATGATTTAAATTTGTGTTCAAGTATTCTGCTGCGAATCAAAATTTAGGTTAAGTGATCAGGTTCACTCCGAATATCGAGTCGTTTGACCAGCATTTCTATTACGTTTGTCTTTGAGTCGTGACAAACATAACATTACTCCAAAAAAAAAACTTTAAAACTAAGATCTTTCACTCAAAAAATTAATTTTATTCAAGATAAAATGCAAATTTGATCCAATCATAGTGTATTAGACAATTGATATTTGGACCCAAGCGATCTTTCTCTTGACAACCTCAATTCCCTCGATAAAGTTCAAGTAGTCAATGAAGCAAAATGCAGGTTCCATTTGCCCATAAATTTTTAAATTACAGTTCTCTTCCAAATGGTTGAGTCAGTGCATTTTATTTTTTTATTATATCAAAAAATTTGAGTAACATTTTTAAAACTAGGTTTACCTCGAATTTGTTATTACTTATAAGTGTGTAAAATACGAGGGAAGACACTCAAGACGGGAATTGGATTGGTTCGGTTTCATCTTCAACATAGATTGAATTGATCCGTTTGCAAACAAAAAAATGTAATTGATATCAAAGTATTGAATTGACCGAGCAACGCAACAAGTGCTAATATGATTTTACTCAAACAAAAATATGAAATAATTGTATAAATGATGAAAAAATGACCTAGAAAATGTCATAGGATATGTCTATTGTAGACATATACTATATAACTTGACGTCGACGAACTCGTTGATGAAGTTCGCACCAACACTAGCACTGCGAACAAAACTTGCGGGTTGCACTGTTACTGGAGACATGACGAGAACAATTTTAGACTTACTGGCTGAGGATTGTAAGCCAAGTATCATAATTTATAGACCGGAAAGAAAATTTCGCATGATCACAAGACAAGGACACCAGCCAAGGGGTCTAGACTCAGGGATTTCGTTTTGTGAATCACTAACAATTGTTGGTTCGGTTCGATTTGGGTTACCTAGTTCGTAACACTAAAAACTTACAGTCAAATCAAACATTTCACTTCGATCCTACAATCGAACCGAATCGATTTCCACACTTGGGTCTACAAATTATTTACAATTAATAAAATAAATTTATTATTTAAAATAAAAAGTTTATTGAATTTTTTTTTTCTGCAAATGGCATATCGGTAATTAAATAATTCTTCAAGCCTTATTTAACAGAAAATTTAGAGTGAGATAGGAGCAAATATTATGGTAGCCATTTATTCGTCCGTTAAAATAGGAGGGTTTTCTCAAAACGCGCAAGGGTTTAACTCCACCTCGTCATCTCCCTCTAGCGCTCTGTCTCCCATGGCTTTTCTCTGCTCTGCTCTAATCTCTAAGTCCTCACCAACTTGTCTCCTGCCAAATTCAGTGTCTTCTTAGAGTTTAGTTTTGTTTACGGGTTTAGCCCGAATCGCATTTCAAGACGGCTCCTCCTGTGAGCAACTGCGGAAGCAAACTGAGCAGGGTTGCGGAAGTTATGGCCATGGGGGTTTCCTCCTCCCAAACTACTCCTTTGCGGCCATTCTGGCCCTCCTGCTTCTTGATATACCGTTCTGGTGCTCTCTCGAACTCTGTGGGTTATTCTTCTTTGTCGTTCTTGGCTTCCTCTAGGGCCCTCCGCAGGTTTGGTTTTCTGCCTCGCTTGAAATGGCTTTTTTTTGGGGCTATTCTTGTTTCTTTCTTATGTTTTTTTTTTTTTGTGTTCACATTTCCATGTTTATTTGAATGTTGCTCCGTTTGGGGAAAGGTCTTGCTATGTATTGTTTGGTTCTTGAAATTTGAAAAAAAATGAGTGCTATTATCACGGGTTTATATTTGAAAATATGAGTTTCCTGGATTCTTTATCTTATCGCTGTTTGTATGACAATCAAATTATAAAAGGACATCAATTTATTTTGTGGGCGTACTACTTTAAAAGATCAATTTTAACTGAACAGAGAAGTTATTGTTTTGTAGTCAATATTTTTAGCTAATATATTGTTACAGTTGAGTCACCTTCACCTGCAACTTAACTAAACAACTTCAAATCTACAGGAAGTCCATATTAATTGCAACAAATGTCTTACCAAAATAACAAGTAAATAGTAAAAGGAAAAATAATAAGGGAGAAGTAGAAATAGGGGTAAACGAGTCAATGGATACAGAAGAGAAAAGGGAGAATAACAGAGAGAACAGGGAAGGGAGATAGGAGATCTTTCAGGGTTTTTCATCTATGCCCTTCTTTTCTCAATTTCTTCAGCTAAATAATCTTCAGCTCTCACAATGGCTGCCACGTCAGCATTATATTGAGGGTCCCAAACAATGCCGTTTGGTCTTTGGCGCCTAATTCTGACATGTATCGGGTGAAAAAAATGGAGTAATGAAAAAGTGACATGTAGCCTGTGGAGTGGCACCTGGCGGTACTCTTTATGTACTAGAAATTACAGGCTTGTCTTACAACTGAGAATGCAATTCTGTTTTCATAATCATTTATTGTTATATGTATGAAAACAAATAAGATTAGATTAAATGCTTCGTTCTTATGAGTTGTAACACTTTGATTTTGGCTTTGGGATATGAGGAAATTGATCACTATCATCTAACTTCTAAACATTAGTATATTTAGAGGTCTGATCAAAATTTCTGGTAGGTTTATTATGACTTGCTGCCAAAAATGGAAAAACTCCTTGATATGTTTTAGTCTTATGGAGGAAACTCGTGGATATATAAGTACTGAAGATTCAGTTAGCGGGGATTTAGATTGGATTCAGCAAAGTGGTGAAAGATGAAATAAATATAAGTTAAATGCTTGAACTTGTGTATGTTTATTTTAGTCGTCATGCTTTTTGGGTTGCTTTCAGTTCATGTTTTGCCATGCCTAATATTGTTTCCATCTTAGATTATTATACTGTAGATTATAAAGATACTGATCAAATTATTGGATCAATACCACATCTATTACCTTATGGCATTGTTATAAATTGCAGGAGTGAAGTTTTCAAAATTAAAAGGGCTGATCATATATCTTCAAATATTACCTTGTTCAATGATTTATTCCGGTGTCAACAAAGTTCATTTTTCAACTCTCACTCTCAAGTTGAAGCTTATAAATTTAATGAGAACGGAAGGATATTTCTCTCTAATGAACATGAGTGGTCCAGAGTGACTCGGCAGATTAAGAAAGAGCGCTTGGATAGATCTAGAAGTGGGGTGAAAGATGCCAGTGGGAGGCCAGCGGATACAGAAGATTGCAGTGACCATATGAAGTTAAATTATGATGAAAATGATCAAATTTCAAAGGTTTTAGCAAATTCTGGAAGTTTTTATAGTAAATCTTTTTCATGTTCTGATCAAACAAGTACTTCAACTAATAGGTCACAATATGAATCCTCTAGTGTGGAACACATAATGTGTGAAAAGAGCGAACCTGTAACAGTCATGGGTACTAGATTTGATAATGATAGGGAAGCTTCAATCTTGTCAATGCCTAGAATACATATTAAAGGGAAAGATTATATGCAGTCTAATAATGCACAGAGGAATAAGTCTGCTTCTTCTTCGACAACCTATGATACTCGTTCTCCAGTTAATAATGGCAACAACAACACTATGTTGAAAAAACTGAATGGTCTACCGGTTATTGGTTCAAGGAACTTGGGCGCATATGAGACACATAGTGTTGAAATGGATGCTCAATCATCATCTCAATATAACTTGCTGGAAGAGGATAAGTTGTATACTGAATTCATCGAAGCTGCTAATGTATTGAAAGGGAACATTACAAATGATAATATTTCTGAAATCGCCACCTTTAAAGACGATGCTAAAATCACAAATGTTGTTGGTGATGGTAAGATAGATATTCAGGAGAGGCTTAATAGTATTTATGACAAGGTTTTGGTTGTTAATAGTATATCTAGAGCCAAGGAAGTTGTATTGATGCTTACTAATCAGTACAGGGATCTAGTCCATGCTTGTGATACTGAGGTATGTAATTGTTTTTTCGTTAGTTTATGCATGTAATAGATAAGCAACTCTTTCTTACGTAACAATTTGCATTGTTGATCCACAAATGATCAAGTGCTTGATCTCTTGAAATTTATAGATTTACATACTTGTAATTACTAGGTGGCCAAGATTGATGTGAAACAAGAAACACCTGTTGACCACGGTGAAATAATATGCTTCAGCATTTATTCTGGACCAAAAGCAGATTTTGGAAATGGGAAATCTTGTATCTGGGTAGACGTTCTTGATGGTGGTGGTACGGAACTTTTGCTTCAGTTTGCCCCTTTTTTTGAGGACTCGTCCATCAAAAAGGTGAGAGCATAGTCTGATTAGCCTTTCTCGATATCCATAATAATATTAATGCTTGGTAATGCCAAGTAGTTGTGTTATAGTTGTTGCTGTATAATTATTTTGACTTCTTTTAGCCTCTTAGACACATTGTAATCCTATTAATTAAAAGTTAAAACCAACACATTACCCTACTGCTGGGTTTGCATGTGCATGGACTTTGGACATTGGGGTATGGATATTTCGGATTTCATATCATAGATATTATAAATATTTGGCATCATTCATTCTCTCAAAACACTGCAATTACCGTCAGGTTAAGCCTTGTGATGTGAAAGAGTATTTTGCTAATCAAGTTCTTGTTTGATCTCCCAGAAAATTGTCACTTAAATATACTGTGTAGAAAAAATAAAAAAAGTTTTAACTGAACACAATTTTTATTTAGACATTCCCAACTAGCTCTAAAATGCTCTTGATTTCTCTCGAGATTTCCAATAATTGCTCTTGGTTTGACCAACAGTATGACTAAGGTTGGAGCTAGACAAGAGAAAAGACTTTGACTTGATATAAGCTTTTTTTTTTCCGGTGGAGGGAAGGATAGAGGCTTGTTATCAAACAGACCTCTATTTTCAAGAATACTGAAAGCATGAGAAAAGGAAATACCACAGAAGTTGAAATCCATGTTTGTCTTATTTGTTTGATATTAGTTTATACATACGCTATTGAAGATCAATCCTGTAGGTGATGGATTTTCCTTATCTGTAGATCTGGCACAATTACAGCTTTGATAATCATGTTATTGAAAACTATGGGATTAAGCTCTCGGGTTTTCATGCGGACACAATGCATATGGCTCGGTTGTGGGATTCATCTAGGCGAGCAAATGGTGGCTATTCTCTTGAAGCTCTTAGCAGTGATGAAAAAGTCATGTCTAAGGCACAATTGTGTCATGAAAAAGAGTTGTTTGGTAAAGTTTCAATGAAAACCATCTTTGGTAAGAAAAAGACAAAGAAAGATGGATCTGAAGGAAAAATTGTAGTGATTGCTCCTGTTGAGGAGCTGCAACGGGAAGAGCGGAAATCATGGGTGTGCTACTCGGCATTAGATGCAATATGCACACTGAAGCTGTATGAAAGCTTAAAAAACCATTTATCTCGTATGGAATGGGACATGGAAGGGAAAAAAATATTCAGAAAATCCATGTTTGATTTCTATGAGATATTTTGGCGACCATTTGGGGAGCTTCTTGTCAAAATGGAAATGGAAGGAATGCTTGTTGATCGAGCATATCTTGCTGAGATAGAGAAGTTGGCCAAAACTGAACAAGTAGTTGCTGCTAACAGATTCCGAAATTGGGCCTCTAGGTATTGTCCTGATGCCAAATACATGAACGTGGGAAGTGATGCGCAAGTGCGCCAACTCCTCTTTGGTGGAGCTGCAAACAGGTTTGCTTTTATTTTATAACTTTTTTGAAGTTTATTGTTGATTGGTAAAAGCATTGGATAAGTTTTCAGACACCAAAATTAAAGTTTTTTTTTTTTTACAGTAAGGACCCTAATGAGTTTGTTCCATGCGAAAGATCTTTCAAAATACCAAACACAGAGAAAGTGATAATGGAAGGCAAGAAAAGCCCCACTAAATTTCGGAATATCACACTGACAAGCATTAAGGTTCCTTTGCCAACTGAAATTTACACGCCCACTGGTTGGCCATCAGTTAGTGGAGATGCTCTGAAGATACTAGCTGGAAAAGTCTCAGCACCATTTGATTTTGTGGATGATGCTTTTGAAAATGATGAGGAGATTGAAAATGCTGAAGCAATAAGTCATAAGGTTTTAGATGATGAAACATCAACCAGTTCAGAGGGTGTCGAATCTGATTATGGAACAGCTTTTTCAGCATTTAGAGTAAAAGAAGAGGGAAGGGAGGCTTGTCATGCCATTGCCGCCTTGTGTGAAATTTGCTCCATAGACTCTTTGATTTCCAATTTTATTCTTCCCTTGCAGGTATTGTCTACATAAATAGAATCATTGACATTTGGTAGTAATTTTCCAAAAAATATTGAACTTTGAACCGTTGAAGTGTGCATATTTTTCTTTTGCATGTAAAGGGCCTTTCAATTAGAAGAAAACCGGGAGATTTTATTATTTTCAATTGAATCATAGAAAACTAATTGCTCACTGGACTTACCATGAAAAAACTTTATCTTAATGATTAGTTGTTGATATATGTATATGCTACATCTTTTGTTATTAATTAAATGAAACAGTATTCATCGAGAATTATTGGTCAACTTCGTTGTATAAGATGCTTTGTTAAAATATATTATTTATACCTTAAAGAGTCTAATTAATGTCAATTTCAAACAATCTATAACTTCAGTCTATTTAATATTTTGTGAATTTGATTATTTATACCTTAGGGAAGTAATATATGTGGCAAGAATGGACGCATCCATTGTTCGCTGAATATCAACACTGAAACTGGTAGATTGTCAGCGAGGAAGCCAAATTTGCAGGTTCTTAATTTTTCAAATAAAGTATATTTTCAATTGATAAAGAAATTTGTGTTATGTATTTTCATTTGATTAGTAACTGAATCAGCTATACTCTGGATTATCTACGGAAATTTTTTTTTTCATCTTAGCTGATATGATCGGTTGTGCCATCCTTGATCGGTGAATTCAAATTTACCATTATTGTCAGGCATGTTGAGCACTCCTAGTTTACGTTTCCAATCTGAAGTCGAAAGGCAGAAAAATGGTCTTCATATTATCCTCTGGCATGCCTATTTCTTTTCCTTCTCGGTGGTTGATTGATTCCATACTACATGCATGCATTCAATTTTGGGGGATTTCAGCAATATTGTGTTTGTTTTACCATGCATAGGATACTGTCTTACATTGTATGACTTCTTGGTTTAACTTGATAAAGAAAATGAAAACCACGTCTTTTTAATTTTAGATTATGATTATATAGAGATTAAAAAGTTGTTCTCGTTACCATTTCTAAAACCAGAATCAGCCAGCTTTAGAGAAGGATCGCTATAAAATCAGACAGGCATTTATATCTGCCCCTGGAAATTCTCTTATTGTTGCTGATTACGGACAAGTAAGTCATTTATATATTGTAATACTCTCCTGAATTCAATTCTTGACTGATGTGAACATTTGTCTCACAGCTGGAACTTAGGATACTTGCTCATCTTGCTGATTGCAAGAGCATGCTCGATGCCTTTAAAGCTGGTGGAGACTTTCATTCTAGGACGGCTATGAATATGTACCCCCATATTCGTGAAGCCGTTGATAAGGGAAAAGTGCTTCTTGAATGGGTTCCACAACCTGGTGAAGATAAACCTCCGGTCCCATTATTGAAGGTAAAATTTGCTCCCTTCTGATCTCTTGTCAATATTTTCCATTATGGCTGAATATACTTGTTCATGGTTTTGTTTGATGGATTCTTTTTTCCTCAACCCCTCTGAGTTCTTCTTTGATTTCCTTTTAATGTATAATGATAGCGTTTCTTTTGTTAGGACGCATTTGCTTCTGAAAGAAGAAAAGCCAAAATGCTTAACTTCTCAATTGCATATGGGAAAACACCTGTTGGTCTTGCTCGAGATTGGAAGGTATCTGTGTTGAATCAAGAAAAGAAAATCCACATTTCTTCTTAATCACAATGTTCTTATCGTATATTATCTGGTTCTATACTTTTGTATAGGTTTCTGTGGAGGAAGCAAAACATACAGTTGATCTATGGTATAAAGAAAGGCAAGAGGTTCTTACTTGGCAAGAAGCTCGGAAGAAAGAAGCTCTGAAAAACAGATGTGTTCACACATTGCTAGGACGTGCACGGCAATTTCCCTCATTGGAACGTGCTACCCGCGCCCACAAAAGGCATATTGAAAGAGCTGCTATCAATACTCCAGTTCAGGTTCGGTTGTCTTTCTTACTTCACTCTTTTTCTTTTTTCCTTTTAATCAGCAAGTCCCTTTCTTATTTTATTCACAAATTCCAGCAAAACAGAATTCCCCAGATGGAAAAAGTGATGGGATTTTTTTTCTTGAATCTTTGCTTCCTAGACCAAAAAAAAAAACAGAAACTGCATAGTCCGAATCCATCTTGCATCTTCTCCGGAGCAATAGTTAACGAGACACTTTAAAGGTTTCTTGCATGTTATGGATCTGACTTAAGCTACTGTAACAGGGCAGTGCCGCCGATGTTGCCATGTGTGCTATGTTAGAAATATCTCAAAATCGTCGTTTAAGGGAACTGGGATGGAAGCTTCTGCTACAGGTTATGTTTTTTTCCTCTATTCAGTGTTTTGTGCTATTTTTCCCTTTCCATCTTTTCTGGGACTGCATATTTCCCTTCATTTACTCCTAATGTAGTCTTCGATCGTCCCCGCCTAATCGTTATATGCATTTTTTTCTCCTGTACTCAAACATTTCAAAATACGGGCATGGCTGTTACATTTAGCAGAGTTAGGCAAAAACAACTGGGTTTTCTATAATAATTACTATAGTCTATACATCATACATCATTATAAGAAATGAAATTCTTGTGAAAAGCAGGTTCATGATGAAGTGATCTTGGAAGGACCGAGTGAGTCAGCAGAGGTTGCAAAGGCCATTGTCATTGAATGTATGTCTATGCCCTTCAATGGAGAGAATATTCTCAAAGTTGACCTGGCTGTGGACGCCAAATGCGCACAAAATTGGTACGCTGCCAAATAGAAGATGATCAATTACCCCTCCATTGCAATAGAGAGATCTGGCTTATATTCCCGGGCTGTACCATTTAGTGGATGTTCATCGCCGAATGCCTTTCGCTTGAAGGTCTTGAACATCTTCTTCGATGCTGTCGACCTCATCGAAGACAGCTTGTTTTGGTTCTCAATTCTCAGCACCATAGGAAAAAGCTGCGTATTTTGTACATAGAAATTTTTAATGAACAGCTTTCCCATGTAATCTTGTACCAGTTCTAAGTGTAAGTTTGCATAATGTAAGATTTGAGTTTTTAATGCCATTTTCTATTTGGAGGGAGAAGAAAAAGACAATAATAATGAGTATTTGGAAGAACGCCCAATCAAATTGAAATTTGGTCAGAAGACTAGGAGTGGATATCGGTTTGGTTCGAATCAAGTAACTGAATCAAATTGAATGATTTTACTCGGTTTGGTTTGGTTTTTTTTTTAAAAAAAACTGAATTTAAAACTAAATTGAATATAATCAAAATCTTCGGTTCGAATTTTGGTTTTAATGAAAAAAAATCAAGTCAATCGAAATAAATCAAAATCAATTTATTTATATTTTATTTTGTATTTCTTGGAATTTAGTTTATCAATTCTGTTTGGTTTTTTAGAAAATACAATGTTTTTTTATAGAAATCAAATGCGGAGATGAATGTTTGATGTTGCTATAACTTAGCTAAATACTTTTCCCTTCGTGTTCCTAAAATTTTCTCATAATTTTTTTGTACTTTAATAAAAAAGTGAATTAGATAATGAAAATTTTCTTAAAAAGTTATAATTTCTATGAGATTCATCAAGTTGTTTTATGTTGAAATTTGAATTGAATTTCTTTGAATTAAAATTTGTTTAGCAAAATACTAAGGAAATCTAAATTTTTTGGTCTTTTAAAAACCAAACCAAAAAAACCAAAAATTGAATCTAGGAAAACCAAAAACCCAGGTTCAATTTTTATCGGTTTTCTAATGGATTCGGTTCGATTTCGGTTTTTTATTTTCAAAATCGAACTAAGTTGGTTCTGTTCCAATTCACTACAAAATCAAACAGAACCGAACCGAACCGAACTAAACCAATTCCACCCCTATAGAAGACACTACAAACTTTCTCCAGCTGAGGGCTTATGATGCCAAAGCAATCGGTATCGTAAGATCGATATTAGATCGATATTTAACGGTCTCGATCTGCATTTGGAAAATGATTGATCACTCGAATACATGTTTTTGGATGAAACTAGTCCTCTAAACGAAGAAAGAAATCCAACTAACAAGTAAACGAACTCAAATCCAAGAAGTATACTTTCCTAATTACACTCGGAATCATATTAATTTATGGAAAAAATTTCAGGATCGTGCTTTTTGATTTGAAAAATCAAGAATGAAATCCTTGATTTCTTCGGTAGCAGCACGGTCTATGGCTGTTCTTCCATCCCCGTCTTTGATGGTGTAATTAGCTCCGGCTCTTAATAACTCTTCTAGCTTCGGTTTATCGCCTTCCGAGGCGGCCAACATCAGCAATATGTCAACTGGGTGGATGTTTTGGCTCAAGAGATCCTCCATTTTGTCATATGTACCCTCAACAGCAAGCATCCCCATGTAATTGAAGTACTGTCAAGTGAGACTATCAGACCTATCTTTCAAAAGTTTACCCTTAAAAACAGAAAACGACCCGAATTAAACTGAACTATTACGATGCCAAATTATCCAGAAATCGAAGTATAAACAACTTTCAAAAGAAATTCATAGTTTGTTTGAGGGAACTGACTGACTAACGACAGTACCAAATGTTGCAGGATTAGCTTTCTATGCATCATGCATTTTGCAGATGTTAATAGACTAAACTCTTCTCTTTCAAACACTGATTTGACAAAGATGATGCTTCCAAGTTCCAACAGCCTCCTGTCTAGTTTACACATAGACAACCTTTTTTAATGTCAAGAATCATGTTCATTGGCCCCAAACAAAAATAAATTAAAACTTGATTTCATGTTTAACTTGTCATTCTAGGGTGTGATTCCTTCAAGTTGAAGAGTGAATTGCAAAATTTTTAAATCAGAAGCATTTTTGAGATTATACCCTTCTGAAGCAACATCAAATAGATTAAATATCATCCCGACTGTTTTTCTTATTTTTAAGACGAATAATATAATGAAATCACCACAATTGGAAGGAAAATACCTGCAACTACTAGCTTATATCACCCAAATGTCCACGAAATTCAGATTTCTAGATTCATGGATAGTGGCAGAACAGAGAAAAAGGCTTTTAGAGAGAGAAAGAACCTGTTCAACATCATCTCTATTAAAGTCCTCTCTCGATTGGCTACCATAAATGCCAGCGCCTGCAGAATCGACACCATTTTTACCAAACTTGAACCAGCACGTAGCTCTGCAGCCATTAGAGGGTCCAACTCCTGGTGGGTTCACCCACCGGAGGTTATTGCGGGTACCCAGAAAGCAAGAACTGAACTTGGATGAAGGAGAAGGAGAAGGGAAGGATTTGGGTACAATGGTTAGGAGGGTTGTGCAAGAGAGTGTAGCCATAACTTTCTGTCTTTGCTTTCTCCCTCTCCTCGATAGCTATTCTATCTACTCATCGTTGTGCTTTTGACTAGTACAGAAGCTCCGCCGAATCACTCTTGCTCATAAATAAAACACCCAGCTAACATAGGGTAAATGACAAATCAACCATCGTGATTTGAGATTAATGGTAAGTTAACCACTATGGTATTTTTTTTAACAAATTAACCACTCACGTATGTTAAAATGACAAATCCAACATCACATAGACGTTTACCGTTAAAAAGCTAGGGCCAACGTCCGAACGACCTGCTCCAGCGTTCTGAATTCCTGAATTCTTCAGAACGTCCAACGCTAGGCGTTCTGATTTTTTGAAGAATTCAGAACGCCCAACACGGGGCGTTCTGTAGAATTCAGGAATTCAGAACACCGGAGCAGGTCGTTCCGGCATTCGGACGTTGGCTCCTAGCTTTTTAACAGTAAACGTCTATGTGATGTTAGATTTGTCATTTTAACATACGCAAGTGGTTAACTTGCTAAAAAAAATATACCATAGTGGTTGATTTATCATTGACCTCAAATTACGATGGTTGATTTGTCATTTACCCTTATTTATATGCATTCTAATTAAAAACAGAATTAATTATTCATTTATTGTGAGTTAAATCTTAACTTATTCAAATATAGTGATGTATTAATAAAACTTGCGCCAATTTACCAAATAACCTGCTATTCATAATCACGAGTTTAAAATAGATTATTTTTTACAATCCCTCCGGTAAGCAAATTAAAAAAAGAATCTTCATTATCACCATCACCATTGATTTTGTTGTCACTTTCCTTTGCCGGATTCGACCCGCCGGAGGCTGTAGACTGAGGTTTTCTAACGGAGACAAATGCAACTTTCTTCGGTTCCGAAATTGTCATGCTCCGGGAGACAGTCGACGCTTCGAATAAATTGTTCTCTCCGACGTAATTCTTGTTATGGGTTCTGTCATTAATCTCTGAATCCTTGGCTTTATCTCCTACTTTCGGGCTATCTTCAACCTTGGAGAGAATTGACAATATATCATTTTCGTCCCGCTTAATCTGATCTCCTTCCTCTTCGGGCTTTTGTTCTGGATTTGCCATGGATGCGTTTGAGACGGCTTCCTCATCTGTATAATTATGAACAAAAATATTGTATAATACAAATAAAATCAATGCCACGTAGCAAAAGTTATAATGAACAAGGTCATCAAATATGCACAAATCAAATTTGAGTCTCAAACTCTTCAAGGAGAATGGGAGACGAAGCTTGATTAAATAAATAAGGAAGTGTCACCTCCAAGTAGAGATTGAATGGTCTGATACTGCACGACTGGTGTGGTTGAAGAAACAGTTTCTCCAAGAAGACTATTCTCCATTCCAAGCTCAACCCTTTGTGTCCTCTCATGTAGTACGAATTTGTCAGCTTTCCACTCGCATTCTAGGACCGTAAATTTGTCATTTGATGGGTGATACTCTCTGTAGACCTGCATCAACTTGAACAAAAATGGCCTAAGAAAAAATTGTAACTTGTAAATTACGGCAGCAGATAATGCAGAAGGGTACGGGGAATGGACCTCAATTCCTCGTTGAGTTATTTTGACAGTTTGCTTGTTCTGAGACAGAGAAGATACCTTGTTGTGTACGGAAACAACATCCAGTAATATCTATAAGTGGAAAAAACAATCGTTCAGTGGCATTAACGAGAAATAAGGTTCATTCATAAAAGTTTCCAATAATTCAAGTCCAGAAGGATTCCATTCTCCTAAATGCCAGGGCTTTTGCTATCTAAGTTTAATTGAAACCACGAATGACAGCCATCTTCCAGAAGTTAAAAAGCCATATAACTCTAGTTGAAATAGTCAGTAGCCAAATCCATGTGATTTGTCATGAATCAACTTAAAAAAAAACAAAATAAAATTTAGACTAACTTGTTGAGCCAACACACGAAGACGTGCTAGTAGAGCCAAAATGGTCAAAGAAAATCCCATGAAAAACGATCGGGCAAGCAAGGTAGATATCTCACTGTAGAATAGTCAAGATTCAAACTAATCAACGAAAATAAATACTCTTGTCATCCAATCAGTAAGATATTGAACATATTGTCCTGATTTCTATCTAATATATTTTGATAAATAAAGGATACACTGCTGCCTTTATCATTGGCTCCACCATCTGCACAGACATGGATGATATGCATTCTAATTAGAACACTCAAAACAAAAGGCGAATGAGGGTAGATGATAATAAAAACATTCTCACCTCTGACAACAAGCGCGCTGCTCCAACAAGCCGTTCCAAGAAAGTATATCTCCCACCTTCACATTTTCTCCGTTTCAAACTGTGACATCAAGAAATGAAGGCACTCAGCTTGCAGCTCAAAACACTGACAAATCTATTCTTGTTCAAACATATTCGTTCTATGTTTGGAACAAATTTTATTGTCAAGGACCAAAAGAAAAGTAATTTTTAAGCTTGCCTTTCTAAGAGATGAACCTTTTGCTTAGGTTTCTTTCCAATGATAACTTCAAAGCACGAACCTATTAGTTCCTCCAACTTAGCTGATTGCAAATGTCTCAAATCTCTTCTTACCTAACACCACCGATGTGAAAGAATACGTCAGATACATGATTTCATTGAAGAATAAAATACAAGAAAAATCATCTTCTTGTAAGGAATCATAAAGGGGAGAGCGTAAATGAATAAGGAGGTCACTGGCCTTTCTCCTAAAAAAATGCAAGAAAGAAGTGAGAACCTTCAAGAGATAGTGAAAATAAGAACAACGCCGGTGCTGATTCTTGTTCTTGTATATCATTCTTTCAAAAATGCCAGCCTCTGCTTGAAACTGACTAAGTGATGATGTTAGCTTCTCTTCGAGATTTTCATCTTCAGTGGCCATAACCTTTCCTGCACAATATCTCTAAATATGAATATTTCATCCGTTGAAAAAAAAGAAAAGAAACAATGGGTTTCAAAGAAAATGAAGATACTCTGAGCAAGTTCATACATGACAATTAATTTGGACTGGGAGAACAAGAAATAAACGATTATAGATTAAGAACTATTTGTTTCTTAACACAATCCAAGAAACTTTAGCAAGTTGCACTTCAAGCATGTGCAAATTACAAGAATAATCACTCAAAAAAAATAAAATTTCAACATTTATTCAAAGTTAACAAAACTGCAATTGTACTATTTATATTCAACTTCAAATGTCGTGTTTTCTAATTAATATATGATGGAAGATACAATGAGTTTGAATTTATTAGTGAGCATACAAGGCACTAGCACTAACCATTAAATAAGTAAATATCCAAGCCATTGCAGCTAAACGAGCCTCAAAACTTAGAAGACCAGCAGAGAAGAAAGGAAGAAGTTTGGATCTCCATAGAGAGAAAGAAAGTCAAGAGAGTCAATACTGTTCCGACAGGAGGAAGAGTCCCCGTTGATTTTTATATATATGTGGTAATCCACAAAATATTAGTTTTTAAAAAACCATGGTAGTGATTCATACAATTTCTAACCCCTTGTTGTTGCTTTTCAATCTATACTATAGTCAGAAGAAAACAAGACGAAGGACACACACAGAGATATATGCAAACTTAACAAAACTGCAACAATGCTGGTGAGCCAAAAATTGATTCATTATAAGCCTAAGAGATCACTGGTAAAAGATCACTGAGGTTATACGTTACCCGCATTGGACTAGAAGATTAATCTTGCTTACAAACAGACCAAAACATTCAACCATGGAGATAATAGATCTGTCTATCACCAATGAAAATAACAATCACGCTTTAATGAAAATAACAAGCACAGAACATTTTGAAATTGGAGAGAATGCATCACTCGGCGGACAAAACATGTTAAAGTTTTTGTTCTTTGGCTGCAACACAGAACAGAGAAAAAGAACAGAGCAAAACATTCAAGAATCGACAATCACGCTTTCATGAAAACAGTTGCTATCATAACAAATTAAACAGTCAAATTGAACCGAAGAACAGACTTCTTCAACCAACAAAATACGAAGAACACACCATATGTTATGCTATCGAATGAACGTACCCTAATGGAGCTGCAAGGGGCTCGAAGACGAGTCTCTTCAATCTTCGCAGAGCCGGGGTTGCCTTCGCAGAGTCGGGGTCGCCTTCGCAGAGTCCGGGGTCGCCTTCGCAGAGACGGGGTCGCCTTCGCCGAGCCCGGAGGTCGCCTTCGCAGAGTCGGGCTTTGCCTTCGTCTTCACCTGCGCCTTAAGTCGGCGCCTTCGCCTTCGCCTTCGTCCTTCGGAGAGATGAGCTGCTGCAGAGTCCTCTTCGGGAGATCAGTTTAACGGAAGTAAAACAGAAGGTGGAAGTTGCAAACCGCGGATAATTGAAGGTGTTGGATAAAAAAACATAAAACGTTAGGGTGTTGGATAAAAAGGCACCCAAAGTTTAAGGTATAAATTATAATAACCCTAAATTAAATGATATTTATACTTTTTTATAAACAAAGTATAGGGTTTAGACACTTCTTCTATAGTTATTTTTATGTTAGCATCTAGTTGTAATGTTTTTTCTAAAATTCATTTGCAAATTTCTAAAAGTAGAAAATTTGTTACAAGTAATTAAGTAGCTAACAGTTCTTCAAATTTACATTATTATCTTGATTAATTTATTAGTTCCAATCACTGATAAAGATGATAATTTTGATATTTTGGCATGGTAGAAAGCACAAATAAAATCTGTTAATGTGTTTTCCATCGTGACATGAAAAATACTAACCGTACCAATATTTGACATTTGTGGGGTAAAGGGTTTTTAGATAGAAGATGTACATTGGCACCAACGATGATCGATGCACTAACATGCTTGAAAGATTAAAAATCGACGTATAGGAGAATATAAGAGAAAGTGAGATAAAAGGAGATTTCTTATGGACATTTATAAAGAGGAGTTTGAGTAGTCTACCTGGGCATGCCGAGGCTGGATCTTAGTATTACTTATCTCTCTCGTATATTTTTCTTTCTGAAAAATTTGTTGTCGAATAGATGGTTTTTTGCTTCAATGATTTCATTTTGTCGCTTGAAGTTGAGCTTTGTCATGACCCGAAACGGCCCGACAGAACCGTCTGGTCAGGCGACCCGATCCTCGTAGATAACTCGATCACCCAGTCAAAGACGTGAATTCTTAAGGCGAAACGTGGATAATTCCAAAGCAAACACTCGTATTCTGACTAACCCGAAGCATTTTAAGTGCTCGCTTTGGAATTATCCACGTTTTGTCTTAAGGCTTCACGTCTCGGGCTAGATGATCGAGTTCTCTATGACAATCGAGTTGCCTAACCCATCGATTCTATCTGGCCTGTCTCCAGGTCGTGACAGAATTTTATGATATTAGAACTACCATATGATGACTTTAGTGCCAAAATTATTTACCAAACTCTATTTAAATCAATTATTAACATCAACATTTATTAATTTTTGACCAATTGACCAAAAATTCCAACGCCTTAACCATTCAAAACGTGTAAACATTTTGCACTAATCATTTAAAAATTATTTTAAAAAAAAAAACTCTAAGATTTTACTAGCTTTGTTCACAATGTCTATGTTTTGTTCTATCCATGTATGATGCACAAACGTTCAATCCAATGTACCGTCAATGCTTTCTACGTCACTTCCAATAACTTTTTTGTGAGGAGGGTGCAATTAGAGGTGGCTAACGAGTCGAGCCGAGCCTGAAAAAATCTGGCTCGTCGAGCCTGCAGAGCTTAACGAGCCGAGCCTAACGAGCCGAGCCTTAACGAGTCGAGCGAGCCTAACGAGCCTTAACGAGCCGAGACTAACGAGCCAAATATACATAAATAATAATATCTTATATAAATATATTATAAATTATTTTCAATATTATACAATTTAAAATTATAATAAACATTTATTATTATAATGTAAAAATACTATAATTAATAATTTAATTGAATAAATATTTTTATTACAATTTCAAAATGAAAATTACAATTTCAAATATAAATTACAATTTCAAAGCACAACTTACAAGATAAAGAAAATATATGAAAATGAAAATTACAATTTCAAATTTAAATAAAAATTTAGTCTTCGACATCCAAATTTTTGAATTCTTCAACTATGTCATCTTCTCGTTGTTGATCTCTCGTCACAGCGTCGTTCCAATCCTTCATGCAAATGAGTGCCTCAATGATTTCTGGTGTAAGTCTTCCTTGTTTATCATCGTACACACGTCCACCTGCACTAAAAGCAGACTCCGATGCTACTGTAGAGACCGGAGGTGTTAGTAGATCACGTGCCATTCTAGAAAGAATAGGAAATGAAATAGAGTTGACTTTCCACCAAGCCAAAATATCAAAATCCTCGGGGCAAGAAATGTTATGGTAGGTGTTAAGATAAATATCAAGTTCATTTCTTTGTGAATTATAAGAATGAACATTGCTATCTATTTGCTTAAATATATCATACATAAAATCTTGTGGATCTCCACCGCAAACACCACTACTAGAACTAGCATGCATATCATATGAAGGAATTGAACGATTATTAGAATATTTAATTTCATAAGAAGAAAATAAATTATCAATTTCATTTCTTAATTGAGCACTATTAATTGAAGAAGAAATACCTAAATTAGAAGAAATTCTATCAAGCATTATACGCACTCCATCTAATTTAAATCTAGGATGCATTATGCATGCAAAACAAAAAATATGAGGTATGTTAAGCCAATATTTTTTAAATTTTTTTTCCATTTTTTCAATTAATGCACAAAATTCGTTTCTTTGTTTAAATATTTGAAAAGTACCCGTTAATTTTATAAAAATTGGGAGAACAAGATGAGTAGTGAGATAATAAATTCCCGAACATTTATTTGTAGCTTCATAAAATGGTTTTAAAAAATCAAGAAATAAATTAGCAATATCGCAACTATTATGATCAAGAGTAATACATTTTGTTTTTTCACTAATATAAGCACAAATAACTAACCAATATGGCTTAACATTTTCTAACATTAAATAAGTCGAATTCCACCTTGTATCTACATCGGTTTTTAATTTTCTTGGTTTAAGTTGAGCAATTTTACAATATTCTTTATATTCTTGTTGTCGCGTATTAGATGAAGTAATAAAAGAAATTGCAGATCGAATAGATTCACTATGTAGCGAAATATGTGACATGTCATCTCGAACAACTAAATTTAAAATATGACAAACACATCTCATATGAAAAAGAGTATTATGAGCCGTATCTAATTGAAATAACCTTTTAAATTCAAAAATTGCAACATCGTTAGCAGCAGCATTATCTAGCGTAATACTAAAAATTCTATCTCTAATAGCATATTCTTGCAAAATTCCAACAATATATCTATAAATGGTAACGCCACTATGTGGATATTCACAACTACGAAATCCTAATATTCTTTTATTTAATTGCCAAGAGTCATCAATAAAATGAGAAGTTACGACAATATATCCTAAAGCATTAGGTGCACTCCATAAATCAGAAGTAATACAAATAGACATAGATGGAGCATTTGAAAAAAACTCAATTAATTCATTTTTCATATGATTATACATTTTAATAATATCACTTCGCGTCGTACTTCTAGGGACTCGTCTAAAACTAGGATTAATATACTCTTTCATAAAATTTTCAAATAACTCGCTATCAAACATAGATAAAGGTGCTTCAGATTGTGATATATATTTTGCTACTCCTTCTCTCATTTTATTATGTGAATACATAAAATTGCCACTGCCACTAGCATTTATGAGTGTTTGTGTAGGGTCTTTCACTTGTTTGTTAGCGTGACATTTTTCATAATGCCTACCAAGTGTGCTAGTAGAACTACCGGATACGTATGCATAATGTTTAATACAATATTTACATTGTGCTCTACTTCTATTTTTCCACCAATTTTAATATCTTTTATTTCAAAATTATTCCATACCTCCGATGTTTTACTTCTTTTTTTTCTAGGTGACGATGTGGATGCATGTGCCGATGATTGATCAATTGCAATTGTGAGATTATCTTCCTTAATTTCTTCAATATCATTGTTAGTGTCATTAAAAGTGTCAATAAAAAAATCATGAGGATCCATAATTAAAAAAATTGACTACTACGAAACAATTAATAAATAAAATGATACCGCACACCAATTACGCAACAATAGTATGCAATTGTTGTGAATTGTGATCACCTCCTCCCTGAATACGAGTCCTACAAAAATTGCAAAAAAAAAAATTAGTTGTTTTGTAATACACATTAAATTAAAAAAATAAAATATACCTTTGAAATTGAGAGAATGATGGAGAGATTAAGCAATTGAGAAGGAGATATTGAGAGAAAAAGAGAAAAATTTGTGAAAAGATTGAGAGAATTTGAGAAAGTTGGGATGAAAAATTTGAGAGATAATAAGGAGTATATATAGAGAAAAATTTTCCAACCGTTGGAAAATTTTCCAACCTTCAGCAGTTCAGCTTGAACTGCTGAAATTAGGGATCGTTGGGCAACGGTCTGAAGACCGTTGCCCACCATTGGCAGCCAACTTCAGTGACCCATCTGGCCTCTGCCCTCGCCCCTTCAGTGAGCCCTCTGCCCTCGCCCCTCAGACGAGCAACAGGCAACGGTCTCTAGACCGTTGCCATCGCCACTCGCCAACGGTCTTCAGACCGTTGCAAGAAACGGTCTGAAGACCGTTGCTTCTCTGTGAGAAATCTCACAGAGAAGCGGCGAACGCTTCTCTGTGAGAGTTCTCACAGAGAAGCGTTCGCCATTGATAGAGCTCGCGACGTCGGGACAGAGGCACCGATGAACGTTGGTGGACTTCGGGAGTTCGCCTCCACACGAGTCGGCGAGCTCTGTCTTGCCGGCGATCGCCATTGACGTGAGCGGGTGCCGAGTAGGGAGATCGAGGCCTGTAGCCTCAGTCGCCGTTGTCGCAAGCCCGGGCTGGGAATCGGACTCAGTCCTCGTCGTCGCGAGCCCGGTCCTGCTCAGAGAGCTTCGCCTTCACGCGAGCTTTGTCCCCGTCGTCGCGAGCGGGACTCAGTCTCCTGTCCGGCTCAGGCTGTCCCCGACTCCCCGTCATCGCGAGCTCGGGCTCGGGACGGGTAAAGGTCTGGCGGGCTGGCTCGCGTGCTGGCTAGCCGGGCCAGCCCGCCCATTAGACACCTCTAGGTGCAATGCGTTCCCATCCAAAAACCATCTCATTTTAAATTTCAACAAAATAAAACAAACAGCACTTATTTACGCTTAGAACGAGAATAATGATTGTCATTTGGATTACGCTTCCCACTAAAAACAGCCAATGCCTTCCTCAAGGGGGGCTGCAAAGGAGCTCTGAACAAGTCCTCTTCATTTACCTGCTTATTCGCATTCTTTCTTCGTCTTGGGATAAAGGAACTTCTGCGGGATTTGATCTTCGCGTAAAATAAGGTTTTTGGTAATAGCATCCCTCCCACCTCGTGGTGAAGGCAGCGAAAACTGAATGCCAAGAGTTGAAACTCGTGTCAAATACAAGCACTGAGATAATCGAATGGATCATCAAATTATCAATTTTGACAATGTTCTCATGCACATAAGAGACCTTGGTGCGGCGCAAAATTACCCGTGGTTTCCGATCTGCCAAAACAATTCCATTCTCGCCCACTGTCACAGCTACTTTCCGCAATGTCCCACCATTACCACATTTTGGACAAAAGATTTTTCCAATTTCAGCAGTAACTGTGTAGCGGGCATGGCATTTCAAAACCCACCTGCATGTAATCAGAGTAAAAGATTCAGCTTTCCATGGTAAGGAACATAACTAGTTACAATTAGGATTCAAATATAACTACAACTCATATCTCACATACATAATTCCTCATTCATTAATCCAAATGAGTTTTGAGAGATGCGTCAATCAAGTTGTCATATTGCAACAAACTTACGAATGCATGACGAGCTGACATGATCACACTTAAATTATCTTTATTGGGATTAACGCTTTAACAAATCTATGTCTAACAATGCAACGTTTGATTAAAAAGCTTGGTTGGAAGAAAATTTGGAGATTAATATTCATATCCATACCTTTGCAGTTGGCGGATCTGGATACCTCCAGGTGCCAGTAGGCGTAAACCCATTTGTAGAATAACATTTTGCATAGCAAAGTCACTTGTTATACAAGCTACAGTTGACTCAGTCAGCGATCTCAGCATCCAGCTATCTTCACTGCTAACTTCATCAACAAATGATGCGTCAACACTTTCATTGGTTTGGCTAGAGAACTCTGCCTGATCAACCCCCTTGATTGATGCATCGACATCATCTCCTTCGCCAACAATGTTCTGATGATCACTACACTCTACCACAGTGGAATTGTCCCTATTCTCCTCTTTCGTGATGTGATTTGATGGATTATCTTCCAGTCTCATTTGATTCAGGCTCTCCAATAAATTTTCATTCCTATCACTTCTATCCGTCGAATGGCTTTCACCAGTAGTTTGATTCTCAAGATGGAATTCTTCTGTAATGCCATTAGGTGAATTATCTTCAATGATGTCCTCAATAATATTGGAAGCATTGTTTCTCTCTGTATCTTGTTGTCCATCTTTATCAGATAATGCCTTGCAGTATTCACGTCTATGTGTTCAGCTGAGCGCGAAGTGAAGAAGAAGGAAGGAGAAAGAAGAAAAAGAATTGGGTGTGAAACTTAAACCAACCCAACCCAACCCGAACACGTTCTTTAAAAGTTAAATTGAACTTAACCGAACCAATCTAGCCAAACCGGACCCAATCCAGATAGATTAACCAGAACCAAAATGGGTCCAATTTAGACACAAATTGCTCTTGGACTATCAAAGTTGATCCAATTCAATTTTTTGTCCACTTAGTATTTTATCAATAAGAAATTTATGTTCAATTTCTTTTAAGGGATATTTTTCTAAGAAGAATTTTAACCACAGTTAATTATCTAAACAAATTAGATTATCGAAAGTTTAAAAAATTCCTAAAACCTTATTTTCTCATAATTTAGGAGAGTAAATACACCAGTTTTTAAACGTTTTGGTCATCGGCCCTATATTACAAAATGTATTATTATTTAATTTATTTTCTGTAACTTTATTCTATTATTTAAATCTTGATATTTTATTTATACACGTATGATTAGACATTGACATATGATTAAATAAATATAAAATTTATAGATTTTCTTATATGTGAGTATGAATGCATAAATCTAATAGAATAAAATTGACAGAAAACATGGTATATTTTGTTATGGTTGAGGAAACATCATGGGGGTAAGAAATTGCAACTAATGAAAGATTGAACACATGGTAAGGTTGAAAAATAAGTTTCAATTAGTATGTAACATAAAACATGAAAATTTGGTAATTCATGTATTTTTACTTATTGAATTTATTTCGCTTTTAGTTTTGTAATATAGATAAATTTTTAACGGAGAAAGAATTGGGGTTGATCGAGAATATTCCAGAGGCAGACAAACATGCAGAGGAAGGTGTTGTCAGGTCAAAAATACTACAAAAGTGTTGGAGAATCTCTGTAAAAATGTTGGAAAATCAAACTGCGTGTCTCCTGGGAATTATGGATCGATTTTGCTACCCTCAAACTTAACCGTCCACAAATTCATCACAAGAGATGATTTAGAACTAATAATTCACTATCTAATAGATTTTTTCGACCTAATATTCCATTCGAAGGTTATAAAATTCGAAAGTTATCGGTATTTATTAAATATGTTTCTATCTAACAAAACACTATTAGATCCAGTAACAAAGCCATTGTTAAGAAAAAGATAAATTTTCCATGAATCTGACGGCTTAGACAGTTCGAGGTCGAAGCAAAAATACTAAAACCCGAAGTAAATTGAATCAAAATAATTACAAAATCCTACAAAGATAGTTAAGTAAATCTCAAGCTTAAAGTAAATTGAATCAAAACCATCTAAACTTTTTTTTTTTGTGTAAATTTGGCTCAGCAATCAACGATGATTGACACTTGCAAAGATCAAAACTTGGACACACCCAACAGCCTTTCACTGTCTGTCCACCAATCCTTCACCATCATGAATGACATTATTCCCACTCGATCGTTGATGGCGGCTTCGAAGTAATGTCTTGGACAACACGATTTACACCTCGAACACTGTTGCAGATTTTCCGGGCTACATCATCGAGAAACTTGTGCTCAAAATTATACCTGTAATTTGAAGAGAAGACACCTTTCCAACATCAAGAACCGGAGAAACATCTTTAAAACACAACTTAGTAAATGAAGATTATAATCTAGTAGAGTGGTAATCCGACATGTGAAGGAAAGAATAACCCTGGTGTGGGTTTGGTCCAAACCAAAGGAGATGCATAATCTCATATCACTTGAGAGAGTGGAAAATACATAATTTATAAGTAAAGTTTTACTCTACTTAGTACAACGCGTTTTGGACTAACTCCAAAAATAAAATTGTGCAGATTTTGACCCAAAACAGACTATATTGTATTGGGAGAACTTGGAGCAATACAAACAGTGAATAGTTTTGCTTTTGGTTTGACCAAAATCTATTGTTATTTAACATAAAACCCAAAGACAACATATCAGAGAATGTATAACTAATCATTTTCCCATTGTAGACACAGAATAAAGCAATTGCCCAGAAAATTGAATGATCTAGTAAAGCAATCAGCTATTTGGCTTAATCTAATATGCAAAGTTTGGAAGAAATGTTAAACAAGAACAATTACCAAACGGCCGTCATTCCATCTTGACTTGTGACGGCCCGAAGGGCAACGACATGAGAATGTGTTCTCTGGTGGCCTTGAACTCCAACTGATCTTACTGGCAAAAACACTGCAAAAGCTTGCCAAATAGAATCATAAAGCCCTGCATCCTTGATCGCCTGGATGAAGATTTCGTCGACCTGAAAAATCCCGTCGTGAGAATAAGACGAACAATGACAAAAATGCATCCACAATCACAAAAAATACCTGCCGGAGAATATCCAACGCATTGTTTTCGGTCACATCGCCCAAAACTCGAACGGCTAGACCGGGGCCAGGGAAAGGGTGGCGTTTTAGAAATGCCACCGGAACATTCAATATCCTCCCCCGATGTCGAACCTTTATACAAAGCAGATTAGAAGTTCAAAAAAAAAAAATCATTTTCTGCAAATTTTTAGGAAGTTCAAGTCTAATACCTCGTCCTTAAATAGGAGTTTGAGCGGCTCGATGAGCTTTAATTTCATGTCCTTCGGAAGCCCTCCGACATTATGATGGCTCTTGATGGTGTGAGAATGGGTTCTTCCACTTCCAGGAGGAGGGCAAGATTCAATTACATCCGGATATAACGTCCCTTGAACCAAAAATTGAGGCTTTTTGCCTAATCTATGCTCCAAATCTTGGGCAAACGAATCGAAGATGCTAATAAACTCTTTCCCAATTATCTTTCTTTTCATCTCCGGATCGACCACGCCTTTGAGCTTACCGAGAAACTGTTCGGTCGCATCGACACAAGTAACGGGCAAATGAAGATCCCTCTCGAATGTTTCCATCACTCGCTCCCTCTCCTTGTATCTACACGGGTAAAAAAACTGAAAATAAGCCCCTTGGCGGAAAGCATAAAAATCATAACTTGGAAACTTAAGTATTATTCTCATAGACTCCCAATTACACTCACAGATTCTAGACGCAAAAATATTATTTGATGGTGTTCAGGAGAAGGAATTAGAGTTATACTTTTGTAATCCAGGATATTGAGACCTCTCGAACGTCTCGCAATACATGTGAATCAAGTTTATTTTGCTATCAATTGTCTCTGTTAGCGACTAATTTTGCAGGGAACCTAACATATTCTTCTCGTGTGGGCATGAAATCGAGCATATCTAAGTAGTTGTCCACTCTCTTACCTTAGTAGGCCGTTGTCGACAAAAACAGTGGAGTCTTTCTCCGATGGCCTTATGGACGATAGTTGCAGCCACAGTTGAATCCACACCCCCAGACAAAGCGCAAATAACGTGATCTTCGGGACTAAGTGTTTCTTTTATCACTTTTAGTTCTTCGTCCAATACGTTTTCCATCTTCCATCCGGCAGTCAATCCGCAGAGTTCGAAGAGAAAAAAACTAAGTGTTTCCATTCCCCGCGGTGAATGAGTAACCTATAAAAACAGAGAACTGCCCGTTAGAGCGAGTAAATAGAAGAAATATTTTCTACTCACATCACATTTCGGTTTCTTGTAGAAGTATTTTTCAGCCAAACTAGCACGAAATTAATGTCAAGAAGCAACAGAAAAGAAAGAACTCAAGCTTGTAAGTAGATTTGCAAAGCTCTAAGCAATCAAACTCACAAGATTACCCAAAAAACAAAAATTAAAATCACTTACCTCTGGATGATACTGTAAACCATAAAACCTTCTTGACTGGTTTTGTACAGCTGCTACAGCTCCTTGGCGGCTCTTCGCCACCACCTCAAATCCTGCTGGAAGTTCTGACACTTCATCCCCATGGCTCATCCACACTTCCTCACAATCTCCGACCATCTTTGACATGAATAACCCGCAAGCCTTCTCAACCTTTATCTCCATCCTCCCATATTCCTGCTTCTCACCGACCTTGACCACCCCACCGAGGCTCTGCACAATCAGTTGAAGCCCATAACAAATGCCCAAAACGAAAACACCGTTGGATTCTGCCCACTCGACGAACCCAGGAGGGAAACTCGGCGAGTTGGGTGTGTGGACCGAGTGAGGTCCTCCAGAGAGAATCACGACTCGGGGATTGAGGTCAGAAATGGCTTTGAGAGAAGAGGTGCCTGAAATACAGAGGGAAAAGACAGAGAGACTTCTAATTCGGCGTGTGATTAGGTGAGTATACTGTGAACCATAATCAAGAATCAAAACAAGGTCAGATTGTGCAATGTGCATCCGACTAGTGGGCTCAAAACCATTGTTGCAAACTGGTTCGAGCTTCTTTTCCGCTAAGTTATGAACCTTTTCCTCTTGAATACACTCTTCCCCAACGCTCTTCTCCATCTGATGCGGCTTGCACAAACTCATACTGCAGTAAATCAGACATCCAACCATCAACTTGTATAAAAACAACCATGATCAGTTTGGAAGAAAACTATGCAAAATTTTAAGCCTTCATTCAGCAAAACCAAACAAAATAGCTCATAAAACGGTATTTCACACGATATTAAAATGGTAATTCTCCATGTTTTCTACGACTGAAACAAATTGTTATTACCTAATTTCCACCACAATGATTACTTAAAAATCCTAATTTAGACACTGACTTTTCTAATCCTAAATTTTCTAGCCTTTACTTGGCAGCAGGGCAGGAACAGGATCGGCTAATTTCTTCTTCAGATCAACTGAACCGACCCTTTGAAAAAATCAAATGCAGAACCAAAACAAGGCGCGGACACAGTTTGGTTCAGTTCGGTGTTAGGGACGAACTGTACCGAATTGACTGGTTCTGGTTCTGGTTCCGGTTCAGTTCCAGTTCGGTTTTCATTAAAAAAATAATAAATAAAAATCACCAAGTCCTTAATCTTTGATAACCTGGATCAGCAAAGACATCATGACTGAACTTCTGATGAAGCCCAGGCCATTGCTCCTCCACGACTGATTATAGTAAACAAAAAAAGAAAGCAAAAAGAAGAATAGCTATCCACAAAGGCCACGGATCCACAGCAATTAACCAAATTGGGTATAAACTATATTCCAGCAGCCAAGAATTAGAAACAAACAACATAATTAAACATAATTACGATTACAAAAAACAATGCAGTGTACAAAAATAAATCTTTATCTCGAAGTGGACTTATCATCGGCCCAAACTCAATTATACAAAATGTTCAATTTTTAAAGTCTACAATTTAAATTAATTTTTAGGTACCTAAAATTTTATTGATTAAATTTTATTAAACTTTCTAATTATTATTTAAAATTAATTAAGACTGTTCCAAAACATGACCAAAGCTGGCACAAAACAGAACCTTAGTCTGCTGCCTATTTTGGTCCAGGCCTTAGGCCCAGACTAGTCCAAACTGCGGCCCAACTGGCCAATTATGAAGTCGGCCCTCGGCCGAGTGAAAGGAATCGACCCGGCCGCTGTTCTTCTCCATTCACCCGACGCAGGCGAGTTCGCCGTTGTCGAAGTTCACCTCCTCGGCCCGTCACTCTACTGGCCGAGGTCGTGGTGAGCCGTGCCGCGAATCAGCGCTCATGAGCCGCGGTTCAGCGTTTTACCACAGACGTTATCCGAGCGATTTCATCGCCGGAAATCGTCCAACCTTTCGGCCATATATACATGTTTCCTAAACCAAATTTCCGACTTCACAATACAGATTCAGTAACACCAAAAAATTCAGACCAACTGGCCAGCACACAGAACAAGACCAAAGCAGAAAGTCTGGATTTTTACCTTCGGTCAACAAATTCCAACCACGGGAAGCTTGAATCGACACTCTACCCCTTCCGAATCAACTTGGTTTTCCTCCTTCAATACCGAGAACAAAATTTTGCATAAGAATTCAACGTTTTTCCAGAAGTTGAAATTACAGAGGAAGGCAGAAATCGACCTACCGAATTCAACGTCTCTGTCACGGAGGTTGAACGATTTGCCAAGAGGGAGTGTGGAAAGGAGGCGAGAGGGATTGCAGTAGCAGAGTGGAAAGAAGTTGGTTTTTGAAAAAACCCAAAATTTAATTATTTTTTTATATTATTATTATTAAATAGGCAGGTATTACAAATGTGTTGTGGGCGACACTACTCTGAATCTGATGCCCAACATCACCATTAGTGAGTTTTGAGTGAAGCGATTAGAGTAGTCTCTTGCTTGCTTGTTAGCGTTTTTGTTTTCACATGTACATAGAGTGATTTATCATTCAATAAATGACTAAAAAATGATCAATTTTCAGGTTTGATACTTTGTAAATAAGTAAAACATTAATAATTTGACTTATTTATTCTACCCATCCAGGATAATTCTTCCTAGATTCGAGTCAAATTTTTTCAGTAAATAGCAGAATCAGGTATAGAAAACTATACTAGCAACTTACATAATTTTATTGTAGAAATTTTCGAGATCAATGATTGGACAATGCAAACTAGAAATACCTTTTCTTGGATAAAAGCAGAGATTACTCGATCCATTTTCCTATCGCTCATGATATATATAATAACTGGGGGCGCTTGTTTCAAATGCATATCCCATTTTTGAACAGCAGGGTTATGAAAATCCACGAGAAGCGACTGGTCATCTCTTTCGACTATATTTTTCTCTATGTGAATTTATAGGTCATTCGCAAAATGATTGTTTGTACCTCTCATTTGGGCATTTCGTTTTCTTTGGACAGATGGAGGGTTCCAGCCCTTCATCTCTACTACGTAAAGGTTTGAGTTTGGTGTTGTTGGTTTGTTTCATGCACAATATTTTTAATTGTTGTTATTACGTTATCTTGTTTTTTATTGATCACTCCGTAGATTATGGCTCAAACACTTAAGGTTTTGGATTTAAAATTTTGTAATAAGACTCCGTTTTACCTTAGTCTTTGAACGGGCGATCGAATTCTCTACGAGAGTTTAGTTGTCTGACCTAACAATTTTGTCACAGCTTGTTAGCATTTTTGTTTTCACATGTAGATAGACTTATTGACCCGATCACTTTGGCATGAATTAATTGTAAATTCTAACGCCACACGATAATGACTAATAATACCGGAACTCTACAACTCTCATATGCCTTTATATAAGGCAATGCTCTAAACTGCAATGATTCACTTATGTGGTGTTCTATTTATATTAAATAATATTTACAAAATTGCCATTTTATTTTTTGTAATTTTAAACCGCCCCACAAATTTAGATGATGTTATATTTACACACGTAATTATTGAACGATATTAAAGTATATTAATGAAAAATAAAATAAAATATAGTGCTATCATTGTTCAACAAATTTAGGCCAATGAAGGATAGATTTTTGTCAACCATCTCGTAAAACTCAAACTGTCGATTAATAGTTAACTCCATAACTTAATCGTCGACTAACATGGAAAGCCTAAATTGAAGCACAATTTAAGATAACAAGTTTGAAGACGGTAAAAGATCCCGTGGCATCATCGATCTTGCTCTTTCTTTTTGATCAAGAAGGAATGCTGAAGAGAGAGTTTTTAGATGTTTTGTGGTTAAAAATTAGCACTTGCAAACCCAAAACCAAATCTAAAAACACTAATGCATAAAATACAAGCGAAAAACAGAGTAGAAGTGCGCATCCGGGGAATCGAACCCCGGTCAGTACCGTGGGAGGGTACTATGATACCACTACACTAGATGCGCTTTGCTGAGCAAGTTAGTTGCGTTATAATATATAGACGTTTTACTATTGTTAATGGAAAACAATTAATTATTATTTGAATGATAGAAATAAAATACAACCCATGGCTTAAAAACTCATAACATGTGACTGAAAATTGAAGATATCTTCAAACTCTCACAGTTTTGTACGTAAAGCGAACAAAGTACAAACTCGAGAATATTTTTTGACAAAATACTTATAAATCTTCGCACAAATGATAATTATTTTGAAGTAGAGTTGAGCAATTACTCAAGTTTGACTTGTGTTTTATGTTGCTTGTAACATTATTTTGTATTCGATAATATGAATGTATGATCAAATTAGATACAAGAGAACACTTTACATAGCTACTTAAAAAAAAAAAGACTAAATCTCATTTTTACTTGTATTTAGTATTTCTTCTAAATAAAAATGCAAATCCGGTTATAATTAGAAATATTGCATTTTTTTGTTTTGAGAACATGACTTCACGTCCAATCCAGAACTCCGAGAACTACTAATAAAAATTTATATCACAAAATTTCAATGGAAACTCAAGTGAACCTCATTTATGTGAATTTCTAAATTTTGCCAAAGATTCGTTATAATACAAATCTTTTTTACGATGAGTGGTAAAACACCTCAATAGAAAGTAGACATTCATCAATGATAATAGAGTACACTGTAATTTAGAGCTTAACTTTTATGGGTCATTTATGAATTGATCTTAAACTCTTTTTGGACAAATCAAATTTTTACCTTTCAGCTATCAATAATTTTGATATTGACATCAATTTGTCAATTAAATTTAACACGAGTATATTATGTTTTCTAGTTAATAAGGTGCTTTAATTCAAATTCTGACCCATCTGCCAATTTCAAATATGATTTCAAACTTTATCGATCTTGGCAATTTCAAACCTTCATCAAATCTCATGATATAGTTTGAAATTATGTTAAAAATCACTCTAAAGACAGCTTGATAACTATCTAGTAACTCCTATCCAATGGTGTAAAAATTAGGGCGTGAGTTGTTGTACTTTTTGTGTTAATAAATACAAAAATTTTATACCATTTTATAGCAGTTATTAGGTAGTCATTTACATCAAGGGACCAAGCCATCTTTAGGTAGACTTATTGAATTTAATGAATAAATTAATAGTAAAGTTAAGTTTGAAATAAAAATGAGACTCGAAAAATAGAAATAAATTAATTTTCAAAATCACGCAAGAACTGTGAGCAAAATAGGGACCTAATACCTAATCAAGTTGCAAGGGGCTTCTCTTCCTCTTCGCAGAGATGGGGTCATTTTCGCCGAGCCCAGGGAACCCTTCGCAGAGTAGATTTTGTCTTCGCCCAGCCGGAGGTCGCTTCACAATCAGGCTTCGCTTCAAGCCGTCGTCATCGTCACCTTTGTGCTTCGGAGAGAAGAGAAGCGAGCTGCGGAGAGGAGATTTTGAGCTGCTATAGAGGTAGGTCTTCTGGAGATTAGAATAAACGGACACTAAACAAAAAGTGCCTGATGAAAATGCCCGATAGCATAAGGTGTTTATTAAAAAATTTAAAACCATAAGACTTTGGATAAAAAGTTGTCCTTAGTAGTAGTAGAAGGTAGACATGGCTAACGCCAGCCTGCCCACTTGACCCGTTACCGTAGCGGGTCGAGCTGAGCTCAGCCCACTACAGTAACTGAGCGGGCTCAACCCGAGCCTGAAAGGCAGCCGAGCCGAGTCCAAAAAATGGGGCTCGTGAGCTTGGCCCGTGGGCTGGCCCGACGAGCCCACCTGCCAGCCACTCGTGGCGAGCTGGCCCACAAACCCGAATGAGCAGACTGCAGAGCAATGAATCCCCACAATATTCATCAACCATTATCAAAATGGAAAACAAAAAACTCAATCGGCAAAATGGGAGCTCACAGAATCTATCGGACAAGAAGAAAAAAAACAGAAAATGGGAAAAAACCTAGATTACGACACTACCTACCACAATCGGAGAAACAAAGGAAACCCAGCCAGCCCTGCCTCTCGGAAAGCTCCGGGACAGAGCATCGCCGTCACCAGCAAACGAATGGTTCCAGTTCAGCTTGTCCCTGCCATTGGCCAAATTTGACGCTCCTCCCCTCGCTGGGGATACCCTCGGACGGAAACGCCCACTCACTTGCGATCGAAGACCCGCCGACCACCCGTTGCTCTTGCTGTAGCTCGCTCGATTTCGCTTTATCGCTCTGACTAGGCCTCTCTCGGAGCCCTTTGTCTCTCGCCGCAAAGAAGACAGTGAAGAAGAGGAGAAGAAGTCTCGGCTTCTTCTATACTCCTCTGTCATTTTCTTCTTTTAAAAAAAAATAATTATCTTTATTTAATTTAAATAATAACTTATAACTATATACAAATTTATATATGTATATATTAAATTTTATTAAAATATTTATATATACACTACATTTTAAATAACCTGCTTAAGACTGTAATATAAATCCGACTCAAATTCCAAATCGTTTAAAGCATTAAGGCTCGTTAGGCTTGGCCCATTAAGGCTCAGTCAGCTCGGCTCGTTAGGCTCGGGTCGTTAGTCTCGGCTCGTCAGGTTCGGCTCATCAAGCTCATTAAGCTCGAAAGATTCGACGAGCCAGACTTTTCCAAACTCGGTTCGGTCGGGCTCGTTAGCCGCCTCTTAGGAGAAGGTGTCAATTATTTTGTAAAAGATTAATTATTAATAATAAAGATATTTTAATATTTAATTGCGTCAGCGGGGAGGCTGGTATTTGCACCTTCAAGGGAAGCGAATTTCATAGCTCTGATCCTCAACGTCCAAATCGTTGGTTTGCAGCTATGATTTCGTCCGCCAAACTCAAATCCGTCGATTTCTACAGGTGGTTTCTCGCTCTTTCACTTTTCGTATTTTCTGTTTTTTTTTTTCAAATCCTTTCCTTTTTGTTTTTTTTTTTTTTTCATGTAATTTGGGATTCCGCGCTCGTGGATTGTGTTTGGGAAATGAGAAATGTAGTTTTTAGTATGAAGCATTATCTCGGGTTGGGGAAATCAAGGAATTGGGACGTGCTTAATTATTCTGGGCTTCTTTTTCCTCTTTTATTGGCATTTTTTTGTTAAAGTTTTTTGATTGGGCTATTTTTGGAGCATTTATTTTGGCGTTTCCTTATATTTGCCCTTGAAATGTGTAAAATTGTGTCGGTTCAATTATTTGATGGAAGAATTAGCATTTTTCATTTGGCCGTAATTGTGTCGAGGTCAGACTGAACGTAGAGATGCTACATTATAATGTTTGCATTAAAATAAATAATAAATTGATTGTTGAGTATTTTAGGCTGCAAACTTGAAATGGTTCTTTCCATATTGAGTAAAAATGAATAATATCTGTGTGTTCAGTGTCAAATGCAAAAATGTGTTAGTACTCTGCATATAGTTTGAAGGGTCACTGCTCTTCAATAGTGGTTAAGAACTTCAAATGTTGGCCATTTTTGTTGGACATTTTTTAGCCGAATGTTGGTGTTTAAGGAAAGATTTTGGGAAGAAGGATTACTATGATGCAGGAAACATTCATTATCGTCAGGGTCCAAATCAAATGAATTGCTTTGCTAGAATTTATTAATGGTTTAACTTCTCGTATCAACTTTTAGAGTATCATCCACGGCTAAAGAATCCCCTCTCTCTAACCTGACTTTAGTGGTTTCTGCAAATATCTTTCTAATGTGATCAGTTATTTTTTATAGGAAGATTCCAAGGGATTTGACTGAGGCATCATTATCCGGTGCAGGATTATCCATAGTAGCAGCTCTGTGTATGACATTTTTATTTGGAATGGTACTTAGCTTCTGCCTCAACAGTTGATTGGTTAATAATTCACTCTTAGGCATTTGAGTTTCTATGTTAATTTTGGTTTGTATTATTCACTTTATAGGAATTGAGTAATTATTTGGCGACGACCACCTCCACATCACTTATTGTTGATAATAGTAATGATGGAGAATCCTTACGGATTGACTTTAATATCAGGTACTGATGCTGTAGATGTAGATAGTTTAATTGCTCTTCAAACATGCAATGTGATTTATTTGTACGATGCATTTAGTTACATTTTTTCTGTTGTGGTTTTGACTTGTTTTATCAGAATATGGCATAGTGTTGATCTTACTCAACTTTGGTTGGCATTATCTTTTGGTTTTTTGACAAATTTTGCTGGATTGATTTTTTTCAATCACAATGTGTTTTAAATTGTTTTTTTATCGTCAAGTAAAAGTATATTGAATACAAAATTTACACAAGTAGTGAGCTAAAACAAGTTCAGAATTCAGAAGAGCAAAACCCCTCCGTTTATGATTATCTAAAGTTTGCACTGCTTCCTGATCTACTGATCTGATATGGCTTGTAATTTTATCATATGTATTTTGTTTTCCTCATTGTTAGATTATCTTATGTCCTGGAAGTGCGTAATATGAACATGTGTGCGTTCGAGTGGATATGTATGTAGCATTAGGCCATGATCTTTATTGCTCACTCTAACATCTCCTGAATTGTACTGTAGTTTTCCTGCACTCTCATGTGAATTTGCAACAGTTGATGTGAGTGATGTGTTGGGAACAGTAAGTGACTTTCTCTTTTCTTCTTTCAATTGATTTTCCTTTCTAATGAAAACAATTGTTTTCATGACACGGTAAAGGCATGACAGTATTTCTCATATTGTCTAGCTGGCTTGTCATCATAATCACAAATAAATTTTTCCTTGACTTAAAAATTATAGAGGATGTTTAGGTTCCTAATTAAGGATTTAATATAAATTCTTAGTGATTTAGAGTATATATTTTTCAGTATTTTTATTCATTTATTTTGATTTTGTGGCCAATAACTGTTTGAAATTGTGTTTTCCTTGTCTTCAGAATAGGTTAAACATCACAAAAACAATTAGAAAGTTTTCCATTGATTCAAACTTAAGGCCTACAGGTTCCGAGTTTCACTCTGGACCAATTTTGCATGCCATTAAGCATGGAGACGATGTTGATGAAGAGTATGGTGAAGGTTCTGTTACATTGTCGGGTCATAATTTTGATAAATATTCTCACTTGTAAGTGACCTATTAATACTTCTCATTCATTTATTATACTTATCAGATTTGATTTTATTACATATTGTATAAGGTTAATACCTTTCCCCTTCATATGAATGAAATTGATTTTTTCCAGGTTCCAAATTTTGGTTGTTAACTTTTATGCTCCTTGGTGCCCCTGGAGTAATCGCATGGTAAACTTTGAGTTTCATTTATCATTTGTCCTTTCTTTTTTGTTGAAAATTTTTAGGTTATGCTTTGTTTTAATTGGTGATTCACTGGCGTTTGCTTCATGAGAGAAAAATCACTATGAAGATGTAATGTGTTTCCATCATATAAACTATTTTTTTTTTCTTGGCCCTTTAATACTCTAGTGCAAGGGATAAATTATGCTTAAGCTTTTCTTTTATTCTTTTTGAAAAAATTTTGTTTCAAGCTAGAAAATTTTTGTTTATTTATTTTTAATGTAATCAGTTTCTGGGGACATGTTTTTAAAAGTTTTCTTGCTTGTCTCCTGTTAATTCAATCAACCTTTCATATTCTACTAATGTATTTACCTCCAGTGGCAGAGGAAACGCTATTCTCTGATGTTAAAGGGCTATTCTCTTAAGCTTGTCCCCTGTTAATATGATCAATCTTTCATACTCTGCTAATGTATTTACCTCCAGTGCTAGTGGAGCATGTTCTCTCATGTCATGTTTGTTGCTTATTTCTTTCACACTGCTTTAGATTAAACACGCATGCACACATATGGAATGGGTGAAAATGTAGTTTTCCACTATAGATGCTTGCCATGGACACATTTCAAATTTTGTAAATTTCTTTTTTACTTTGTCTACTCTTACAAACTCTGTTTGGTTCAGAAACTTTCTTGGGAGAAGGCAGCCAAAACAATTAGAGAGAGGTGCTTATTTTAGTTATTCATAATTCCTTCCATGTAAAATATTTCTTGGTATTATGTCATAGTTTTGGAAAGTAAATTTCGATGTCTCTCCATCCATTTTTCTGTATAAAATTTAACAGAGTGTTTGTATTTACAGATATGACCCAGAAACAGATGGTCGTATCCTCTTGGGGAAGGTAGATTGCACAGTAGAAGGTGAATTGTGTAGGAGGTACTATTAAATTGTTATATGTTATATGAAAATGGGTGTGTTGATGTAATTGAACTTCTTTTTTTATGCCTCTTTGTTTTCGTACACTTATTTATGTGTTAAGCTCTATTTATTTCTGTGTGAAGAAAAACGAAATAAATTCTTTGATGGCGGTACCTGTTGAACCTCAAACAAATCAAGAGAAACTAGCAGGATAGAACAACCAAACCAGCAACTATATTCTTCTGATTAACAATTGCCCAGAATCAGAAGCCAACAACAACAGAACAATAAAATCGACGAAACAGTTGCAGAGAAATAAAAAGAAACCACAGGTCACCAGAAAACACCATAAGCTCAAAGGCAAATCTTCTACTCTAACAGCACAAAACAGAGTTTTTTCCAAAAGATCCCCCTCAGCTTTCCTCCCCCTCCTTTTTACCTTCTGCCAGTCTGCCAAAATGCACTCCCACTAACCGCATCATCATTGTCAACCAGCTTCCCAAAACTGCCCTTCAATTTGCACTGCACGACTCCTTTGATAAAACTGACCATAGAATCCTTTGCCCTTCTCATTATGTGCAACGGTACTGGACTATCTTATGCTTTTAAGAAAAGATTTTTTTCTTTCTTTGTATATTTTTTAATAAATAATCAAAATCTGTATTGTATGAATTGAAAATATGTGCATACGATGACTATGTGGGTTGGACGATCAAAATCTTGAACACGTTGGATAAAAAGTGCTTGAGCCTTGTTACGTACCAAGCTTAGCTTGATTGCATAGTAGAAACAATTTCTTGCTTAAGAGTTTTTTAGTTCAACTATTGTCCTGTTGCACTGTTGCTTTTCCATATTCCCTCTGTTGCAAAAGCCCTTGTATCTTTTAGCTTATATTATGAATGGATTGTTTTCATTGGTTGATTGTTTAGGCATCACATTCAAGGGTATCCATCTGTTCGCATATTTCGTAAAGGAAGTGATGTTAGGTAATCATAACACATCTCTCTATTGTCTTTGTGAAGTTGCAATATTAAAAGTGTCCATATTTTTTACAATCAGTTTCCTTATCAGTATCTTCTTATTTGCATGTTTCACAGAAGCGACCATGGCCATCATGAACACGAATCTTATTATGGAGATAGAGATGCCGAAAGCTTGATTAAGGTTAAAAAAATTTGTTTAACATTTTGAAATCAAATATAAAATATTATGTATTAACTTACAACTATCACTGAGAGTAAATTATAATGTGTGATGTAAAGCTACGCGAGATCTCTAATTTAGGGTCTTCTTTCTTGCCAGGCAATGGAAGAATTGGTTGCACCTATCCAAATGGAGTCACATACTCAAGCTTTGGAAGATAAATCTAAAAACACATCAGAAAATTCAACGAGGCCCGCACCGATAACTGGCGGGTGTAGAATTGAAGGCTTTGTGCGCGTAAAGAAGGTAAAAACCAATTTTTTTTTTTAATATTGGTTCTCTTTTCTTTTCATGTCTTTTTTTCATTTTCGATCAGTACTTATGGTTGAAATTGGAGTTTCTTTCTTGTACTCTCTAGGTTCCTGGAAGCCTTATCATTGCGCCTCGTTCTGGAGCCCATTCATTTGATGCATCTCAAGTTAACATGTCTCATGTTGTCTCTCATCTTTCATTTGGTAGGATGATTTCAACAAAAGCGATGAACGATGTTAAATGGTTGGTACCTTACATTGGTAACTACCATGAAAGACTCAACAGTCGCTCATTTATGAATCATCATCACATAGGTGAAAATGTCACTGTAAGTTTTTTATTTGTAACTTTGAATGTTATGACTATCATGTTTCAAAGGAAGAAACACTATGATTGGAAACTAGCTATGCTAGCTTTTTTTATTCACCCATTGCCGTATGAGTCACGCATTAGTACAATTTACAATCCAAAATATGTTTCATTTGTTACATGAATGAACGTGTTAGGAGGTGGACGATGGAGGTAGTTTAGGAATAGTGACTTGCTAAGGTGTTATGTTTTGTTATGGATAAGAGAGAATTGTGTGAGCACTGTTGCTCCACTTGCATAAGTGAATTTTAGAGGTGGTGATGTATTAACTTATTCGGTGATTTCAATTTTCGTTAAATTTTCTATCATGGCTACCGATGTTCATCAGATCGACACATGGGCTGCTGCATTACTGGGTAAAGGAAAAATTGATAAATAACTAGGTCTTCTTAACATTACTACTATAAATACCTCTCATGAACTACAATACCCTCGAGAAGTTTACTTTGTATAAGAATTTTAAGTCTATATTTTTCTTTTTGTGATTATTGATTTACTAGATAGAGCATTATCTTCAAATAGTCAAAACAGAGGTGACGACGACAAGATCGGGTAAAGTTCTTGAGGAGTACGAGTACACGGCCCATAGCAGTTTAATTCAGAGTATCCATGTACCGGTAGCCAAATTTCATTTCGAGCTTTCGCCGTTGCAGGTTCGTAAAATTGTTATTTTTCAAGTAAAATCAAATATGATATTTCTTTGTAGGGTCATCAATCTTTTTTTTTTTCGTCCAACACTTTTATCATTAACATCTCGTTTCTTCCATTCTTTGATTAGGTTGTGATAACTGAAAATCAGAAATCATTTTCACATTTTATAACAAATGTTTGCGCAATAATTGGAGGTGTTTTTACGGTTGGTATCGATTCAATCGAGTAATTTATGCTTCTACGTTACTCTGAATTCATGTTACTAATCATGAGTTCTTTTTTTCTTCCAGGTGGCCGGAATTTTGGATTCAATTCTGCACAATACCCTCAGGATCATGAGAAAGGTGGAACTAGGCAAAAATTTTTGAAATGTAGTGATAACTTATGAATTATGTGACAAAATCAGTTAGGTGTTTTTGTAACTTTAAAATGACTAAAATTTAAAAACAAAAATTAAATTCATTGACTTGTTGACAATGACTTGGAGATTGTATTATTGTTGTTAGAATTCATGGATTTGGCTTTTGGCATGCTCGATCTAAAGATCAAACACTTGAATTGCATTTGCCAAATTATAATTCTTAATTAATGAAATAGTTTCATTTTAGAAGTTTTTCTATCATTTCTATTGACGGCGATCGGTGACGATTTCTAACCCTTATGCATTAGAATTAGTTAAGTTACGGGAATGTGTTTTGATTTTACTGTTTTTGAAAATATTCAAGGATTTTACGATGAGGTATAAGAGAATTTGCAAAGAATAGGATGTCGTATTATTATTTATGAGAAAGTTTCAATTCTGAAGATGTAGTACTAATTAACTGAATACCCAAATATATAAGTAAAGCGGGTGTGACAACCATTGAAAAATTACTACAATAAGAGGCTCGCATACTCCACAATTAATTTGTTTTTGAAAAAGAAAAAAAAAGAAACTTGTAAATATTTTGACTTTTTTTTTATTTGTTTTAAAACTATTTTTGTGAAAGAAAGAGAATGTGGTAAGGTATTTATTTGTAATTTTCAAGTGTGATTTGACATTTGTTGACAACTAAACTAAAGAAAAGTCCAAAGTTAATGGTTTTCTCCCTAATGAAGTTTATATGTGAGGCCATACAGAGGCCTTCAACCTAGTAATTTTTTGTGAAAGGAAGGAAATGTTGTGAGGTCGTCACCTAATTTATTTCTATTTCTATTTTTCAAGTCTCATTTGAACATGCTGGTGGCCTCTTTTTTTTTTTTTTTTTTGAGAAATTAACAAATCAATTATTGAACTTTGTGATCAATTATAAGTCAACTACTAAAATATTTTCATTAATTACTTAACCACTGAACTATGAGAAATAGATGTCGCAAACAACGCTGTGATGTTTGCTGTTAAAAATTTTAATTTTCATTCCGCTGTAGAACACTATACGCTCCTCCGTAGAATGTCAATGTTAAATATGAAAATTTTACCAAATGATATGCGCACAGAATGTATTTATATATAACTGTCTCAAATCTCGAAATGAAATCTTGGAATATGAAAGTTGGCAACTTTAAGCTGCCGATGGATGAACGTGATGGATGAAAGCAACGCTTCTCACCTCCTTGGATAAGGAAGCAGTTGCAAGTTTCTTTCGTGATATAACTCACACGAAAGGGACTTTGGATATTACGCACCAAAGGGTCTTTGGATATTACGCACCAAAGGAAAAAAAGGATCTCTCCAATTTTCGAAAAGCAAAAGCTTTGTTTTATCAAAATTCAACAACCTCTAAAACATAAGCGGTGATGGCTTTGTAAAGCCGATTGAAAACATCAATTAGAAAATTAAATAAAAGATAATCTAGATAAGTGGATCTAGATATCTTAGATAAGTGAATCTAAACATCCTAGAAAAGTGAATCTTTTTAGAGATACTATCTAAAGAGATAATATCTTTCTTTCTCTTGTCCTCCAAGCTTGTCTTCATGGGCTTGCTCTTGGGCTTCTTTTCATATTGAAATCGTCCACTTGGATGATTTCCACATCTTGAGTTTCTTGATCTCCAAGTTTGAAAACTCGGACTTCTCTTAAACTTTTTCTCCCTGTTCTTTGGGCTTTTACCATAGCAAATGGACTCAGAATTAAACAATCTAATATGCATTAAAAAGCTTAGGATGTTGGTTATAATTTTCGTGAAGAACACTTTTTAAAATGACATCGTCTTGATTTCCAAAATAGTCATGTGCGAATCGAAGGTCAAAGAAAGAAAGTTTTTTTTTTAAAAGTCCTTCAATTTCTCTTTCATTGCTCTTGAACTTCCACCTATGCTTAATCTTGAGTAACTTCAAGATATTCTTTGAGGCTTGATCAATAATAGAATGGTTCCAGTTTGCATCATCCTCTTGGGGTTGAAAAGGATTTGACCTCGAATCATGTCTAGTATCACCATATTCTTTGATTATAGGACACAACTTTTGTGTATTTACACTTTGGCCATGAACATCTTATCCTATGTCAATGTGCCACCAAAATTTGTATGGGATGCCATGCATTAATAATTCCAAGCAATTTCCTTTAAATACGATCAAAGGAACTACGTTAGCATACATTTCATCCTTAATATCCAAATAGCAAACCTTGTTCACGTGGGAGCATGAAGTATGAAAAAGTTGCTTCTTTTGTGTTGTTGTTGTCAAGGAATCAACTGGGTCGTCTATCATTTCGGGTACTTGCTCTTTTTTTTGACACTCTTCCTCAATTTGCTAAAGAATGTCTTCTAATACCTTATCGCAGTCTTATGCTTGTTAGGTAGCGGAGTATTTTAGTTATTGTTTCCTTGCCAAATAATCATAAGTAAAAATTTGTGTAAGGATATGTTTAGCTCTGATATTAAATGATGCAAGCACAGAATGAATTTATATCTAACCATCTCAAATCTCGGAATGTAATCTTGGAATAAGAAAGTTGGCAACTTTAAGTTGCCGATGGATGAACGTAATGGATGAACGCAACGCTTCTCACCTCCTTGGATAAGGACGCCACTGCAAGTTTTTTTCATGATATAACTCACACAAAGGGACTTTGGATATTACGCACCAAAGGAAAAAAGGGATCTCTCCAATTTCTGAAAAGCAAAAGCTTTATTTTATCAAAATTCAACAACCACTAAAACATAAGTCGGTGATGGCTTTATATAGCCGATTGAAAACATAAATTAGAAAATTAAATAAAAGATAATCTAGATAAGTGGATCTAGATATCTTAGATAAGTGAATCTAGATATCCTAGAAAAGTGGATCTTTTTAGAGATACTATCTAAAGAGATAATATCTTTCTCTCTCTTGTCCTCCTAGCTTGTCTTCATGGGTTTGCTCTTGGGCTTCTTTTCATGTTGAAATCGTCCACTTGGATGATTTTCACATCTTGAGTTTCTTGATCTCCAAGTTTGAAAACTCAGACTTCCCTTAAACTTTTTCACCCTGTTCTTTGGGCTTTTACCATAGCAAATAGACTCAGAATTAAAGATCTAATATGCGTTAGAACGCTTAGGATGTTGGTTATAATGTTTATGAAGAACACTTCTTGAAATGACATTGTCTGGATTTCAAAAATAGTCATATATGAATCAGAGGTCAAAGAAAGACAATTTTTTTTAAAAGTCCTTCTATTTTTCTTTCATTGCTCTTGAACTTCCACCTATGCTTAACCTTGAGTAACTTCAAAATATTCTTTGAGGCTTGATCAATAATAGAGTGGTTCCAGTTTGCATCAACTGACATTTTGTGTCGAAAAGTGTAACGTTCTGCTACGGAACGTCAGTAATAATTAATATGTCATCCATTGTTCTGCGTTTCGTTGCCTTAGTATATATAATTGACATTTCGCGCTTTGGTGAGTTCACCGATTTCCTCAGCAAACCTCGAATTCTTTAGCGAACCTTCATACTCTCAGAAAAGAATTCTCATAGAATAAAATATTGAAATTTCAATTACTGCACGCTGAGACTGCTCCTGTGACAACAACTAATAATTTTATTGACTAAATCCTGAAAAGGAGGAAGGGATTCGTTTGAGTCGACTAAACTCATTAGCAATAAAGTTTTATATTTAACACTTAAATTAAAGACAATGATTAAGCATGCTCAATCATAAAAATAATATTTAAAATTTTATTTTAGAAAAATGTACAGAATGACATTCTTTGAAATGACCTACTATAATGTGTTTTGTAGTTAAAATACTCTTGTTGGACCATATAAATATGCTAGTGAAAATAGAGCTACTCGTGAACTACAAGTACACCATGACATATACATATCATATAAAAGCGATGATACTCGGTGATCACAAAAATGACGAAAAATACCCTAATTAGGTTTAAAGTTTCACGCTCAGAGATTTGACACATACAATTGTCTTATTACTCTAGTTCATACAAACAAACACATTCTTTCACGGTCGAATGTGCAATACCGTACATAAAATTAAAATTTTACCTTAAAATGGGCCTACCACTTACCAAAGCCCAAAAATATAAAAGTCCAATATCCAAGATTTTAAATTTAAATTTTGGTATCTAACCAAAGTAAAATCATTAAATTTTGGATTGAAATTTTATACATTAAATCCCTAGTTTTTGCTTAAAAATAATTCATAATTAATTGAGTTAGAAAATCTCAAATTGAGCCTAAAATAGGACATAAATCGCAACCCAAAAAGGGGTTGGACCACAACCCAATAAGGCATGCAATGCAGTCCAAACAGAATTGGATCGTAGCCCAATCAGCTCCTTAACCACAGTCCAAGCAAAGACTAGACCCAAATAGGATAGCTTCATCATGATGCTATTTGTAATTCCTTCACAAAACTCGTTGAACTTTGACCAATACTCTAGCGAATATAGAGCTTGAACTTGACAACAAAATCGAGGTTGAAATTGGAGCATGATTTACATTTTAAAAACTAACATTTAATCTAAATTTCTATGGTCACAAAAGACAAGAAAAAATTGGATTTTTACCTTCGGCCAAATGTTTTTTCTTACCACCAGAGGTTCGTCTGACACTACGAGAAGCTGACATTTCCTCCTCTGAACCCATACCAAAAATAGTTCAAATTGAGCTTGATTTTCTTTCAACGCCAAGAAGAATTTAAGAAAGAGATTTTAGAGTATTGAACCCATTTTTATGTCAATGGAAGACGGGAGAAAATTGGCTTACCTAGTTTGATTCATTCCTATTATAAGGCTGAAATCAACTGCACCAAATGCCTCACTATGAATTGTTGAGAGTGAATTTGCTTGTGGAAGGAATTTTTATTTTATTTTTTTGCAAAAGGGGAATTTCAAAGAGCGTGAGAGAGGCAAGAGAGATAAGCTCTATTTTATGGGAAAAGAGAGGAATGGAAGTAAAAGAATTTCCTTAATTGGTTTGCAACACTCCCAAAAATTGGGGAAGAAAATCATCCAAAAAAATTCATTTCTTATGGGAATTTGCAGCTGTTATCACAATCGCATTACTCTAGTTAACAACAAACAAATACATCCACTGACGGTCGAATGTGCATAAAAAAAACATGGGTTGATCAAACTTGGTTCACTCGATCAAGATAATCAATGAAAATAATATGCATGCTCGAATAGAAACATGTTTTGTAATTCCTAAAATGTCTGGGTCATATTAAGTTTAGGATAAATATGATAATGATTGAGGATTACTGGAGATTTATGGGATAAATTTAGGACAGAAATGTAGATTGTTATTTCAAGGTAAGGTAATTGTAAAGTTTTGGAGTAATGATATATGATAAAAAGTGGGGATTTAGGAGTAAGGAGAAATCATGATTTGCTTAATTCTGGAATATTATAGGAGGTTGTGGTCGACCGTCAGATGAGGCACGGTTGATCACAGTCATTTAGAGACAAGATAAGGAAATTGCGGTCAATCATGTAGGCAAGAAGGTGATCGACCAGTGCTCACAAAAGTTGTCCAAAGGTGAGCAATATATGAAGTAGTCGATTGTGGGTTGCGATGGCGATCAACCAGTAAATGTAAAGTGCAGTCAAGCATGGCAATATCTGCGATCGATTGTGGCCTTTGAAGTTGTGAATTAAGAATTTGTAGTCGATCGTCCTTGTCTAGGTGATCGACCAAGAAGTTCGAGCAAAGACTAGACCCTTCACCTATTCCTTCACTTCCAAGTGGCAGCTGGAGAAATGTAAGTTAGAGAATATATGTAGTTCGAGTAGTCAGTAGGTTTGTGGAGAAACAAGCTTTTGGAGCTTCAAGTTCTCTCTGCTCTCTCTCTCTTGAACTCTTTAGGTAAGCAAAGTTTCATTAAGTTTTCTTAATGATTTATGAGAAAGTAGTATTAAAAGAAGAAAATAAAAGGTAGGGGTGTAGGAATAGTTTCTGCTTCATTGCTACCTTGTTATATGTAATATTCTATAATTAAATCGAGATTATGAATAATAATATTTATGAATTTTGAAGATTTTAAGATGATTTTATTAGGGACTGTAATACCATGATTTTTTGAAACTGAATTAAGTAAAGATAATCAAGAAATTAATTAAGTATAAATTTATATATGAGATTATTTGGATATTTAGTGGAAATTTATTTGATGGAAATTATTATAATTTGAATTGATTAAATAAATTAAGAATTGAAATAACAATTTGAAAGTGAATTAAGGGAGATGTGGCGATGAAACGACAACGTTTGGAATGGGAGACAGATGCTTTAGGACCAGTAGCTAGCTAGCAGTCGACATGCCTAGACTGGTCGGCTGTGCATGTCGACCGGTCCCAAAGAATTCAGGGAAAATTGGATTTTCCAGCAGATGATTTTGGCATTTTTCCCCAATTATTTTCCGCACTCGCTCTCCACTGATAATTGCTGAATAAAACAAAACATAGGTGCACGATTTTGGGAGAGAAAGGACCAACTCCTTTCTTGTTTTAGGGCATGTCTTCTTGTCTTTGGGTTCAACAGAGAGAATAAGAGAGTGATAGAGGATAAGAGATTGAAGAGTGAAGGCAGCAGAGAGATTCTTCTTGCAGTTCGAACTATTTTCTTTTAGAAAGAAAGAAAAAAATCAGAGAGAGGGAAGAGTGAAAGAGAGAGAAGGAGGTGCGAGCTATTGATTCTTGGCTTTCTTACGTACTTGGAAGGAACGAAATCATCAGATGAGCTATGAAATTATGATGCAAGTGGCCAGTGGAGGCCCTACATTACAGGAGTTTATGGTTCTTGATTTTCTACCTTTGTTGGTTTCCAGAATTTACTCATTTGTTGATGATTACTACCTTGGTCAATTTTTGGAATTTGTTCATGTGTTGATGATTACTGCCGGAATGTATTCATCTGTCAGATACTGCCTTGAAAGAATTTATTCAATTGCTAAATTTTGCCTTGGATAACTACTACAATTATTTTAACTTGCTGGAAAAATTATACTCTCAATAAAAGTATACTGTCAATTTGGTTGCTTGAACATTGCTTACGTCACGACCAAGAGTCGAGCCAAACAGAACCACTGGGTCAAACGACCCGATTCTTGGAGAGAACCTAGTTACCCAGCTAAAAGCATGAGTTTTTATGCGGAAGACTTAACGAGATTAATGCCAAGCCCAAGCCAAAGTAGTATGGGTTTGGGTCCATAGAGTGATCAACTAAAGACATGATAGCATAATAAAGGAAAATACTGTGCAAGAATTTAATCAAACAACACCAAACAAAATCCCAACATACTAGAGACGGAGGGATTGAACCGACGAGTCTCCACCCATCCACGGGGGGATCGAAACACCCATCAGGAAATTCTAGCAATGCTCCACTGCCACACATGCCAGACCGACACGCGATACCTATACCGTAACTTGGGAAAAAAATTTAGTTTAAGGGGTGAGTAACTAACTCATTAGGTAAATCTATACTCACGCGATACCTATACCGTAACTTGGGAAAAAAATTTAGTTTAAGGGGTGAGTAACTAACTCATTAGGTAAATCTATACTAAATACAATGCATACTAAAATTGTTTTCTTTCTCTTTTGAAAATCATTTTGTAATTCTCATTTTCTATACATGGATTTTAAACATTTAAGACATCTTTATCATATTATAAATTTGACACATGACCCTCGATGTGGCTTTATTTAAATCCGCTAGATACATAAACAACTATAATCGCAAAATACACCAACATTGTTTCATGTATGAAAATGTCATCAATGAAAAGGGATGGTCACGCAAGGACTCATCGTCACTCATCATCGAAAGATAGTATGATCTCTTGGATGTGCCGATGGGCCGTAACCATCTAGTTTTTTTTTGGGTAAATAACACTGCAAACCCTATAGTTCTGAGTCAATGACAAGTCAAACAATGGAAATTTTTTTTTTAAGAACTAAAACCCTAAACTATGAAAAATTATCGCCGGCAACCTCGCAGTCAAGTTTTCCGTCCAAATCCGTCAAATCTAATTTCTCAGTTAACTAGAAACGTTTTCCTCTCAATGTTGATCTTGTTCGTCGGCGTCGATTCCTAAAATCGATGTTAGTTCTACCATAAAAATGAATTTCAAAGTCAAAGATTCAAAAATTTTGAACTTTTTGACTGTAAAACGACGAATTTTGAAGGAGAACTGTCCGTTTTAGGTTAAAAGACGATTTTTAACATATAACGGACGTCCGTCATACTCTGACGGACGTCCGTTATAGGTTAAAATACGCATTTTTCATTTTATTTTTTTATTATTAATAAACAAATATTAAATTACCGTTTTACCCTTAAAAAAATTGTCAATATTATTTTTATAAGGACAAAAGAGTAATTTGACAGACAAGTGGGGTACAGTTGTCTGCCACTTGTCTGTCAAATTACTCTTTTATCCTTATAAAAATAATAATGACAACTTTTTTAAGGGTAAAACGATAATTTAATATTTATTTATTAATAATAAAAAATAAAATGGAAAATGCGTATTTTAACCTATAACGGACGTTCGTTATATGTTAAAAATCGTCTTTTAAACTAAAACGGACAGTTCTCCTTCAAAATTCGTCATTTTACAGTCAAAAAGTTCGAAATTTTTGAATCTTCGACTTTGAAATTCATTTTTATGGTAGAACTAACATCGATTTTAAGAATCGACGCCGACGAACGAGATCAACATTGAGAGGAAAACGTTTCAAGTTAACTGAGGAATTAGATTTGATGGATTTGGACGGAAAAATTGACTGCGAGGTTGCCGGCGATAATTTCTCATAGTTCAGGGTTTTAGTTATTAAAAAAATTTCTCCAAGGTTTGACTTGTCATTGACTCAGAACTAGAGGGTTTGCAGTGTTATATACCTTTTTTTTTTTTTTATTCTAAACCTTAAACTAACCTCCGTTTTCAAGTTACATCTTTTGTTTCACTTCTGTTAAACATCTGTTAAATTCATTTGCTATGCTCATGGCAGCCATGGCAAAGCTATCAAACAGAAGAAACCCAAACTGATTTTCACCATTCGTCTAGTTTGAACTATGATTTTTTTGTCATTTCAAACAACGTTCCATATGGGCGGGACCATTCGGTGGCTTCTGTAAGTGCAGAGTCAGAGATTATCCGTGTCACCGGGACTGGCACGATTCCGCCCATCATCGTCTTTGTAGATGGGACGCTTAAAATACCAATGACATCCGAAACATAACAAAATGAGAGAGAGGTATCCGAAATACCAGAAATGAAAAGACGATGACGGTCCAGCTCCAACGCCATAAATTCAAGAGACCAAGCTTCAGTTTCAATTTTTTCGGGGCTAGCTCATGTAGCCCCAATGGCGTACTCTGGTATTATTAATGGAGTACGTAGTCTTGTTCCAATTTGGTCGAGCTCCGTCAATGGAGGTGCTCCTTTTGGATCTTTCTTCATGGTTTCTGACAGAGCAAGCAACTAGACACAGTTCTGGATAGTACCGTCTAGTTCTTCTCCAATTTTCAATTTTCAGCAAAGACTCATTTCTGATTCCGCATCCAGTTCGCAATTTAATGGTGTAATTCATGCTATTGGAGCAAATGGACCAGTTGAGTCTAGAGCTTGTTCTTCTTCAACATCTTCAATGGCGATTACGGTTATAGCTACACTCTCTAGTAGTTGCAGTAATGGCACAGCTCAAATGCTTCGAGATTTTGCTTTGGAGATTTGTAATAAACAAGAGTTGCAGTTCTTGGATAACTCTGTACATTCCGTCACTCCATGTTCAAAGCCTGGAGAGAGAGATATTTGAGATTTTTGTTGTGAAATTTTCGTTGTTGTTTCTTGCCTCTCACTTGCAGTGGATGTGGAAGAATCCCACATTCCTCTTCTTCTCGATCTTTCTGCTCTTCAATGGCGGATGCATCCAGTAACTCCATATTCAACTGACGACTGGACAATGAAAATGGTGAACCGAAAAGCAATGAAAAAAAGTAACGGAAGAGAAACAAAAGGTGTAACTTGAAAACAGTGGTTAATTTAAGGTGTTGAATAAAAAAACTATAAGGTGCTGGATAAAAACAGGTGTCCAAAGTTAAAGGTATTAGATGAAAATAACCTTACTATATAATTATATCATATATCAAATTCTCCCTTCAACTTTTAACTTATTCCGAGTATTTCCCGACGACAACGATTCTCTATCAAGATTTCATGTCTTAAATTAAATTATTGCTCGGTAATTGTCCAATTTGACTGTTTGACTTAAAACGTACACGTGGTTGCTAAGGGACAAAATGGGTCAACTCTTCTCCTTTGACTGAAGATTCGTGAAAAATTTACACGTGTCATTTTAAAATTACTTAAAGATTCTCAGATTTTACAGACTAGATAGTTTTTGTAAAATTGTTGTTTGAACCTTTACTGGATAACCTTCTGTAAGTTGTTGTTAATAAAATGCTAAAAACTATCAATGTTAATAAATGCTGCTCCAAAAAGAAATTAAAAATGGACAATGATAAATGATGAAGAACTTGGATATCGATTGTGAAACTCTCTGTACATATTTCTCTGATTTTGTGAATTGCTTTGTTAATTAAATTACCCCATGTGAAATAACATATAAATTGTCCATGCTAATTATTAATTAGCGTATAAATTGCATATAAATTGTCCATTCATAATTGGCATATTAATAGTCTCATGTTAAACTAGAAATTGCTCTCTGTTAAATTATCCTGGCTAATTAAAGTACAAATTGTTTCTTATAATTAATGTACTAATTGTTTCTTATTAATTGTGGATAAAATGTTAGAAAATAAAAGTGGATAAAATGCTAGAAAAAAATGGATTATTTTGGCTAAGCATGAACTGTTATAACTGCTTTAATATTTTTTTTGATATATTCTATGGACTACTTTAATAATTTTGTTGGGATATTTTATATACTGTTGTGGACTGAATATGACATGTCATGATAGGACTTATGAAAATGTGGCATATGCATGACATGTTTAATGAATGAATGAATAAACGTAAGTGGGCGTGTGAGGGTTCGAGAGATAGGGTGACGGTTCTTGGTGGTGACACTCTGATGGAAAGCTAGCCCCACATAGGAGTGGAGTGTCGATTAAGCCACAAGAACAACAAATGTATCCCTTCTCTTGTTCTAGAAATCCCCAACGTTTGAAAAGACAGAGATTGGTGACGGTCGTGCTGACACTCTTATGGATAGCTTGTCCCATGTAGGGATGGAGTTACAGTTTGCCACAAGGACCAACAAATGTATCATTTCTCTGATAAGGAAATGTAAATATGGAAAAGATGAGTTCTTTTCTGAGACAAAGTGCATAGATTCATTGTTTTACCCGTGATGTAGGTGATTGTAAAATAAAACCATTCTATTATTGATCAAACCTCAAAGAATATCATAAAGTTACTCAAAGTCAAGCATAAGTGGAAGTTCAAGAGCAATGAAAGAGAAATGGAAAGACTTTCCAAAAACAGTCTTTCTTTGACCTCCGATGAGTATATGACTATTTTGACATTCAAGACAATGTCAATTCAAGAAGAGTTCTTCATAAAGATTATAGCTGACTTCCTAAGGTTTCTAGAACATGTTGGATCGTTAAATTTGAAGTCCATTTGCTATTTCAAAAGCCCACAAAACAGAAAGAAAAAATCAAAGAAAGTCCAAGTTTCCAAACTTGGAGACTAAGGAAAATCAAGATATAGAAATCATCCAAGTGGACGGTCTCAATAAGGTCCAATGACAAGAGAAAAGGCCCAAACCCATGAAGATAGGAAAGATACTAAAGATATCATCTCCCTGAAGATAAAGCAAGCTGAATATTACTAAAGTCATGATTTTAGAAGATTTTAGAAGATTACTGAAGATTACTAGAAGATTTCTTATATTTTCTTATATTTTTTAGTTTCCTATTTTTTTAGGTTTCCTATTTTCTTTTAGTTTCCTAATTTATGTTAGCAAAATGTTATATAAAGCTACCTAGTCTTATGTTTTAGACAGTTCAAAGTTTAATACAAAATAGTTTTTGCTAATCTCGAAATTGGAGTGATTTCTCTTTCATACCCCTTTGGTGAGTTATATCCAAAGAGCTCCTCACGTGAGTCATATTATGGAAGAACTATCCTAAGCTTACTTTCTAAAAGTAATCCTTTTATTCATTCACATTCTTCTTTGAAAAAAAAGAAGAGTTTGGAAGATCATTGAACTTTCCTAAGTTCAAATTCAAGTCGGATTCAAGCGTAGCCGATAATACTTTTCTAATTCAACTAAGGAAAGGTCGTCTGCCGACTATCAATCCTCATCTATCGTCATTATATTTACAGGTTCAATCTAAACCCCTCCCGTTCACACATTAAGGAGGAGACATTATCTATTGAGCTCTTGGGTTATCATTGGGTTCGACCTTATGGGTTATGGCTCACGGAAAAACACCGGCTATTTTAATAATTAATTATAACATTTAATTTTGGTAAATATTTTGTAAACTGGAATGTTGTTTAAAACTATGGACTATTGTTTTAAATATTAAAACTTTGGTTTGAAATTATTCTACTTAATACTCTAATTTGCTATTAATACACATTTTTAATAAATTAAAGAAAAAAAATTTTATGGCTAAAAATGAAAAAAAATAAAAAGGTTTAAAAACGCGGGGCGTTACATTATATAATACCCGATGACTATCTCTAGTAATTGAGTTTAGTGGTGCTCTCTATCTCATTGATGGACCCTAAGAAATTATTGGTTTGTTGAATTGAGTTTTATTTCTTATAATGGTTTATGTTGATAGCTTGATTAAGAGCCTTTGCTCTATAGATATAATGTTCTGTCGAGATAAATGATTGAAATGGTTAAATTGATGCTCCCTGTTAACATGGCATATTGTTTATGTTTAGGTAGAGTGAATATCCACTAGATGCTAAGCTCAATTGCTATTTATTAAGTTTTGAATGTTGGAACTATTAAGTGATATGGTTTATGAGATTTTATTAGGTGATGAACTGTTAAGTATTTATTGCATGTAGTTAGAAAATGGAACTTTGTGAATGGTTATTGGAGAATTTTTATTTATGATTAAATATTATTGATTTTGAAGATATTGAGAAGAAGAACTTTAAGTGCTAAAACTCCCTAAAGAATCCAGGTAAGTGATATTGTATGTTTGTTGCCTTTTTGGCCTACATCGCAAGAGAATATGAATTGTTTGATGACTGTGTTTACTAGATGGTAGGTTCTTGATTTATTTTTGCTTGATGATGGATTGTTTGATTATTGCTTGATGTTTTGATTGTTGTGTTTATTAGACTTTAAGTTCTTAATGCCTTGAGATTTTATTGAGGATATGATAGTATATGTTAAATTATATGCGTTCATATGCATTCATGCATCATGTTTTGACAAAGTGTACAAAAATGGTTTTATTCATGTGTTTTGAAAACGAAACGGATATTATACGGATATAAGCATAGATAGGTGTGAAAAGATGTGAGTTCTTAAGTTGGCTGCCCTATGTGGGCCATATGGTGTTATTCTACCTTGTATGATGACATCTCTAACACTTTGATGAGTAACTATAATTAAATTAAAATAGAATAAATAGAAATAAATGCAGCTAAACGTTGTGAGGTGTGAATTCTTGAGTTCGCTGCCCTTATGGGTCATGAAGTACCACTCTACCTTATACGGTGACATTTCCAACTTCTAAATGGTCAAGTAAACGTAAAGATAAAGCTAAAGGCAAGGGTAAAGGAAAAATGGAAATGAAAAGCTGCGTATATTTTATAAAGTTGCATAGCATGAGCATTGCATATTTTATATCGCTTATTCAGCCGTAGGTTCATAGTTAAGTCTTGTGATGTAGGTATGCACGATATCAAGAAAAAGAAGCAAATGATGGAGGATTTGAGTGTTCAAACTTTGTGGTTGACTAGACTAACGGGTAAATGATTAAAAGGAGATGTAAAAGGTTTTTAATTTGTAAATGTTTTAAGAGAAAAGAGTTTTTAAATACGGTATTTTTTTTTAAAAAGCAAAGTCTTCTGCTATGCAAGAAAAGTTTTAAATTTTATCCATTTTAGAAAGAAATTATGTTTTAAAATGCAACGTTTTAAACTGGTCGCTACATGTTTAAAAAAACCCATGATTTTTTGCCAAAAAAATTCCAAATTTAAACATTTTACAATGATTTCAACAATAATTTATTTTAATTCCATGTATAAATTCCAAATTACAAATGGACGGTAGAATAGTTTCAATGTCTATTTTCTCTCTACCAAGGCTCCCCAAATTTTCAAAATAATGCGATGTCACAAAGAAAAACTTGTAATGAAAAAATTTGAGGAAATGATTTTTGATAAATATCATTTATGGAGTAATTAAATAAGTTAATTATTTAATTAAAAATACTTCCCTAATTTAATAATGTAGCACCTTTACATTGAAGAACACGTTTCTCACCAAAAATGTAGTGGACCCAAGGGTTGGTATTTGCCTCCCTCTATCTTGACATTTCAAATCAACACTGTTTTGTTTTTTTCTGCATTCATGAATCACATTGGTTAAGAATTGAGAATAATTTAGAAAATTGATGACACGTTTAAATTATTAATAGTAAAAAATAAATATTGAATTTGTTTTAAAAATTAATTAAAATTTTAATAGGTAACTAACTCTAAATATTAAAATTTAAATTACAGATTGTCCTTAAATTTTTATATATTATTTATGCAAACTAAACTTGTTGGATTAACTTTTTAACCTCAATTATCTTTTCATGGGGACACCTAAAAGATGAATGGAGTACGACCTATGAAAGGATAGTTCAAACTACTGCCAAAAAGCGTGCATGGACAACTTCAAGAACAGGTGACAAAGCCCTTGTTTCTACGTGATGTGCTTTTAAAATAAATTTTAATTCAAGAACTTACTTTTTTTTCAATGGAAGATAAATATCTTCTTAAAAAAATACATTTTCCACTTAAATGCTAGTGCCCATCGACCATCGTTTGGCGTTATCCGTTGGGCTCCACCCATGTTTTTACCCCACAAAAATAGTTATTATTTAAATGCTAGTGGCCATCGTTTGCCTATTTTTGACATTTCAAATCCGCATGTTTTTTTTTCTGCTGTCATACATGACAAGACTCTACCCACGAAGAGAAGAACTAAAATTGATGTTAGTTAAGACTTGATAATAATTTAGTGAAGTTTAGTTGAAGTGTCTTGAAATGCTATAAATAGGTGAAGCAAATCAACCTTTTTCTTCAAACTCAATCGCATCCTCTTTTGAGCCAAAATTCTCTTGGGATTTTCTTGAAACCTTGAGCTGTACAATGGCATCCCCTATCTCAAACGGTCAATCTTCTCATATTGTTGTTCGAGAAGCTGTTGTATACGAGCCGAGTATTTAGGGAGATCGCTTTCTCAACTATGAGTCTGATACATGGGTAAATTAATTGTATTTGTTAACTACATAATGTAGACGCCTGTTATAATTTTAAACAATTTTTAATGAAACTCTATTTAAATTCCTCATTTCATTTTTTTTTCAGGAAAATCAGGTATTGATGAAGGAGATAGGAGAATTGAAGGAGGATGTGAGGACCATGCTATCAAAGAGTCTGAGTGATTCTCTTGTTTAGTTGAAGCTCATTGATGATATTCAACATCTTGGCGTGGAACACCATTTTACAAGAGAGATTGAGGATGCTTTGGAATGCATATACGCTGCCTATCTTCATGATGACTTTAAAAATAATTTCAGCCTCCATCACGTTTCTCTGCGTTTTCGGTTGCTCAGACAACAAGGACTCAACATTTCATGTGGTAAGTTTGTATTAGTAATCGAGACATAGCAATTAAACTTTACTAACATTGATTTGGGTGGCATGATGGAATAGACACTTTGAACCCATTTAGAGATGGAAACAGAAAGTTTAAAGATCACTTAGCTACCGACGTGGAAGGATTGCTAAGCCTCTACGAAGCTTCATTTTTGGGTACAAGAGAAGAAACTGTGTTGGATGAGGCTCTTGTCTTCTGCACTGCTCACCTCGAAGCCTTACTGAAGCACGAAAGTTACCCTCTTTCAGACATGATATCTAGAGCCCTTAGTTGTCCTTTGTGGAAGAGCATCATGAGAGTAAATGCTGTTCATTTCATCTCTATCTACAAAGACCTTCCTTCCCACAATGAAATCTTGTTAAGATTCGCAAAGCTCGATTACAATCTACTTCAATCTATGCACAAGAAGGAGCTTAGCGACCTACACAAGTAGGAGTAGTTTCATAACCATTATATAATAAAAAAGACTTTGAGAAATTTTAATATCTATTCTCTCTTGTTTTTTCTCAGATGGGAAAGAGGCCTGGACTTTGCTAGAAAACTACCATTTGCAAGGGATAGGATGGTGGAGGGTTGTTTCTGGGCATTTGTAGGCCACGTTGAACCGCAGTACAGTTTATCAAGAAGAATTAAATCTAAAGTTATTTATTTGACTTCAGTAATTGATGATATTTATGATGCTTATGGTACATTTGAAGAACTCACGCTCTTTACGTCTGTGATCAGAAGGTTGGATTAGTTTGAATTCTCTCATTCATTCATGCTTGATAACAATAGAATTATTTACAGTCTCTTTTATTTTTTGTTAATAAAATATTGTTTTAGTTGGAGTGGTGATAGAATGAGTGAACTTCCAGAATACATGCAAATATGTTATCAAGCATTGTTAGATTTGTTCAAAGAAATTGAAGAAGAAATGATCAAACAAGGAACCTCCTACCGTTTCTCCTACGCAAAAGAAGCTGTATGGCAACACACTCCAACTTCTACTTTTTTCAGTAATTTATTGGAGGATTTTACTTTTAACGCTTCTTTGATTTGATTATCAGATGGTTAAGCAGGTTGAATACTACTATGAAGAAGCAAAATGGCTGGATAAAAAATATAAGCCATCGTTTGATGAATACATAAGTGTAGCTTCAAAGTCATTCGGCAATGCTATGCTTTTGACAATCGCTTTCGCCGGAATGAGTTCTAAGGATACTAAGAAAGATGACTTTGACTGGCTGGTCAGTGAACCTAAGTTTCTCAAAGATGCGGAGTTAATTTCCAGGTTACTTGATGACTTAGTTTCCTGCAAGGTTTGTTCTTTAATTACGTCTCATTTTCTTTGTGTAATTTGAAGTTTTTCAAATTATGTAAAAAAGGTTTATAAAAGTTTTGATTTTCACTCTTTAGATGGTTTTTCCTTTACATTTAAATTATATAATCACACAGTTTGAGAAACAACGAACACACATACCAACATCAGTGGAATGCTTTACAAATCAATACAAGGTATCTGAAGAAGATGCTGTCATTGCATTAAAGAAGAAGATTTCAGATTCATGGAAGGATTTAAACAAAGAAATCATGAAGCCAACAGCTGTGTCGAGAACTCTTTTAATTCTGATTCTTCATCTTGTTCGATCTGTGGAAGAAATCTATAAGGAAGAAGATACATATACCGGTAACGGAAAGCGTCTTCAAGACGAAATCTCTGTCATGTTTGGCGATGCATTTTCTCTTTGAGGAGGTGGGATAGTGTTATCTTTGGAAGACCTCAGTACCATTTAAATTTGCTATTAGTAAAACCATGAAAACCATTTAGATCACTTATTGGCATTGTTGCATTCAATCCTTGATGTTGTTTTCGCAGGTTAAGGGACTTTTAAATTTGCTCTGTCAATGTTGTTTTTCGCAAGTTTTCTTTGACTCAATCGTTCTATATAAATTTTAATATTACTGTGTGTTTATTTTCATATTTTTAATCATTTTATTGGGTTTGTTAGCAGAATTTAGGGTTGGACGAAAATATGCATACACTTAGCTATAAATCATGCCTTGTCGGTTGTTGGTGCATCAATAATGAAGGCGACAAAACCCGACAAAACCAAAAGAAATGACAACAACGTCAGAGCTTAAAAAAGTCTGGCTATTTTTGAGCTGGACTAAGATGATCAACAACGTCATCCTCCTGCTCGGATCATTTTTAATGTTGTGTTTCTGAACAAAATCTCTACTCCCTCCCTCCCTCTCTCTCTCTCTCACCTCTTTTCTCGTCACTCACTCTCTCACCTCTTTTCTTTCTTCCCCTCACGACCTCACTCTCCACTGTTATTTCCAGTGTTTTTCTCTTTCTGGGTAATCAGAATTCAACATTAAATCTTCTCTTCGCTAACTAAAAGCATAAAAATGAATATTCTTAGTTTGACCCGTGTATGTCTATCACCCGACAATCAACACCCTTCCCTTTCTCATCGAAGAGCACAAAGACTTCACCGCTGGGTTGATGAATTGAGGATATTACTATTTTGCCATCCCAGGTGATGCTTCCAAGCGTCTGGATGACGAAAAAAGTGGAAGCGCTGTCGAGGCCGCTGGTCGGTTCGTCGAGAAAGAGTAAAGGAGGGAGGGTGAGGATTTAGACGGCAATGCTCAATCTCTTTTTCTCACCACCGCTAATTCCTCTCAAATGCCAATTTTCGATCAGCCTGTTGGCGTAGTCTTGAAGACCCAATTCGAGGATTGTACCATCTACGACGCTGTCGATCTCGTCTTTGGACATGGAAGTCGGAAGCCTCAGATGAGCTGAGTAGCTTATTGTTTCTTGGACTGAGAGTTCTTAACAGCACATCTTCTTGGGTCACATAAGCCTGCGAAATCAATCATGAAATCAAAGAAGTGATTCTTTGGATGGAGATCAAACATAGCTGAGAAGTTTTAGAAGGGGAAGAAGGAACTCACGACAACACCATAATCAAGTCCTCTCTTCTTCCCATTTTTATGACTTTAGTTAGCGAAGAGAAGATTTAATATCAGTTTTTCAATACCCAGGAACAGAAAAACATCGCAGAAATCACTAGTGGAGAGTGAGGGCTTGAGCGAAAAGAGGAGAAAGATTGAGTGAAGAGAGAGAGAGAGACAGGAGAGAGAGAGTGAGTGAAGAGTGAAGACATCATCACACAGTATCTAACATCATTAGAGTAGAGGAAGAGGTCCTGCTTTTGTTTTTTGTTTTTAATTAAAATTGCTAAAAATATTGACATGTCAAAATTTAAAATATTAATTAAAAAAATTATACTTAATGATTACTTTAATAAAATATGCTTAGTAAAAATGATGTATAATAATATAAAAATAAAAATATCATAAGATAAATTCATTAATTTATATAAGAACACGTCTTAAAATAAATATTTAAAAATAATATAATGTTAAATATAAAAATAAATTTTTATTTCAAATTAGTCTATTAATGTTAAAGCCTAAAAATTCAAACTTTATATCAAACATTTAAATCTAGCATTATATATATTTATTAGAAACTAACTCTAAAACCTTACAAACATAAACTTAAAAATCGAACTTTAAACATGCAGAATGAATTCATTTCAATACAATGCATAAATTCTAAAATTTCATATTTTTTTTATAATTTTTGTGTTAAATAGATAAATTGCATAAATTGTGATTTTCAAGAAAAGTTATTTAGCAAGACCATCATTATATTGATTGATTTTCTTTGATAAATTTAATTTTATCATCCCTCCTCCCTTGATCATTTAATGTCACGACAACCAAGAAATTTAAGACCAAGTGAAAAATGACTCCATAGAAAGAAGAGCATCATTCAATTCTTTTTCTCATAAATTTTATTAATTAATAATATATACTCTCCTAATTAAAATATATCATAATTACTTTAATTAAAAATTACAATAAAAATAAAATTACTCTTGAATTCTGAGCACACCACGCCATAAACATAACAAAATAAAAGCGATATTCAGCGATCGCAAAAGTCACATAAATACTCTGATTATGTTTAGAGTTTTGATCTCAGAAACACAATATATACAACTATCCATTTACTTTAATTAACAACAACAATCACAATCTGATCTAGAGAACTCAGTTCACACAATCGAGTTGATCTAGAGATATAATATGCATGCTTAATTTAAATGTGTACAATGAAAAATATAATATAATATAAAAATTCATCGGTCATAAAACAGACGTCATTTTTATATGAGACACGTCTAAAAATAATTGCTTTATAAAATTTATGCAATGCAGTGCATAAAAAAAATAAATCCCTACTTCACCGTGAACTTTCACCAACCATAACCCAAAATCCAGAAATACCCAAATTCAATAACCACGAATTTTAATTTATTTTTGGATACATAAAATAAAATTGTAAAATTTGCAAGTTAAAATTTTTATATACTATAAATCCTCAATTATTATAAAAATAACCTAATTAAATTGGGTATGAAATACCCAAGTGTTTTTTACCCAAACGGGCCCAAAAGGACCCTGGACTACAACCAAATATGATATAGGCAAGTTATTCATTTGGTTTAGGCCTTGGGCCTAGATCATAGGCCCAAAATGGGTAGCCCAAAACTTTATGATCTGAAATTGTCACGACCCAAATACGGGCCTAACAGAACCGCCGGGTCAGGCGACCCGATCCTCGTAGAGAACCCAATCACCCAGCCCAAGGCGTGTGTTTTAGCGAAAGATTTATAAATATTTAATTCGGCCCAAGATAATATGGGCCTAGGTCCGAGTAGGGATCACAAGAAGATAGCAGTGCATAAATTAAAATGAAATCCAAGTACTGTGCAACAAATCCAAAACCAAATGTGTTTAAGGTTTACATACCCAAATGGAAACATAAATGTCCTCACCAAATAACGATGAATCACTCAAGTAAAAATAATAAAACGCTTTAACTCCTGATCCTCAGCTACTCTTTGCCTTTACCTGAAGTTTTGGGGGAGTCGTTTGGGGTGAGTGACTAACTCAGTAAAATATGGCTATACTAAATGCATCTTATGCAGAACTGGTTTTGTACATTTTTCGAGAACAAAGTTATGTTTCATTCTACCGTACATGGATTTTTAAAATCACTTCAAACTCTTTATCATTTTACCAAACTGACCCAAGGGCCATCGATGCGGCTTTTATTAAAAATCTTGTTGTATACATAGACAGCTATACCTCGCAAAATAGACCATCATCGTTTTTCAATTTGAAAACGTCGTAAGTGAAAAGGGGTGGTCACTCATGGACTCACCTACCACACAACATAGAAGAGGTGGTCACCCGTCGATGACAACACCTTATGAGCAGGAATAATGACGACGATCCGAAGATTCCGTACGTCACTCGAGTTGCCCGCGCACCTGGCTGCACGACACAACCCGTATAATCGTATAATCACATAAAACAGATACAGTTGCTCGCTATATGTGGACTTAGGATAAACAAGTCTCAGCGATTGACAACCGTCTGATCTGTGGGACAAATCCTGGTCAAGTTTAGGGGCTTGCAACCCAAAGAGGCGTCATCACCCTCCCATACGAGGTTTACAACTTTCAGGAGTTTTAACCTGAGGACACGTCACCAATGCCCCACCTATATTTTTCGCACGTCAAACAATCAACCTTCACGCAGCAGAAGGTATCAAATGGGATGGCGGATCCATCCCTCAACATGTGCACAATAAATCTCAAACCATGTACAGAATTAAACTTGAGAAAACATACTACTAATAAAAACGGACGTGCTGTCGAACAGTCCCCGTCATTTTTTTCAAGTGTGGTATTCCACAAAATAATTATTTTGGAAAACATGATAGATTGCAATGTAACGCAAGAGGTATAGAAATCCCTACCTCGATGACGGTCTGCCTTACCAACCAGAGCAACCAATTACGCAAGAATCGTATCACACTCGCTGAAATCATCCAAGCTTGACAAAGGTATAAACGTGGGAATTTATGAATTAATTCCATAAAAATAAATAGAGGGCCCTATACCAAGAATAGGAGCCCAACCGACGTGTAACAACTCATCTAATCCAAACAAAAGTCTTAGATTGTATCACTCGATACACAAACAGATCATTATCCGAACAACATCTAATCCTTAACATATTGTGCAACACTTAAACAGTTAACAATGTTACCGAATATCTCTCAAACTTAAATATGATCAACTCTATCACATGAACAACTACCATATAACTCAACCCAATGCATTGTGGGTTAAATGTTAAGGATATTTGGATTTTCATGTCTGTTATTCGTTGGGAGGTTTGTTAATTTCACTAATATCATCCAATAAGCAGTGAATCAATTAACAAACCTCCCAACGAATAACAGACATGAAAATCCAAATATCCTTAACATTTAACCCAAGTCCTATTCTGTAAAATTTGTGACAACCAAAACATAACCCTCTCCATCCTTCTCATCCAACAACAATATTATGAGGCTCATAATTAAAGCAAGAATTTAGCATCCATCTGGCAAAAAAAGTAACCCAAGATATCACAAAATTGAAACTCAGAGTCATCCAACATGAACTTACATCAGCTAAACTCATTGTCAAGGGTAGTAACAGAACAATGAATAAAAATACATCCAACTAACAACCCCAACCAAAACAGAAGCAACAGATATCTTCAATTCAACAATAACAGTGCAATTCCTATATCCACGGTTTTTCACCAAAATTTCCAACATCCAAAACAGAGTCAAATTCTAAAATCCATTATTGAATCAAAGGCTTAATGAAAATCGCTCACCCAATAGAACAGAACAGAACCGTGTTCTGTTTACTCGTCGGAATCGGAAATATGCTCGGATTCGGTGCTGCCGTCGCCGGAGGTTGTCTCTCCGGGATCCCTCAAAATGACCACTATAAACCCGTAACACAAATCAACCAACGATATCTCCAGAACAAGACTTAACATTCGAAGCAAAAACTCAAATCGAAATGCCTTACCAACTGAACAGAACAGAACCGAGTGTTCTGTTTCTGCTCGCCGGAAATCGAAGTAACACGCTCGGGTTGAACTGTTCTGTCGCCGGCGCCGCTCTGGATCGGAAGCTCACGACCACCGACGAGGAGCGCTCATTCCTCGCCTGATTGGAGTCGTTCGCAGCGTCGTCGCTCGGAAGCGCCGGGAAACGTCGGTTTGCTCTCGGCCGACGTCGCCTCAGCCGGACTCCTGCTCGCTCCCGTCTTTTGTCGCCCACAGCCGACGGTTAGTCTCGGTCAGACGTCGTCGCCGGAGGAGTCGAACGCTGGCCATTCGCCGATCGTTCGTCGATCGCCCTCTCTCGCGCGGGATCTCGTCGGCCGAATGAGGAAACAGGGAGAAGAGGAATGCCCTAATTCCTCTTCTCTTTGTTTCTTATTTATTTTATTTTCTTTTATTTTATTTTTTTAACAACTTAAACCCTAGACTTTGCTGCTTCAAAGTATTTGACGGGATTTTTCCCCCCTTATTCTCCCTCTTTATTTTTCATCTTCTCATACTCTTATTTCACTTATTCCAACTCATTTATTTCTTTTATCTAATAATTTTCTTAATTTCTTTTCCATTAAAATAAATAAATGTATATACACAAATTTTATACATTACCCTTTTATATAGTCTACTCAAACTCCCAATTTAATCATAGCATCGTCTAACGACTTTAGAGTTCCAATTTGACTGTCCAACTTCGTTCCTTAATTGAATTCTTTGTTCGGAAAATTCTAATTTCACCGACTTTGACCAGTTGACCAAAATTGCATACGTGGCCGCTACACGACAATTCAGTCAACTTCAACGCCATGACCGATTTTCAACGCGAAAAATTTACACGTGGAATTTCTTATTTAAAAATTTCACGGCTTTTACAGAAATTCTTCAAGTCAGATTCATGGTCCGAACCCGTGATGGAATCACATTCAACGTCATCTCTATCGCAGACAATTTCAACATTTTGTCACAGGCACTGGATATCCCCGACTCATATCTCGGCTTGTCATCCAACCGACAGGAGTTGGAGATTTAACATATTGCAGCTCAGCTCTTGTTGAGTCGCATTACAATGTACTGACGCAGACTATTCCTGCAAGAACAAATTTTTGTTACATTAGGGCTAAAGAATAATGATGATAATAGAAGTTGTATTGGATGATGATATTAGTGTTGGTTTAGTTTATAGTGATTGAAAGTATGAATTTTATATGTTTTTAGTGAGTTAGTAGGGGAGTAGTCAATCAATGGGTGAAATGATAGACTACTAATTGTATAGAATGAGGAAATAGAACTTTCTATTATTTAGTGATTGATCTAGAATTGGAGTGGTCATTCGGCTTCTTTACAGAGTCGAAGTAAGAGAATTTGGTGATCTCTCGGTGAACAAACCGATGTCTGCTTAGATTGTGAAGTTTATGGTTTACCAGTCAATCGTCTAATGGCGGCGGTCGGTCATTGTCTTTACAGACTGTTAAATGTTGGATTTACGGTCAATCATGTAAGGAAGGTGATCGATAAATATATTAAAGAAAACACCGAGTATTGTTTTAGGTTGTGTTGCAATCGGTCATTTGAAGAGGTTGATCGACTGATAATGTGTAGGGTCATCGGCTTAAGAAGGAATGTCACAATTTTAGTGAAAGATTTGAGTGTATGACTCAGCACCTCTTTGCCTGAGAAGTGCCACCTCGTGCTTGAGTGGCTGAGGAAGTAATTAGGCTATATTAAGGATAGAAACTGTGAGAGAAAGAGAGAAGAAATCATGAGAGGAAAGAGGAAAAGCTTGAGAAGAGAAGTACCGTGGAAGAGTGAGAGCTTTAGAAGGAAAAGAGGAAGTTGTGAGACTAAGGGAGGAAGAGAAAACTTTTTCTTCAAAAAATAGAAGTAAGAAATAAATGATTGTGCTTTCCCTTTTAGGGCTATATCACAAGAGATAAAATTTCATTGTCTGTTAATACTTGTGTTTGATAGATGTATTATTCTTGGTATGTTGCTTGATAGAGGTTAAGTTCCTGTGGTGTTATCTGTTGGATTGCATTGAATTGAGAACTTGTTTATGATTATGAAATTGAATTGATAATATGTTTGTTCATAGTGGTGATATATTAATGCATGCATACATGTTCATACATCATAAATTGTAATGTTCATGCATCATGATTTTAGGAGAAATTACAGAACAATTTTACAGACATACATTTTTATTAAAGAAACATTATAATTGAAATAAATATATAAAAAGAAAATGAGTAGGGTTTGAGTTGAGTTAAAAGTTCATCCCTCACTACTAAAATATTAAGAAGGCAAAGAACAATATAAGTTCACCGTTATGATACAAGTTCACTATTATAGTAAAAGTTCACCGTTATAGAATAAGTTTATCGTTGATCGAAGTTCATTGTTGAATAAGTTCACCGTTATAGAATAAGTTCACTATTACTAAAATGTTAAGAAGGGAATGGTTAAAATTCACTATTATGATTAAAGTTCATTGTTGAATTAAATTCATTACTCTTCCCTAAGCAAATGAATGTTAAGAAAAGAAAGAAAAAACAAAAATAAAAAATGTTTTATGTATTGCATATTATGTTCATATTACAAACATTAGGCTTATAATTTATAACTTGTGATGTAAGTATAAACAGTAATGAGAAAATGAGCTATTATGAACGCGGTCTCTGGAGCTCTAGACCGCGTTTGGTCTCTGGAGCTTCCAGAGACCGCCTGCCCTGCTTAAACCCGTCGCCGTTGATTACCGCTTGCCCAGCGTGCGTCGCCCTTGCCTCCAGAAAGCGAAGACGAAGCCGACGCCCAGCCGTCGCACTCGAAGAACAGAGAAGTTGCGCCATCTGCCATTTGTTCTTCCTCCAATCAAACACCGTCGAAGATCAGCCTCCGCCTGAAGTTGCCACTCGTCATTGCCGGCTGATTTCGAATTAGGCCGCCAAATTTGGGAGCTCCAAATATTTGAAGAATTTCAGGTTGATAAAAAGTTTGGATTTTTTGAGAATATTTTTCTGAAATTTGAGAATTTTGGTAATTGGCAAATTTGGTAATTTTTGGGAGGTGGAATTTTAAATTCAGAATTTGGAGAAATTTTTGGGCAAGATGAGTTCGTTGAAATTCTATATTCTGCAGTTGGATGGAAGCTCCAGAGACTGAACGCGGTCTCTGAGCTTCCAAAGACCGCGATTATAATTTTAGTTTTCACCTCCCACTCTCTCGTTCGTCATTTCTGCAAACACCCAATCGTGGGGTGTTCTTGGGTGTTTTGATTTTTCAAAATGTTGTTGGGCGTTCTGAACGTGGCACGCCTAGTTTTTTAACGGTCAACGAATTGTGATGTTGGATTTGTCATTTTCACATACACTAATGGTTTATTTGTTAGAAAAAATACCACAATGGTTAACTTGTCATTGACCAGAAACCACGATGGTTGATTGTCATTTACCCTATTTTAATTGTATGAAAACTGATTCATTACACATCTAATTTATCGGTCCCAACAATCCAAATTCATCCAATTCAAAAAATCAAACCACAGTGAACAACAAAATTAATCAATTTGAATACCTCCATTACAGACTTTGATCTTTAATGCTTCGACCAACATCGTGACAACTGACGCTCTGCTTTCGAAATTGCAAACTAAACCAATGTTTGATTTCCTTCCCTTCACATATGGTTTCCCTTCCAAGAATTCCATCAAAATTCAGAACTTCCATCAAGAAATTGAAAACACATAATCGAGAATCAGGGCTTATCGTGGTCGACGATTTGGCTTGGTTACAAAGTTCCAAATCTCCACCTAAAATAGATAGCTACGACACTGTCTGATTAAAAAGTTTGGCAGCGAAAGAGATGAAGACGGAGACTGTGGTTAGCGTTTAAGGAATGGAAGGGAAGGGGAGGAAAAATCGGAAACTCCTGATTTTCCATTGCCTGCACGGGCCAGGAGAGGCATTTTTTCTCGTCTTCCCCGAATTAATTAATACACATTTAATCTCTTACTGAACTCTACATTTCTAATCACCTCTCTATGTTGTATTTAGGTTTTAAACACTCAAATACGCACAAACAAAGGGAATATATTACTTAAGCAAATGACAAAACTCAATTCAATCAAGGCAACAATCTAACATCAACTTACACATCCCAGGCTTTCGAGAGGCCTGAACTCTCCCAACCAAAAACGTTCCACAATTCCAGCACGCCCTCTCCCCATCCCCAAACGTCCACAAAATACCTCCACACAGTCAACACAGTAATGCCACAAAATAAAGCAAGTAAATATCCATTTTCTATGAAATAAATATCGCAACCCAGTTGATGGATGACATATGAAGAACAAACAGTAATCTTAATAACTATTACTAGAAACAATCTGTAAGTAATCTTAAGAAGGGAGAAACTTTGGTTGAGCGGAGAAGAAACAGAAATCTGTTACCTGGGTTGGATCCTCGTCGGAAACTTTCAGAGAAGAAGACAATGATGATGAGAAAGATGTAAATGAGGGTATGACACAAATCACTCTTCCCAAGTTAAAGCGTCTACACTTGCATAGCCTGGCACATCTAAGATCCATATGTCCCGCCTCAAGACCATTGATTTACAAGTCTTCATCTCCATTCAAATTTCTTACCAGTTTGGCAAAAGTCCGAGAAGTTAATGGCGTAGAATATCCATCTATGACAACCTGCGCAAAAATTATTATCAAATTAGCCGCTTCAGCCATGTGATAACTAAATCATAAATGGTCGCATATAGCATAACATGTCAAGAAAACCCACAAAAACAAGAAACTAACCAAATCAAAATTAAGATTATAGAACAATGTGCATCACTTAACCAAATTGGGGCTATTTTTCTTTGTTCACCGCCTGCGGCGGAAGAAAATGTTGAACTATCTCCCTTTTCAATGGTAAATTCAACCATTCCTCTCCCTGATAATCTACAAATCATTATGAAATAGTGATTTTGATTTTAAGAACCATTGATATAAACTTCATTCTTAGCTATCATACCTCATTGGGAAACAAGTTCAAATACCAGAGTATGATTGGTAAGTAATGTTTCTAATTTAGTCAAAAACCTAACAATCAACACCTCATTCTTACAATTTCGCATCAGGAATTTACAAGTGAAAGACCATATTTCATTATTTAATATGGTTCTTATTCAAGATCTAAGGTCTATAAACCTATATTTCATAGCACGCATTGATCTAATTTAGAGCATTATATTAGAATAACAGAGTCTATACTAAAATATCTCAATTATTCTCGAACAAAATATGATTTTTTGAGGTATGGATATTCAATAGTAGAACATACTATGTGGTAGAAGACACTTGTGATGTAAATATGAATTGTAATGAGAAAAGACACGGTCAATAAAGGATTTACGTGTCACAGATTGTGTGTGACTAGGCTAAAGGTTCAAAGGAAAAAAATATAAGTATTTTGAATTTATGCCATGTTTTATAAATTTTAAACATTTATTGAAAACCATTTTATGAATGGCATTTTATGTTCAAATGTTTGGCACGAAAAGTATTCCGCCACGCAATATTTTATAAAAGAAAAGTGCTTTGAATCTCAATATTTTAAGTGTATGAAAACCAGGTCGTTACACGTCTTCATCGGTCCCAACAATCCAAATTCAACCAATCCAGAAAATCAAAAAATAGTGAACAATAAAAATAATCAATTTGAATACCTCTGTTACAGACTTTGATCTTTAATGTTTCGACCAACACCGTGACAACTGATGCTCTGCTTTCGAAATTGCAAGCTAAACCGATGTTTGCTTCCCTTCCCTTCGCACATGGTTTCCCTTCCAAGAATTCCATCAAAATTTAAAACTTCCATCAAGAAATTGAAAACACGGAATCAAGAATCAAGGCTTATCGCGGTCAACGATTTGGCTTCGTTACAAAGTTCCAAATCTCCACCGAAAATAGCTAGTTACGACACTGTCTGATGAAAAAGTTTGGCCACGAGAGAGATGAAGATAGAGACTGTGGTTAGCGTTTAAGGAACGGAAGGGAAGGGGAGGAAAAATCATAACCTCCCGATTGTCCATTACTTGCGCTGGCCAGGGGAGGCGTTTTTCCAAAATACTAGAGAGAGAGAGAATCCCTATGCTTCTAAGTGTTTTCAAAGCTTACGCAAGTGATGCAACTGGGATCATTGACTTCCAAGCAAAGATAAAACTAGGAGCAAGAACAATGAAGAC
>CM039477.1:25788700-25853597 GCA_022433065.1 Begonia loranthoides | reverse complement strand
CATTGTTTATAATTAATAACATTAAAGTGACATGTTTACATAGTTAATTGATATGTTTACACATCCAAAGATGTTAAACATGTTGTGTTAAATATGTTTATAAGTCAATTAAAGATTACAATATCATGAATTGTACATTTCTTTAAGTATTACCCAAAGGTAAACTTAATGAAATTTTATATGCTTTGCTTGGGATCTGGTTAGGTTAGATTATTCAATGTATTAATATGAGCATGTTTGTTTATTTGCAGCTACTATGAATTTGTTTGCTTCTGGTAATTCATCTGTTAAGTTCAACGGTCTTAACTATGCTGACTGGTCCGAACAAATCTAGTTTCAACTGGGTGTATTGGATTTGGACCTGGCACTAGTTAATAATAGACCACCAGCCATTATTGAGACCACTTCGGAAGCTGACAAGTCTTATATGAGGCTTGAGAGCGGTCTAATAGGCTGTGTTTGGGCTTAATGAGGATGACGATGGCTGAAAATGTTAAGTCATCGATGCCTAAAGTGAATGATGCAAAGGACTTCATGGTAAAGATAAAGGCATACTCCCAATCAGACATTACTGACAAGTCTGTTGTGGAAAACTTGATGAGTGAGTTGACGACCAAGAAATTTGATTGGTCTCAACCCATTCATGACCACGTAACGAGCATGGCCAATTTGGCTGCAAAGCTTAAGACGTTGGGTATGGATGTGAATGAATCATTCTTGGTTCAATTCATTATCAACTCACTTCCAGTTGAGTTTGGCCAGTTCCAGGTGAACTATAACACCATAAAGGAAAAATGGAACTTTCAAGAGATTAAGGCCATGCTCGTTCAAGAGGAAGGAAGGTTGAAGAAAATAAAATCTCATACCGTCAACTTAGCTGTGCAGAAGGATGCCAAAGGTAGAACATCAAAGGCATCAAGTAAAAAGAACAAGAAGAAGGGAAAGGACCAATTAAAGGTTAATGATGGTCAGATCCGTAAGGAAATCAAATGCTTCTTCTGTAACAAAGCCGGACATGTAAAGAAGGATTGTCCTAAAAGAAAGGCTTGGTTTGAAAAGAAAGGTACACTATTTGTTTCAGTATGCTTTGAATCAAATATTATAGAAGTACCAAATAATACTTGGTGGTTAGATTCTGGTGCTACTACTCATGTTTCTCATGTTACGCAGGGATTTCTTTCGATCCATCCCATAAACGGAGCTGAAAAGTTCTTGTATATGGGGAACAGAATGAAGGCACGCATTGAAGGAATTGGAACGTATAGACTGATCCTGGATACCGGATACCACCTGGATCTAGAAGAGTGTCTTTATGTTCCTAAGTGTGCTAGAAATTTGATTTCTGTTGCTAGGTTGGATTGTAATGGATTTAGTTTTAAGATTAATAATGGTTTGTTTTTTATGTACAAACATAAATACTGTTATGGAAGTGGAATTATGAAAGATGGTTTGTACTGTTTCAATCTTGATATTAAATTTATGAATTCTCTGTTTAATGTGGATCATATAATTGGCTTAAAGCGCGGTGCAACGAACGAAAGTTCGCTTTCTTATGGCATAAGCGTCTAGGTCACATTTCTAAAGAAAGGTTAATGAGGTTAATGAAAAATGACATTTTACCTCAATTAGATTTTGATGACTGGGATGTGTGTATAGATTGCATTAAAGGAAAGCAAACTAAACACATATCAAAGTATCCCGCCACAAGAAGCAAAGAACTTTTAGAATTAATACATACCAATATTTGTGGTCCATTCAACATTCCTTCATGGAATGGAGAAAGGTACTTTATTACCTTTATAGACGATTTCTCACGTTACAGTTATATTTATCTACTGCATGAAAAGTCTCAAGCGATGAACGTTATAGAAGTGTTCATCAATGAGGTGGAAAGGCAGCTAGATAGAAAAGTGAAAGTAGTGAGATCGGATAGAGGTGGTGAGTACTATGGGAAATTCGATGAAAGTGGACAAAACAAAGGTCCATTTGCAAGGTTTCTCGAAAGTCGAGGCATTTGTGCACAATACACAATGCCGGGTACACCACAACAAAATGGTGTAGCTGATAGGCGGAATCGTACTCTTATTGAAATGGTAAGAAGTATGATTAATAATAGTAATGTACCTATATCGTTGTGGATGCACGGTTTAAAAACCGCTGCATATCTGCCGAATAGGGTTCCTAGTAAAGAGTTCCTAAGACTCCTTATGAACTGTGGACGGGAAGAAAACCTAGTATGAGACATCTACACATTTGGGGATGTCCAGCAGAAGTTAGGATCTATAACCCACATGAAAAGAAGCTTGATGCAAGAACCATTAGTGGTTTCTTCATCGGCTATCCGGAAAAGTCAAAGGGGTACATTTTCTATTGTCCAAAGCATAGTACAAAGATTATAGAATCTGGAAATGCTCGATTCATTGAAAATGGCATGTTCAGCGAGAGTGATGATTCACGAAATGTGAATATCCAAGAGAATCGGGTGACGGAAACGACACCCAATAATTCTCATCAAGTTGTTGTACTATATGTTAGATCACAGTCTAACAACATACCGGAACAACAAATGGATATTCAACCCACGCAAGGTGAACGAGCTAATGATGAGCTTAACGTTGATCAAGTCATTAGTGATCAACCACAAGTAACAGAATTGCGAAGGTCCGTAAGGGATAGAAGACCGGCAATTTCTGATGACTATGTGGTTTATTCACTAGAAGAAGAATGTGACTTGAGCATCGATAAGGATCCAGAATCATTCAATAAAGCCATGGAATGTAATGATTCCGAAAAGTGGTTTAATGCTATGAAGGAAGAGTTGAAATCTATGGATGACAACAAAGTTTGGTAACTTGTAGAGTTACCTAAAGGAAAGAAACGTGTTGGTTGTAAATGGATTTACAAAACCAAACGCGATTCGAAAGGTAACATCGAAAGATATAAGGCCAGACTAGTCGCCAAAGGTTACACTCAGATAGACGGCATTGACTACAAAGAGACTTTCTCTCCGGTTTCGAAGAAAGACTCTTTGAGGATAGTTATGGCTTTGGTGGCTCATTATGATTTAGAGCTTCACCAAATGGACGTAAAGACCGCCTTTCTTAATGGAGACTTAGAGGAAGAAGTTTACATGGATCAACCTTTGGGATTTTCCGTTCCGAGAAATGAAAAGATGGTATGTAAGCTGAATAAGTCAATCTATGGATTGAAACAAGCCTCCCGACAATGGTACATTAAATTTAATGATACCATTTTGTCATACGGTTTTATAGAGAACACCGTTGATCGGTGTATCTATATGAAGGTCAGTGGGAGTAAGTTTTGTATCCTTGTATTGTATGTTGACGATATTCTGCTTGTTGCAAACAATAAAGGAACGTTACGTGACGTTAAGGATTTTCTCTCAAAGAATTTCGAAATGAAAGATATGGGTGAGGCATCCTATGTTATTGGAATAGAAATATTCCGTAATAGAAAGGAATGATTGTTAGGATTGTCTCAGAAAGGTTATATCGAGAAAATTCTTGAGAGATTTAGAATGGATAAGTGTTCCGCTGGTGTTGCTCCAATTCAGAAAGGGGACAAATTCAGTTTGATGCAATGTCCGAAAAATGATTTGGAACGTAAGGAAATGGAACTTGTTCCATATGCATCAGCAGTAGGAAGCTTGATGTATGCCCAGACTTGTACACGGCCAGATATAAATTTTGCAGTAGGGATGTTGGGCCGTTACCAAAGTAATCCAGGATTGGATCATTGGAAAGCTGCAAATAAAGTACTGAGGTACTTACAAGGAACAAAGGACTTCATGCTCATGTATAGAAAGTCGAGTCAACTCGAAGTCATTGGATACTCAGATTCTGATTACGCTGGTTGTGTAGACTCGAGGAAATCTACATTTGGCTACGTGTTCCTATTAGCTGGAGGAGCCGTATCATGGAAAAGTGGAAAGCAATCTACGATTGCCACTTCCACTATGGAAGCTGAATTTGTAGCTTGTTTTGAAACTACAATTCAAGCATTGTGGCTGCGGAACTTCATTCAGGGTCTTAGCATGGTCGAAAGTATAGAAAGACCGCTGAAATTGTATTGTGACAACTCCGCAGCTGTATTCTTCTCAAAGAATGACAAGTACTCGAAAGGAGCAAAACATATGGACTTAAAGTACTTGGCAGTCAAAGAAGAAATACAAAAACAAAGAGTGTGCATTGAACATATAAGTACAAGCTCAATGATAGCAGATCCATTGACAAAAGGATTGCCACCTAAAACCTTTAAAGAACATGTTGTAAAGATGGGTTTAGGTGACAAGTCTGTGTGATTGTAAAAGCGTGGCTTGTAGCTTATGACACTTTTGAATTCAATGAAAGAATGTTTTTGTATGCAAATTATTATTCATATTATGGCAATGTACAATTATTGATTATGAATAATATATGATGGGTTTATAGTGTTCCTCAATTACAGAATTAATGAATTGTATAGTTTGTGATACATGGAAAGAATCATGTTGACATAATTCACATGTGTCTGCCATGATTCGATTATGCAATTCATTATGAAAAGATAACTTGATATAATTCACATTAAAGTACACTATATTAATTAATTGTGAATTTAAGTTATGTCAGCTGAAATTAGCTGACTCAGCTGAAAAGAAATAGCTGAATCATCAATTGATATTAAAGTTTATAACATGGCCCAAGTGAGAGATTGTTAGATTATTTAATTATAATCTATGTAAATGTGGTCCATGTTAACTAATGTTACATTGACTTAATATTAAGGAGCTTAATGTGATGGTTGTTAAGCATTAAATACATTAAGTTAATTGGGTTTTAATTCCCTCACCTTGACCTTATTAAATGTGTATAACGTATAGTTGAAGAGACGTGATTGAAAAAACACGAATGAAAGGTTGCCTTTGAATAGGTGTCTTCTTCAATCACATGGGGGAGAGAAAATTGAAGGATTAATTCTAACGAAACGGTCTCTCATCTCTCGAAAATTCTCTCAACAAATCAAGGTTACACTTCGTTTCTGGATCATCGAAAGAGACGATTTAAAGGAAAGGCTTTAAGGCGAAAAATGGAACTTAACATCGTCATCAAAAGCGTTTTATATCATGGACCAAGGTTGGTATTTTTTTTAACTCAAACGGTTAAATCAATTACGTTGTATGGGACTAAAAGTATTACAATCATGTAAAGTAAATCAAAATATGGAATTAAAGTATAATGATCGAATAGATATGCTTACACTAAACTCTCCCAACCAAAAACGTTCCACAATTCCACGCCCTCTCTCCCTCCCCAAACGTCCACAAAATACCTCCACACAGTCAACACAGTAATGCCACAAAATAAAGCAAGTAAATACCCATTTTCTATGAAATAATTATTGCAACCCAGTTGATGGATGACATATGAAGAACAAACACTAATCTTAATAACTATTACTAGAAACAAACAGTAAGTAATCTTAAGAAGGGAGAAATTTTGGTTGAGCGGAGAAGAAACAGAAATCTGTTCCCTGGGTTCGATCCTCGTCCGAAACTTTCAGAGAAGCAAACGACCAAGAAAAAGAAAATTGAGCTCCGATCTGAAATTATTGCAGCAGAACTCGAGGTATGTGGAAGGGGGGGTAGACTTATAAAACAAATATTGCAACCCAGTTGATGGATGACATATGAAGAACAAACAGTAATCTTAATAACTATTACTAGAAACAAACAGTAAGTAATCTTAAGAAGGGAGAAATTTTGGTTGACCGGAGAAGAAACAGAAATCTGTTACCTGTGTTCGATCCTCGTCGGAAATTTTCAGAGAAGAAGACGACCAAGTAAAAGAAAAATGAGCTCCGATCTGAAATTATTGCAGAACTGGAGGTCTGTGGGAGGAGAGACGACTTGGACTTAAAAAATGAAGACTCAATTATTTAGGGAACCAAGCTCCAAAGGCTAGTAGCTGCACACCACCACCAATATTTTTCATTGGAGAAAATTAAAGAGGGTGAGAAGACATAAAATGAAAAATAATCCATGTGAAGTCATGCTTACAGATCTTCGTCAACAACATCTATATGATCAGAGTTGATTGAAAGTGGGTGGTGGAACATTTGTTGCCAGAGTTGATGGAACGTGGGTGGGAATGGAAGCAATGTTTCCACGCAAAAGCTCATCTCGACTGGAGATCTTTTCGCACATAAAATCAACCCATAAAAAAATCAATACTTCAAATCCAAAGGCCTACGGAAATTGCAGAATATGAAAGAAAAAAAAAAAAACCAGACTTCACCTGAAAATGCGACGGGAGATTGTACTCTGTTTGGGAATACCAAACTGTGAGCAAGCTGGTTTGAGTCTGGCTCCAGTTGCGAGTCTTGATGCGATAGCGTTTCTGATCGTGGTGATTCTTGTTGTGTTCGGCACGTGGGCTGGACAAGGGGCCACGCCTTTATTAAATAAAAGAAATGTTTTTAAAAGGGTGAACAACCCTAAGCGCCAAAATAAGAGAGAGAAGCAGCAAAAGAGGGGAAAACACAGTGGGAGAGAGCAGATTCGTTTTTTCTCCCTGCAGCCTCGGATTTTCTCCATTTGCCTGCGTTTCAACCGTTGGATCGACTTGAAAATTGGACAGTGTGTTCGTGACGTTCTGGGCAACATTCTGAACGGTGGAATCGTGTTTTGAGCACTGTAAGTTCGTCTTGCAGATTATACACGAACAAGAGAAATCGGATTCTCTTGTCCCTTTTTGTTCCTCTCTTGATTCCATCTTGATAGGTGATGATTGTGTTGTATTAAGACATAGTTGTACCCATTATTATCGTTGATAGTGGAAGTTTTAAGCGGCCGAATCGGTCCCGTGGTTTTTACCCGATTTAGGGTTTTCCACGCTAAAATTGGTGTGTTGATTTGATTAGTTTGTTATCTCGATTGTTATTGCATCTGCGGTGTTTGTTTGTGATTCGGTTTCAACCGAACTGAACTGCAAGGGTTTTGGTTTGGTCATCACTGAACCGAAGTCGAGTATTTGGTTATTCAAAACCAAACTAAAATTTCGGTTCCAGTTCCGGTTCTAGTTTTTACCAACTTAATTTGATCATATTTTTATTTGTAACATATACTACAAATGTAGAAATTGAACTGAAAAAGACAACAGAATAAAGGCTGAATTCATCATAATAATCTGTCAATACATGAAACCAATCCCAATATAAACATCACTAGAGAGGTAAATTCATCAAAGCAAAAACCTCCAAATTGTCAAAAACAAGCATAAAGCTCAGAATTCTCAAAGATTATAGCAACAAAAGTGAAGAGAAAGTTTTGAGTAAATTGCAATATAAAAATTTAAGACTATTGAAATAATTTAGAAGACTGAGCAAATTTAAAATCCAAAGTCTTCAAGTATCCATTTAATTCATATTCGTCCTACGAAGAAGGATGCATATACTAGAATTATAATCACTCAGTAAAATATGAAAAATAAACTATAGGCAAATGATTAACCAGTCCAAAACAAATTAACATGCATTGAGAAATAAAAATTAAAAAACAAAAAAAAAAAAAAGAGAAAACATGCAAAAAAAATAGCTCAAATAAGCACAACATTTTCCAAATCTGCAGCACAAATGGCATCAATATATCTGCATCATGTGATGAGGATGAAAGCATTTTACTTGAAATAAAAAAATCTCTACAATCAGCTTTCCAAGTCAAGGACATTGTCAAAGCAAAAATCATTCCAAGGAAAAAATTTTAAAGAATAAATGCTAGAAGTTGTAAGTAAATGTAATATGCAATGCATATATACAAAGAAGTAAATTATAAACCAGAATCACAGAGGAATCGAGGAATAAAAAGAAAAGAAAAGGTAAAACAGAGGAAAAATTTCCACAACATAAATTTTGACAGCAAAACCTAATTTCCACAAAAAATTTTTTGCATAGCCTACCCATCGTCGTATTCCAATGGTTGCACCAAAAACATAGCCCTAGGCCCCTAACTATCAAGGTTGGAGTCGTTGTCGTTGCTGATAAGTGGTCCTCAACTGCTTCTGAGAATCATCGTCGCCATCGTGGAGTTCTTCTCGACATCCTTCTCACTTCTCAGCTGCGTATGAGACTTGATCGTCGAGTTCTTCTTACCTTTTAGAGCCCTAATAGCAAGATATTTGGGGATAACGTAAGGAGCAAAATGACGGTGAGGGTTGGAGCCTGGAGGAGACGATTGGTTTTCGAGTTTGCGAGCCGGGCAATAAGGGTGGAATCAATTTGGTTCGGTTTGATTTGGTTCGACTTTTGACCAAATTAGAACCTAACCGACACGGTTTGGTTTTTGTTTTGAGAAACCAAAACCGAACCAAGGATGATGAGAAACCAAACCGAAAACCAAACCTGGGTTTTGGTTTTCATCGGTTCTGTTTCAATTTTAGTTCGGCTTTTTCATGTCTTCATTTTTTATTTTTTTAATTTGGTTTTTTGGTTTGTCGTGGGTTTTGAAGTTCGGTTCTTTAGGTTTTCACCAAAACTGAAAACATAATTGATTAGAAAAAAACTAATGGCAAACCAAAAGTGATTAGAAATACAGAAGAAATAGATAAAATATGCAAACACTGGAAGAAATGGATAAAAAATGCAGACAGTGGAAGAAATGGATAAAAAAATGAAAGGAGTAAACAAAACATCAAACAAGTAGGCGTTGAATCCAAATCGTTCAGACAAATTGTGTATTTGTTCTCCAACATTATGCAAGAAAAAAATGAGTAAACAAAAAATAATTATCAAATTTAATCAAATTTGCTACAAAGTAATAAAATCATATTGTGTTCTTGCAATATTTATAAAATACTAACATGATAAATGAAATGTTGCAACATCTAGTTAGAAATTTGAAATCCAAACATCATATCAAATATAATTAAAGAACCCAACATCAGTAGTAGAGTTTGTCTGTTTGATACTATTATTCGGAGGAGATATCATCCATAGTAATTCCCAAGCCCTTTTTTCATTTTTGGTGCTAAGAATATGCTATAAGATTTTCTATGTTATGTGCTAGGAATGAAGAATTCAAATAAAAAAACACTTAACACTGGTCATCGTCAACTGTTGAGAATCGAACGCGAAACAGAAAAATAAAACTACAGAAGCAATGACACTAAGATTTGCGTGGAAAATCATAACGGGGAAAAACCATGGGCAGAGGAGAAATCACTAATCGGAAAATCAAGGTAAAATGAGTTTTGCGACTCAATTATCAATATATAGAGAAACTAAATAACCCTAATATTGGATATGGGTCCAACCCGACCCAACTAGAATTTGGGTCACACCCGAACTCTAACAATCTCCACCTTGACATGAATTCCACCTGAGAGATCCAATGCAGGCTTTACGACCCACTCTAAAACGAATTCAGAACACTAAACTCTGACAATCTTCATCTTCAAAGAAATTCCAATGTAAGGCGAAATGCAAAACTCCAACGAAAAATAACATCTTCTTCCACAAAGGCCCCTGATAGGCCAACTTAATATCTGGTACGAATCAAGTTTAAGCCATGCTTAAACTTGAGAGACACACTCGAAGAGAAATCACATCTTCTCCATTGTACCATCGAATTATCAGTGATGTCGTAACGAACTGCATGTGAATATGCTGAATCTATACTCTCGAACACACTCAATGCATTACCCACTGTAGATGTTTCACCATATCGTCGTGGAGCTTTACCCTTTCTCTTGGTTATGCCTTTGATGATACCTCTCTAACGTGAAACTATAACTGAAACTGGTGACGATGTGGTGACTGCATCACACTAAACATCTGTAATAAGCTGATGTATCGGCTCTGATGTGGATTCAGAACCCAACTTGAACTTCACCTAAGAACCTGACTTCCTCTGAGTCTTCTCCAACAAACCTTTTGAAGGTGAATTCACAAACTCTGTAGCCTGATTACCCGTCACAGTAGAACTCTGTAACACATACAAATTTGCAGAGCTTATGTGTTCCTTTAACTTGACAAGAGCACCCCTACTGATCTTTATACTTCCACCTACAACGTTGTACTTATACCCTTTCGAATCCAGAGTACTTAACGAGATCAGATTCTTCTTTAACTCGAGAACATGTTGCACATTACCAAGTGTCCTCACAACTGCATCAAATATTCTGATTCTGACGGTATCAATACCAACTATCTTGCAATGTGTGTTAATGCCCATTAACACAACACCTTCTGAAACGATCTCATATGTCGTAAACCAATCTCGATTGTAGCACATATGAAACGAACACGTTGAATCCAGAATCCAATCCTTGTTTGGCTTTGCTGACACTATTAGAAGATCTCCATCACTATGGTCTTCTTCTTCTGCGACAACTACTTCACCGGACGTCATCGATTGTTTTTCTTTCTCTGTAGCTCTCTTTAACTCATTCTGCAATTTATGACACTCAGATTTGATGTGCCTCCTTCTCTGACAGAAGTAACAGGTTCTATCTCAGTTCATTAACTTTGACCGACATTTTGAACTCTAAACATTATCATTGCCTTTTGTTATTTGAATCTCTTGTTCTACCCCGAACGACGAATCTCTTACCTCAAGACTCGGATTCCTTAACAAACTGCTTCATCTTTTCCTTTGATAACAAAGAACCATAAACCTCTTTCATATTAGACTGTCCCTACTATACAATATCATATCTCTAAAAGAACCATATGAAGTAGACAACGAACACAGTAGAATCAACCCCAAACCCTCTTCGTCGTACTTGCATCCCATAGTCTCCAAATCTGAAACTAACTCCTTGAATGCAGTCAAGTGCTCTATAATAGAGACTCCTTCCAATAACTGATGAGAATATAACTGCTGCTTCAAATGCAGCTTACTCGTCAGAGTTTTCTTCATACACAATTGCTTTAATCTAAACCATAAATCAACGGCAGACTTCTAGTTCCAAACATCATACAAAATCTGATTTGACAAATGCAGACGAATCATAGATAGGGTTTTCCAATCCTTTCGAAGTTTCTCCTCTTCACTCAATAACGTTGGCATTTTATCGAGCCCTAATAACTCATCGTCTAAATCCATCTAGGCGAGCACATCTCACATCTTCACCTGCCATAACTGAAATCTTGTATTATGATCCAACAACGGAATATCAAATTTCACTGAACTCATCGCTCCCAAAAATTTCAGAAATTTTCACCAAAAATTCTGAACCCAAAATATACGCCTAATTAATCCAACCAAAATTTCAGAAATTCAATCCAAAAATCCAAAATTTTGTCAACCTGAAATATCAGAAATTCTTCAAATATTTGGAGACCCAAATCGGTGGACTGTTTCTTCACGGTCGCGGTTCACTGGTCGGAGGAACACAGAGCTCCCTGCAGAGGACGGCAGATGGTTCCTGATCGACGGTGGACAAACCTCTCCTTGCCGACGAACGGCAACTTCTCGGTTGAAGAAGAACATCTGCGCGGGCAACGCGAACTGGCGACGGCGTGAGCGAACTCAGCACAGCACGACGACGAAACGGAGGAGGAACTCTATTTCTCAGACTCTTCGGGCAATAGACGGCAGCGGCGGGAAGTTCGTCTCTGGCTAAGCAAGAGGTTCGTCGGCGTTGTCGGTGACGGACAGCAGCTTCTTCGTGTTGGACGATGGAGTCTCTCTGTTGTGATTGAAAGAGGCGACGCAACATGGAACTTCTCTCTTTTTTTTAATTCCTTTTTCCATAAAAATACAAATTTTCACAAAAATTGTAAACCTTGGATTCCGTTCGATCTTGGATTCCGTTCGATCCAAGTATTAAATACTCTAACTTCTCTCTTAATTGTTGAAAAATTGATATAGAAAATTTCACTTGGATTATGATACCAATTGTTGATAATTAATATAAAGAATCTTACATGGATTCTGATACCAATTGTTGATAATCGAATGCAAAGTAGAAAAAGAAAACTGCAGAAATAATGACACCAATATTTACAACCCTAACGGAAAAAAATCACAGATAGAGGAAAAATCACTATAGAAAAGTCAAGGTACAATGAGTTTGGCGACTCAAGCATCAATATATAGAGAAACTAAATAATTCTAATATTGGATATGAACTCAACCCGACCCAACTAGAACTCAGGTCACACCCGAACTCTAACATCAACCATCTACAACAGAGAAAAATAAAAAAAGTAAGGGCATAGACAATGGGTCTGCTAAACTTGCTTTTAGAAATTCTATAATAAAACATGAACAATAACAGAACAGAGGATAATGCAGCAAACAAATCATTGAGAACTCTTTGAATAAAGTCAATCCAATTGTATTATAAAGCAAAGTTCATAGAGTTAATCACCAAATTAAAAATAGAACATATTTCAGTGGTAATAATGAAAACAAACAAACAAACAAAACAAATTTTCCAAACATAACAACAAAATCCAAACATAACAGCAAAATAATTCAACACAAAGCCGAACATTTCTTGTTTTCACAAATGTAGATGTTATGTTTTATAACTTTTATTTTATTACAGTTTCCGTGAATGGGAATCTATCATGGAGATTCATAGTGATGCTCAAACATTTGGTTCCATATATGCCAATCGAAAAGTGTCAATAATTTTAATTTGGCAATCTCTTGGTTGGAAGCTACTTTCCTTGATTTAGAGAACCAATCAATAAGAAACTATTAGAGGTCTCAAATAATAAATGTTCCTGATGGGCAAATTATCCTAGTGAAAGCAAACATAACAACAAAACACAAATTCAAACATAACAGCAAAACAATTAAACACAAAGTCAAACCTGTGAACTGTGAAGATTGCACTGTAAGACTTCGACCAGCGTTGGGGTGAAGATTGTAATGCACCATGAGAGTTTGAATCACAGATGTCTGGCTAAGGCTAGAGAGTCCGACTCTGAGAAAGATAGTTCAAAATGGGGTCGAATAGTCATCGTCGATGTTCGCCTTCGGCTAGAGAAACTGAGAGAGATGAAGATGTTATCGTTGATGTCCGCCTTCGGTGTGTCGCAATGGTTTCGACCTTCTAGAGATGGAGAGAGGTGCTAACTGCGGCTAGACCTAGGAACAAAATGAGAGTCAGAAAGATTCAGAGAGTGAAGGGTTGGGTTTTTGGGCAAGAGGCCGCAAGGTTAAGTTTTTTTTTTTCTAAAATTATTGATTTGGTTTTATCCTAGTTTTACCAACCAAAATAGAGAATCAATGTAATGCCCCGATTTTCTATTTTATAATTAAGTAAGGATAAATGAGAAATTAATTGGAATATAATTAGATTATTCGGATGGGAACCCAATTTGAATAATTTGGTTTGGACAGATAATTATCGTCAAGGAGTAATTGGGATAAATCGAGAATTGAAATTGAGTTTAAGATAGTTTAATTAAATTATTAAAAGAAGGAAAATTTAAATGGAATTAAAGAAGAAATTAAAATGAAACAAAATACAAATAAAATGGGGATTAAAAAGGGGCCGGTTTGGTTTGTTTTGAGAATAGAAAGTGGGGATTGGTTCAAGGCTGGCTACGGTTAAATGAGAAATCAAATTGGGGGAAAGAAATGTTGAGATTTAATTTTGGCCATTGGCCTCTTCGTTGGCGAACAAAACAGAACAGAGGAAGGCGGAGAGAGCGACGGCGAGCCGGAGAAACGGGGAAGGCGATCTGGAAGGCGATCGCAATGGGCGACATCCGGCGAATGGGCGACGCTGTTCGATAGCGTGGCAACCTCCTGGCGAGCGGTTGTGAGCGACGAGGAGCGACTGGACAGTGTCGCTGCTAGGGATCGAATTCAAAGCTCCCGCGGGCGTGCTTTCTGGAGACGATTTGAGGTAAGCATGGTTGATTTCTTCCTTCTCCTTCACGTATTGTTGACCGGTTGTTGGCAGTGGCGATTTGGCGTGGAGATTGGCTGGTGCAGGGGATCGATTCTGGTCGGTTTCTGTTGGTCCATCGAACCGGTTTATTTTTCCTTCTCCCGAAACAATTGCAACTTTCCACGTGGTGTTTGTGTAATGGACCACCTCCTTTGAATGGTGTGATCTCCCGTCAGCTTGGTCGTCACTAGTGATCTCCTCTCTATAAATTGAAACAGACAGTGATGGCTGCTGAAGATGGGAACGTGGAGGGAGGAAGCTGGTAGTGCGATTGGGTGTGGACTGTGAGTGATGGCCGAGAGTGGCAGTGACCAGAAAAGAAGAAATGGTGAGAGAGGAAGGTAGAGTGTGGAGTGCTCTCGGGTCTCCCAAATTCTTCAGGTAAGGAATTCTTTTTTGTTTCCTGTGAGCTGTTGTGAACATGGTTTGTTGAAGTAACTTCTGTCGATAGTTCTAAGGAGCTGAAGGTTTTGATGAATTGTTATTCTTGTCTATTTTGGTCCTGCTTACAGTTCCTGTTGATGAATTACCAATTGATTGGAATCGTTCTGTGTCTGGATTGTGGTTGTCAATTATTGTGCAATGTGTTGCCTCTGCTATGTGAATTATGTTGTTCAAATAATGATAGGTTGATTAGTGAATGGAAGTTTTTCTGGCCGTTGGGATTAATTATTGTTTCTCAGTTGGTTGTTGTGGACTTACAATCATGAATATGTTGAGGAATAGGTTGGTGAGTGTATGCTCTCTGTAGCGAGTTATATGCCACATTGATTTTAGGATTGGTTTTGTTGCCGGCAATAGAAGTGTTGGTTGCTTTCTTGGTTAGTATCGGTGAGAGGTGGCTATTATATTGATGACTATTGGATTTGGTTACTTATTGTACAGCTTTAGGTTGATATGAGGTTTCAATTGTAAGATTATTCTATGAGATGACATATTCATTGTTATTATTGGGCGACGTTGATTATGACTATATGTGTGGCTGTGAAATAACTGTTGTGCAAAGACAGAGGATTAAATGAATAATGTCCTGTAGTCTTGAATGATTAAGAAAATATGAAGATGACTTGTATTCACTTGATAATGTCATGTTAAATGGGCATTAAATGGTTCTCTACTCTGTGTAAAAAATAAGGTTTCGTGATAAAATACAAATTGGTTTTGTAAAGTAAATTCTCGTTATTATCATGACACATTGATGGAATGAGCAACATTATGAGGTGCTATTCTATTGTCCATGTGCAAATTGTGAAAATGTAAGGTTAATAATACGTTAATTTAATGGTTTAGGTATTAACGGGAAAAGAATAGAGTGTTAAACACGCCACAGACTCCAGGTAAGTGATACGCATGTGTTTTGGTCTTCGGACCCTACATCGCAAGAGTTAGGATATGCATGTTTCGTTGCTTACTGTTTTCCTAGCATGCTTCATTGTTTACAGCTTTATTAGTATATGATTCGTTGTTTACAGTTTTAAATGTATGTTTCGTTGCTACAGTTTTTAAATAGCATGTTTCTGTGAATCGCTCGTCAAATGTTTATTTACACTTTATATGAACTGTTGTATGCATTCACAAGCATCATGCATCATAGCTTTTCTAAACATACGAAAATGGTTTCTATGCATACTTTTGAAAAGGTAACAGAGAAGAAACAAAACGATTACGAAATGTTAAGAAGGAAACAACAAAGAAACGAGACAGTTATGAAACGTAAAGAAATGAACGTAAGTAAGAAACGAGACAGTTACGAAACGTAAAGAAATGAACGTAAATGGGTGTGACGAGATGTGAGGTTGGGTTAGCCGCCCCACCTCATCAAGTTTAGACATCTCTAACACTTTCAAGATAAAGAATAATACAACGGAGTCGCTAGGGATGTGAGGTTGAGTTAGTCACTCCTCCTCGTCAAGTTTAGACATCTCCAACGCCTTTCAAGATTAAGACACACAACAAACATAAACTGGGACGTCTGGAAATGTGAGGTTGAGTTGACTACTCCTCCTTGTCAAGTTTAGACATTTCCAAACACCTTTCAAGATAAAGAACAACACAACGAGGTCGTCTGAAAATGTGAGGTTGAGTTGGTTGCTCCTCCTCGTCAAGTTTAGACATTTCCAACGCCTTTCAAGATAACGTAAAGATAAAGATAAAGATAAATGTAGTCGTTTGGGGATGTGAGGTTCTCCTCGTCAAGTTTAGACATCTCCAACGCATTTCAAGATAAAGTAAAGAAACGATCAAGTAAAGAAATGAACGGTAAAGTAAAGTCAAGATAAAGTAAAGTTAAGATCAACAAAACGGTAAGAGAAAAAGAAAACGAAGAGAGATTTAAAAGTTGCATAACATGTGCATCATACATTTTATTTTATATCACTTACTGAGCCTTATGCTCATTAGTTAAGTCTTGCGATGTAGGTACACGCGTAGGTGAATAGGCTAAGGAGCAGTTGATAAAAAATTTGCACGGGTGGATCTTGTGGCTAGCTGAGCTATGAGAGTAAATATATATTATTTGTAAAAAGCTTTGTAAATTAATTAATGCTTGTTTTTATTCTGTTGCGAAAAGGCTTAAATGATTATTTCTTAATTTGATAAATTGAAAAATGATTTAAAGTAAAAAATTTAACACTCGGTTTTAAAAGAAAAATATTACTCTGATTTTATAAAAGAAAAGGTTTTAAAATTTACACGATTTTCGAAGTAATTAAAAACCGGGTCGTTACAACCAAACCGAGGTTCTATTCGGTTATAAACTAATTTTTTTTGCCAATAGAACATAACTGAACCGCCCAAAATTGCTCGATTCGGTTTGATTACCCGATTCTAACTGGACCGATTCTCACCCCTGCCTAGCAGTAGGGGACAAAGGTTTTTGACACTTTGGCTTCGGCCTTCAGGTTTGTTTAATATTGTTGGTTCAGTTTGGTTTTGTCGATTATGCAAAATATAAACCCAAAATCGGACTGATATTTTTGGTTTTTACTGAACTAAATCGAAACTCAATTCTACAATGTGCAAAATTGATCCGAACTTTAATACCCTGACTTTTTTAATAGAATTTAATAAGGATAATTAGAAAGTAATTGAAGATATTTGGATTAATTAGATAATTATTGGGGTAGTACCATTAGATTATAATTTATGAAAATTTATTGGATGATAATTAGTATTAATTAAGGGGAGTATTATATTGGATAATTAAATGAAATTAGAATTTAAAGGGGAAAAATAATGGATTATTTGAGATTAAAATGTAAAAAACAAATTAATTGGAGATTAAGTGAATATTAAGTGAAAATTAAATAAAGAAAATTAAATGAATTTAGAGAAGTGAACTAGTTCAGCAGGAGAACCGTTTTGGGCTTTGGTTGGTCCGGTTTAAGGATTTAAAGGGGAAATTATAATTGGCCTTTGACCATTTCGTGCTGATGAGAAAAGGGGGGGAAGGGAGTGTGACAAAGAGAGAGCTTAGGCTCGGACTTGGGCTGCTCCTTTTGGACAGGCTGACATGCGAGCTGCGGGTTACGACTTGTGGGGTGACGCGATTTGCGAGCTAGCGGTGTCACCAGGTTGCGGGACTGGTTGAAATTGGAGCTTCCGCTGGCTACGATTCTAGGGCCGAGTCGAGGTTAGTCTAGTCTATTTTTCCTCCTCCTTTATGTTCTGTTGATCAGTTGTTGGCAAGGGTGAGTTGCAGGGACGGTCGGGCAATGACAGTGGTTGGCGATGGATGGGCAGGGTGCTTTGTTTGGCAAGGGCAGTGGTTAGTCTGACCGGTGGTTTGATCCAAACCGGTTTGTGTGTAGTGTGTTTGGCTGAGAAGAATTCTCAACGTTTCTTCCAACTAGCATCCATTCGAGTGATGAAGTGAAATAAAGAAGAAATGGGAGACAACCTCTCGTGGAAAGCATGGTCGAGGTGATGTATGGGCATGGTGTGGGTGGCAGAGGTATGGGACGATGTGTCTCTCTGGTGAAGTAGAAATGTTGGGGAAAGGGAGGTAGTGAAAAGTGTTCTGTGATAACACTCTAGAGAAGTGGGCCGAGATGTAATGACCCAGATTTCTTAAACCATTTTAATCAACTTAATTAACCTTAATTAAGATTATTTCTAATGAATAGGGTTATCAGAGTGCAACGAATCCGTGTCGTTAATAAATCATCCTTTCATTCTTAAGAGAAATAATTAATAAAAATTTGCGGAAGCGTAATTAAATGAGAAAACTAATTTACCGAATAGGAAGTTATATCAGAAAACGACTTATAAAACATTGTTCATATCCAAGGTTATAAAACTTACACAGTCCAATTATCCAATTAAAAACACAACTAAATTTAACATTTTGGTTTCCCTCGTGTCATACCATACCATACTACTACTCCATCTGCGTCTTTGGATCAACCGCAGGCTCCACCTGAATGACCTCTTCTTTAACCTCTTGTACATTTCCATCGTTACCTACACCACAAGTAAGGACGTGAGCTTACGCTCAGTAAGGATATGAGAAAAACAATTATGCATTTCTCTCTTTAGTTCTTGATGGAATGGGGCCACCCAATCCAACTTCTTTCATTACATTCATTTTCTTTGTTCGTTCTTTAAACTCGTACATCGAGCTCGGAGATTGAGGGTTTTCCTTTGAGATGGCATAGCTGTATGGAATCTAACCTCCTGTGTGCATACTAGTCCCTTCCCGACTTGATAAGGGTGTATTCTAGCAGCTAGGCTAGAATCCGGACTACCCATCTATCTCAACTCCCTATTTTTGGCATATACCCTCCTTTAGGGTTCTTTATTTTTCTGACATATACCCGCCTTTAGGGTTCTTTCTTTCCCGGCATATACCCGCCTTTAGGGTCCTTTCTTTCCTCACTCATGCATGTGGGTACCATCTTGAAGGCTACCCTCCTACTTGGTTTCTATTAACATGGACTTAACATAACTTCTTTCTAGACGTAACATAACTTAACAACAAAACGTACATAAATATATTGGAAAATATCAACACCTTAGACTATGAATTAAGCAATGTATAAAATGAACATGCTTCCCCATTAAAAGTAAAAGCAGTGTTTTTAATTAAACATACAAGGGCAGAAATTTCAGCACTTCTAAGTAATGAATGGCGGAAAACACAGCAGTTGGTAAACTGAATGTCCAAAACTAAGCATGCTTTTTGGGACTAAACAGGACTTAAACAAAATGGCAGAAAAACATACTTCATTGAGCACATTTCCAATCATCTATAACTGTAGCATATTGGTATTTGATCAGGCGTTAGGTTGGTCATTTCATAAGCATAACATGATTCAATTAATCCTACTGTGATAAAGTTCACACCGATGATAATGGCTCGGATATGTTAACAAAAGCACTAGCAAGGGGAAAGTTTGAAAAGTGTTGTTTGCTTGCCGGCATGGCAAGTCCCTCCACATAGCCGAAGGGGGAGTTTGTTGTGTTCGGCTCTTGTGAGCTGGACAAGGAGGGCCCACGCCCTTATTAAATGAAGAGAAATTTTAAAGGGTTAAAATTAACCCAAACGGCGTAGAGAGAAATAGAGAACAGAAGAGAGAGAAGCAGAAAAAGAGGGGGAAAACGCAGGGAGAAGACAGATTCGATTTTTGCCCCTGCAGGTTCGGAAGTTCTCCATTTGCCGGCGTTTCAACCGTTGGATCGACGTAAAAATTGGACAGAGTGTTCGTGACGTTCAGGGTAACATTCTGAACGGTGGAGATCGTCGTCTGAGCTCTCTAAGGCGGCGGGTTAGGGTAAAAACGGGACTGCACTTTTGGTAACCCTAAGTTTATCCTCTCCTACGATTTTTGTTATCTACCAAGATTAGATTGTTAAATCTTGATGATTATTGTATGCCTCTAGTTTGTTGAACTAGAGAGAATTTTTGGTGTACCCATTATTATTGTTATAGTGGAAGGTTCGATTAAGCGGCCTACGGGTCCCGTGGTTTTTACCCGATTTGGGGTTTTCCACGCTAAAATTGCTGTGTTGATTTGATTCGTTGTTACTCGAATATTATTGTGTTTGCTGTATTGGCTTTGTGATTCAGATCAGGTTCTAAAGATTGAAAAATCATATTCCGCATATTTGATTTAAGGTGATTTTTCCCAACACTTATCAGGGGGTGTGATAGAATGAAGGTAGTATTTAATATTGGATTGTTGTTCAACCTCAACAACCTGGAAGACCTTACCATCGAGAGCTGCCAGGAAGTGGAAGAGATAATAGGAGAGTGGTTGGATGATGAGAAAGATGTAAGTGAGGGTATCACACAAATCACTCTTCCCAACTTAAGGAAGCTATGGTTGAGTAACCTGCCACATGTAAGATCCATATGTCCCGCCTCAAGACCATTGATTTGCAAGTCTCCAGAGTTTATTAATATATACAACCTGCGTGAAAATTATTATCAAATTAGCTCATAGCGTAGCATGGCAAGAAAACCCACAAAAACAAGAAACTAACCAAATCAAAATTAAGATCATAGAACAATGTGCTTCACTTACCCGAATTGGGGCTGTTTTTCTTGGTTCACCGCCCGCTGTGGAAGAAAATGTGAAATTTATAGGGCACAAATCAAACACAAACAAAGGGAATATATTACTTAGAGCAAAGGACAAAACTCAATTCAATCAAAGCAACAATCTAACATCAACTTACACATCCCAGGCTTTCAAGAGGCCTGAACTCTCCCAACGAAAAACGTTCCACAATTCCAGCACGCTCTCTCCCCGTCCCCAAACGTCCACAAAATCCCTCCACACAGTCAACACTAATGCCACAAAATAAAGCAAGTAAATATACATTTTCTATGAAATAAATATTGCAACCCAGTGGACAGATGACGTATGAAGAAGAAACAGTAATCTTAATAACTATTACTAGAAACAAACAGTAAGTTATCTTAAGAAGGGAGAAATTTTGGTTGAGCGGAGAAGAAACAGAAATCTGTTACCTGGGTTGGATCCTCCTCGGGAACTTTCAGAGGAGAAGACGACCAAGGAAAAGAAAAATGAGCTCCGATCTGAAATTATTGCAGCAGAACTGGAAGTCTGTGTGGGAGGGGAGACGACTTGGACTTAAAAAATGAAGACTCAATTATTTAGGGAACCAAGCTCCAAAGGCTATTAGCTGTACGCCACCCCCAATATTTTTAATTGGAGAAAATTAAAGACGGTGAGAAAACATAAAATGAAAAATAATCCATGTGAAGTCATGTTTACAGATCTTCGTCAACAACCTCCATATGACCATAGTTGATTGAAAGTGGGTTGTTGAACATTTGTTGCCAGAGTTGATGGAACGTGGGTGGGTATGGAAGCAATGTTTCCACGCAAAAGCTCATCTCGACTGGAGATCTTTTCGCACAAAAAATCAAAACTTCAAATCCAAATGCCTACGGAAATTGCAGAATATAAAAGAAAAAAAAAAGAATCAGACTTCACCTGAAAATGCGACGGGAGATTGTATTCTGTTTGGGAAATACCAAACGGTGAGCACGCTGGTTTGGGTCTGGCTCCAGTTGCGAGTCTTGAAGCGGTAGCGCTTCTGATCGTGGCGGTTCTAAGGGCTGATCTAACTGCCACGGCGGCGGCGCGAAACTACATCCATGTTCTATGAAATAAATCTGTTACCTGGGTTCGATCCTCGTCTGAAACTTTCAGAGAAGAAGACGACCAAGGAAAACAAAAATGTGCTCCGATCTGAAATTTTTGGAGCTGGAGATGCGTGGGAGGGGAGACCACTTGGACTTCATAAATGAAGAGTGAAGACTCAATTATTTAGTGGGAGTGAACATGCTTTAACTTTACATTTTTTCATTTCAATAAAAATTACTTTTTACACCCACAGGTTCAAAGCTAAGGCCCACAGGTTCCCAGTTTCACTCTGGACCAATTTTGCATGCCATTAACATTTAACAGAGACGATGTTGATGAAGAGTATGGGGAAGGTGCTATTCTCTAATGTCAAAGGGCTATTCTCTTAAGCTTGTCCCCTGTTAGTATGATCAATCTTTCATACTCTGCTAATGTATTTAGCTCCATGGCTAGTGGACCATGTTCTCTGATATCTTGGGGAAGGTAGAATGCACAGTAGAAGGTGAATTGTGTAGGAGGTACTATTAAATTGTTATCTTTTATCTGAAAATGGGTGTATTCACTTATCTGTATCTTCTTATTTGCATGTGTCACAGAAGCGACCATGGCCATCATGAACATGAATCTTCTTATGGAGATAGAGGTGCCGAAAGCTTGATTAAGGTTTAAAAAGATTTGTAACATTTTGAAATCAAATATAAAATATTAGGTATTAACTTACAACTATCACTCAAAGTAAATTATAATGTGTGATGTAAAGCCACGCTAGAGCTCTAATTTAGGGTCTTCTATCTTGGCAGGCAATGGAAGAATTAGTTGCACCTGTCCAAATGGAGTCACATACTCAAGCTTTGGAAGATAAATCTAAAAACACATCAGAAAATTCAACGAGGCCCGCACCAATAACTGGCGGGTGTAGAATTGAAGGCTCGTACGCGTAAAGAAGATAAAAACCAATTTTTTTATTTTATAATATTTGTTCAGTTTCTTTTCAAGTCTTTTGTTCATTTTCGATCGTACTTATGGTTGAAATTGGAGTTTCTTTCTTGTACTCTCTAAGTTCCTGGAAGCCTTATCATCGCGCCTCATTCCAGAGCCCATTCATTTGACGCATCTCAAGTTAAAATATCATGTGAACTTGTGTGTTGGAGGTTAAGTTATCATGCTAGGATGAAGTTAAATAAAATGTTCCGTAATTTCTAAAGATGCATAAATGTGTTAGATTTAAGCTTGGAATTATATTCCGTTGTTGAGAGCTTTCTGTTGTATGTTGTTACAAATTTGATAAACTGTGAAAGAGGGAAGACAATGAATGAGGACTTATGGTCTAGAATTTGTTAAGTAGGTAGTTCAATTTAGATTGTGAAATTCTATTAACTATTGTATAAAGATTAATTATAGAAAAAAAAATTTGAAATTAATAAGTTGATTAATTGATTTAATTAATGATAAATGTTATTAAATTGTGAAAGTACTAAAGAATAAAGAAAATTATAACAAATAAGTGTTGAATGCTTTAATGAAACTAAGTAAGTGATATGTGTGTGTTTTAGTCTTTATGGCCCTACAACGTATGAATATGATATGCACGTTTAATTGTTTACTGCTTTGTGATTATGTCTAGAACTTTAATAGCATGTATATTATTTTAATAATCTATCTATAGCTTTACAACCATGTCTATTGTTTTAAAAGCATGTCTATAGTTTTTAATATTATGTTTCGTTATTTACATTTTTTATAGCATATCTACAGTTTTTACAGCACGTTCTGTGAGTTGTATGTTTATTTAGATTCATTTAAATATATGTTAGAAATTGTATGTATTCGCGAGTATCATGTATCACAATTTTCAAAAAAATACAAAAATGAATTTTCATGCATGGTTTTAAAGAATGGTTTAAGGGATACTCACACATACTATGTGCACAGTGTTTTCGAGGGCTGATCCCCTGAAGAGGACTACCATCATTTGAGTTGTAAAAATATCTTTTTTACCATGGAAAGTGAAATAGATGATAAGCGAATAATAAATGATAAGACAATAATATGATGTGAGACTATTTCAGTTCTTAGTGGGCACGATCGCTAGTCGGCTTTCGGATTATGCCATTGTCTCTAGTTAATATGTCATTGCTACTTATATTGATTGTAAGGTCCCTAGAACATGCCGGAACAAATCGGACCAATGATAAACAAAACTTTCAGATTATGTCATTGCTGCTATACCAAAGATGTCAGATAAGAACATAAACATGAACAAAAGAAAATATAAGAAAAGATAAGTAAATAAACATAAAAATAGAAACAAATACAGAAACAGAAGTAAATACGAAAATGGTATGAACACAGATACGGAAAGAAAAACAGAAAGTTTTCAGAAATGAAAATGAAAACAGATACACATACTAATACGGAGATAGAAACAAACACGGGAGCAGATATAGAACTACGTACGGATCACAGATACCGAAATGAATACAGAAAAGTGAACATAAACAAAAACAAAAAGAAAGTATGAAAACATTAAAAGATAAAAGTTAAAAAAAAAAGTAAAAGAAAATATAATTTGTATATGATTTTAAATGACATAGCATGCACATCTAGCATATTAGGTATTATCACTTACTAAATATTAGTTTTATAGTTTATGACTTGTGATGAAGGTACAAGTATGAGTGAAAATAATAAACAGATTAAAGAGCCTTTGATGAATAATTTGCTCAGACATATCAATCAATTTTTGATAATTTGTAACCATTTGAGTGATAAGTCAAAATAAAGAATTTTAACTGTTTAATTATGAGAAAAAAATTTTAATTTTAATATAAATTTAAAAAATTATAATAAAATTTTGTTTGTTTTATAGAAATTTTAAATTTAACGTATTTTTATAAATAAAAAAGATTAATATTACACGAGGAAAAAAAAATTGACCGTTACCTATTCAACCATTGGAGTTTGTTCGATTATGTACGCCCCTAATTTTATGAATTACGACCATTTGTTAATGTACATTATCGGACTTTGTGCCTTTTCTGTGTTATTTGTTGTACTTAAAAAGATTGGTGAGTGGCTCGTTAATGGACCAAGTTGGAGCAAGTTTCACTGATTTTACGTTGACACATGTTTTTCGTACCTACATTGAATGTTTTTTAATATTTTAATATTTTTTTATGTCAAATCAAATATTATGGTGGAGATTTTGGCAGGGGCAATATCTTCTCCCCAAATATCTGTCCATTTTTTTGGCAAACACGTCGCTTCAATCGATAAACATAGTGGGCCGTACTTTTTTACGGGGAAGGAAAATCTGTCTATCTCTGCCCACTAACTCACTAAGAGATTCTCACCTTCTCTCTCTCTTCTCTTTCTCTGCTCTCTATATCCACAACGTCCTGCCCCATCCCACAGTTTTCAGACAAATTTTCGGGAGATGCTCAAGCCTTTGAAAGAAAAAAAGGAGTCGACGAAGATGGCCCTTGGCTTGCAACCTTCCTCTCTCCAGTGGGTGAACAGTTTGAGTGCTGATCTGCCCGTAATGGGTTCCCGCCCTTCGTGACGAATTTACGGGATCGAGCTCTCTGCAGTTGTAGACAAGAAGCATCAAGGATATCTTGGTTTCAAAGACTTCATCACATCTATCCAGGTCATGACATTTTTAGCTTAAATAGTGAAAATAGGTTTTGTATACGTTTACAAATCTTCAGAGTTTCAAATTTTTATCTGCTCATTAATGACGTTGGATGACATATTGAAGAACAAACAGTAATCTTAATAACTATTACTAGAAACAATCAGTAAGTGATCTTAAGAAGGGAGAAATTTTGGTTGAGCGGAGAAGAAACAGAAATCTGTTACCTGGGTTGGATCCTCGTCGGAAACTTTCAGAGAAGAAGATGACCAAGGAAAAGAAAAATGAGCTCCGATCTGAAATTATTGCAGCAGATCTGGAGGTCTGTGGGAGGGGAGACGACTTGGACTTCATAAATGAAGACTCAATTATTCAGTTTTGTTTATTCATTATATTTTGATTTTGTGGGCAATAACGGTTAGAAATTGTGTTTTCCTTGTCTTCTTCAGAATAGGTTAAACATCACAAAAACAATTAGAAAGTTTTCCATTGATTCATAAATGGGGAAGGTGCCATTCTCTAATGTTAAAGGGCTATTCTCTTAAGCTTGTCCCCTGTTAATATGATCAATCTTTCATACTCTGCTAATCTATTTACCTCTGTGCTAGTGGACCATGTTCTCTGATATCTTGGGGGAGGTAGATTGCACAGTAGAAGGTGAATTGTGTAGGAGGTACTATTCAATTGTTATCTGTTATATGAAAACGGTGTATGGACTTATCAGTATCTTCTTATTTGCATGTGTCACAGAAGCGACCATGGCCATCATGAACACGAATCTTATTATGGAGGTAGAGATGCCAACACCTTGATTAAGGTTAAAAAACATTTGTTTAACATTTTGATATCAAATATAAAATATTATGTATTAATTTACAACTATCACTGAGAGTAAATTATAATGTGTGATGTAAATCTAAAAACACATCAGAAAATTCAACGAGGCCGCACCAATAACTGGTGGGTGTAGAATTGAAGGCTTTGTACGCGTAAAGAAGGTAAAAACCAATTTTTTTTAATAATATTTGTCTCTTTTCTTTTCTTGTCTTTTGTTCATTTTCTATCAGTACTAATGGTTGAAATTGGAGCTTTTTTCTTGTACTCTCTAGGTTCCTGGAAGCCTTATCATCGTGCCTCGTACTAGAGCCCATTCATATGATGCGTCTCAAGTTAACGTGTCTCATGTCGTCTCTCATCTTTTATTTGGTAGGATGATTTCAGCAAAAGCGATGAAAGATGTTAAATGGTTGGTACCTTACATTGGTAACTACCATGAAAGACTCAACGGTCGCTCATTTATGAATCATCATTACATAGGTGAAAATGTCACTGTAAGTATTTTATTTTTAACTTTGAATGTTATGACTATTATGTTTCAAAAGAAGCAACACTATGATTGGAAACTAGCTATGCTATCTTTTTGCATTCACCCATTGATGCATGAGTCAGGCATTAGTACAATTTACAATCCAAAATATGTTTCATTTGTTACATGAATGAACGTGTTAGGAGGTGGACGATGGAGGTAGTTCAGGAATATTGACTTGCTAAGGTGTTATGTTTGTTATGGAGCAGAGAGTGAATTGTGTGAGCACTGTTGCTCCACTTGTGGCTAAATTAGAGTTCTTCGCTGATTTCAATTGTCGTTAAATTTTCTATCATGGCTTCCGATGTTCATCAGAACGACACATGGGGTACTACATTAATGGGTAAATGAAAAAGTGATAAATAACTAGTTCTTCTTAACATTACTACTATAAATACCTCTCAAGAACTACAATACCCTCGAGTATATTTTGAAGTTTGATTGATAAAAGAATTTTAAGTCTATATTTTTCTTTTTGTGATTATTGATTTACTAGATAGAACATTATCTTCAAATAGTCAAAACAGAGGAGACTGACTACAAGATCCGGTAAAGCTCTTGAGGAGTATGAGTACGTGGTGGATAGCAGTTTAATTTAGAGTATCCATGTACTGGTAGCCAAATTCCATTTCGAGCTTTCGCCATTGCCGGTTCGAAAAATTGTTCTTTTCAAGTAAAATCAAATGTGATATTTCTTTGTAAAGATATCAATCTTTTGTTCTTTTTTTTTTGGGTCTGACTTTTATCATTAACACTCATTTCTTCCATTCTTTGTTTAGGTCGTGGTAACCAAAAATGGGAAATCATTTTTGCATTTTATAATAAATGCTTGCGCGATAATTGGAGGTGTTTTTACGGTTGGTATCGATTCAATCGATTTATTTCATTTTCTGCTTCTACGATACCCTGAATTCATGTTACTAATCACAGGTTCTTTTTTTTTTTTTTTCCAGGTGGCCAGAATTTTGGATTCAATTTTGCACAATACCCTCAAAATCATGAGAAAGGTTGAACTAGGCAATAAAATCTTGAAACGTAGTCATAACTTATGAATTATGTGACAAAATCAGCTAGGTGTTCTTGCAACTTTAAAATGACTAAAATTTAAAAATAAAAATTAAATTCATGGACTTGTTGACAATGACTTGGAGAGTGTATTATTGTTGTTAGAATTCATGGATTTGGCTTTATTAGAGCTATTAAATATTTCTCTTTGTTTCTGTTGTTAAGATTATTCTCTTGCGATCAAGTTTCAGTTATTTTTCATTCAGAATTGTGGTTTTCTATTTATTAGCAGAGTAAATTTCACTTTTAATCCATTGAGCAACTTCTACCATTTTGAAAATTTTCTTGAACATCTACATAAGCTACTAAACATGTAGTTTCAAGGTCGGCAACTAGTTCATGGGCCCGATCTTGGCCAAGCTTAAAAAGAAAAAATTAGAACCAGGTTAGATAGAGAAAGGTTTGGTTGTAAGAGGAAGAATCGGGCATTCATGAGAATAAGCAATTACCATTTAAATTAAGGATAAAAATTACTAGTATTCTTGAATTTATGGCTCATGTTTTGATTTTTTTAAAACTTTATTGGCTTTTTTTTTATTATTAGCAAATCAATATTTTATTTTGGTTAAGAAAACAGTAAAATCCATAATTTGAAAATTAATGTAAATGACTAATAATTTAAACTTAATTCAATTAGTAACTTTCTTTGTCAATAAATTTTGAAAGGTAAAATAAATTTAATTCCATGGAATTCAACAATTCATAGAATCAAAAGTTAAACATAATTTACACACATAAATTGACAATTTTAAGTTTAAAATTAAAATGGTAAAACTCTATATAAAGTTAAAATTTTTCATTCATATTCAAATTCAAAATTGATCGATAACTGTTGGAATGGAAACAAAATTTATTTTGAACATGTACAAATTTTTTAAGTTTTCGAGTCTCAAATTGTAACATTTTTACTTGATTTATAAAATATAAAACTTAAATCAAATTAATGATTAAAACTTTGATATTTTTCTCTAAAAAGTTTAATTACTTAAAAATTTTATAACTTAACAAATTAATTACCACACACAAGTAATAGAGCTCCATCCTCCTATAATGATTCCTTTCTTGAAAATTTCTCAAGATTGACGATGGGTGCAATTTATTGGGGGAATTTTTCTTAAATAGAAAATTTTAAAAAAAATTAACTTTAGTAATTTTTATTATTCATTTAATTAAATTTAATTATTCCAAATTAATATAACTAAAATTATGATCTAAAAAAAAAAAAAAAAACATACCAATCGCAATTGGGTGATGCCTGTCGTACCCCGTTCCTGGGTTAGTATGAACAATCATGATGGAATAAACACATTGAATTTATTAACTTTACATTTACTCAGTTCAACCACCCCCTCTCAATCAACTCTGGTCATAGATGTTGTTGACCAAGACCTCTGATTATTTGTCATTTTATGGCGCTCACCTCTTTAATTTTCTCCAATTAAAATTATTGGTGGTGGTGTACAGCTAATACCCCCCTAAATAATTGAGTCTTCATTTTTTAAGTCCAAGTCGTCTCCCCCTCCCACTCACCTCCAGTTCTACTACAATAATTTCAGATCGGAGCTCATTTTTCTTTTCCTTGGTCGTCTTCTTCTCTGACAGTTTCCGACGAGGATCCAACTCAGGTAACAGATTTCTGTTTCTTCTCCGCTCAACCAAAATTTCTCCTTTATTAAGATTACTTATTGTTTGTTTATAGTAATAGTTATTAAGATTGCTGCTTGTTCTTCGATATGTCATCTAACAACTGGGTTGCAATATTTATTTCGAAAAAAATGGACGGAGAATTATAAGATTACTGTTTGTTCCTAGTAGTAGTATTATAAGATTGATGAGCATTAATCAAATTTAATTCTTTCATCTAAATTAATTTTTTGATCCTAGGGATCGTTGTAATTTTTTGAGCATTCAGTTGGAACACTTTGAAACCGAATTATTGTATTCTACTTTTGGCTTCTGATTTTTAAAATACTTTGATGGGCTCTATGTTCTTCGTTACTCTCTGTTTGAATCTGAAAAAATATCTTTTTATGAGATTAATTGAACAGGAAATGGAAGACATTGGCAAGACAATTTCGAGAATGAAAAAACTGACCAGATGTATTGATATGGAAGAAGTACGAAAATTGAAAAGAAAGTTTGAAGTTCGCAACCCCGAGCAAGATATGGAAAAATGTGGTATATTATCTCTTGATCAATTGATTAAACAAACCAAGGATTTGGTGAAGGAAGTGAAAGGGCAATCTGATTCTGGTAAATCTCCAAAAAGTATCGACCTTGAGAAGAAAAGAGGTGACATTCTTCCCACTTCAAAATTAGCAGGACAGACTACTGCCATAAGAAATATGGAGAAGATTTATGATCTCATAATTGGTGATGTCAGAAAGATTGGAGTCTACGGAATGGGAGGAATTGGTAAAACTTCTATTATGAAACATATCCATAATCGCTTTTTGGAAGAAAAAAATGACAAATTCGATCGTGTAGTTTGGGTGACTGTGTCAAAGGAGACAAGTGTTTTCAAACTACAAGATGATATTGGTCGGAAATTAAAGGTAGATCTATCAAACGATGGAGATACGATAACAAGAGCTGCAACATTATTCGAAGCCTTGAAAAAAAAGGGGAGATGTTTGCTAATCCTTGATGATTTATGGGAAGATCATTCTCTTGAAGAAGTAGGAATTCCTGATCCCAATCATGTCAATGGATGCAAACTAGTGTTGACTACTCGATTACGTCAAGTGTGTCAACGTATGGAATGTGAAGCTATTAAAATGGATCTCCTTTCAAAAGAGGAAGCATGGAGTTTGTTCTTGGATCACGTGGGACCTGACATATTGCAAGTCAAAGGTTTGGAATCCACTGTGAAAAATGTTGCCTCAGAATGTGCTCGTTTGCCTCTTGCAATTACCACTATAGCCAAAAGTATGAGAGGTGAAAAGGAAGCTTATGAGTGGAGGGTTGCACTTGAACAATTGAGGGCTTCTTCTAGGGAGCCTGGTGATAAAGGAGAAAAAATTATTGAGTAGTTGAAATTTAGCTACAATCGCTTGAAAAACGAAAAGCTGAAAAAATGTCTGTTGCTTTGTGCATTGTATCCAGAAGACGAAGAAATTGAGAGGAGAGAATTAATAGAATTATTGGCCTTGGATGGAATAATAGAGGAAAAAGAATGTAAGAGTGATGAAGTTGATGAGGGCAATGCAATGTTGAGTAATCTAATAAATCAGTGTTTGCTGGAAAGTGGAAAAACTTCCAATGGCAGTCCTTGGGTGAAGATGCATGATTTGGTGAGAGATATGGCGCTTCAAATCAACGGTTTACATTCGAAATACTTAACGGTATCTAGTATTGAATTGAACAATGTGAAATGGTCAGAAAAACTTTTGAAGATACATATATCAAATTGTTATTCTTCGAATGTGTCACCGATGTGTCCTAAACTTACCACATTCATTCTAAATGACAATTCCTTAGCAAATATTCTCGATTCATTTTTCCAGCATTTCACGGCCCTTAAGATCCTCAATTTATCCCATTGTAATAGATTGCAAGTGTTGCCGAACTCAATATCTAACTTGGTGAATCTTGTTGGTTTATTGCTTAGAGATTGTGGTATGTTAACATATGTGCCTCCTCTTGGAAGACTCAAGAATTTGCGAACTCTGGACTTTTCTTGGCAAAGTGTTAAATATGACTCAAATTTTTTGGAAAGAAAGGAATTCCTGATCAAACGTTTGGAAGAGTTGAGCAATCTAAGATATGTCAATCTTCTTTTATGTCCAATAGAGGTGTTTCCGTCTGGGATTATACCAAAACTCTCCAAACTTCAATGTTTAGTTTGTAACCTTTATACTAAAGTGATTGTAAGGGAACTAATGGGCTTGGAAAATTTGGAAATGTTTAAGGGAGCTTTTTATGACATTCATGACCTCTGTATTTATGTTAAACACATAAAACAAAAGAGATCACAACTTATCTCTTATGTTTTTGTAGTGGCTCCAACATTGGATTTAAGGGAAGTTTTTTATTATGAGGAGGGTTTTATAGAAAAATTTGTGATATTAAGAAACTGCAATTTAGGTAAACTTGCAGTAGAGAATTATGAGTGCCTGCTTCCAAAAGATATTCAAAAGTTAAAGATAGACAGTGTTCATGATTTAACTAATTTATGTGCTTTAGCATCTTTGAATTCTGCAATAGATTTGCGGGAATGTATAATTTATTATTGCCATGGGGTGAGAGAGGTGGTTTCTACTTCATCTTCTTCTGCCTTTGTTCTGCCAAGCCTTGAAAGACTCCACCTTAACAATCTGAAGAATTTGGAAGCTTTGATAGGTAGAAAGAAGACAGCGTGCAATGTGTTTCCTTGTCTTCGATACCTGGGAATCCATGCGTGTTCAAGAATGAAGGTAGTAATTAATATTGGATTGTTGTCCAACCTCAACAACCTGGAAGTACTCTATGTCACAGATTGCAAGGAAGTGGAAGAGATAATAGGAGAGTGGGTGGATGATGAGAAAGATGTAAATGAGGGTATCCCACAAATCACTCTTCCCAACTTAAAGCATCTATACTTGTTGAGACTGCCACATCTAAGATCCATATGTCCCGCTTCAAGACCATTGATTTGCAAGTCTCTAAGGGCAATTCGGATATTAGAATGCCCAGAAGTTGAGCAATGTGTTTATGTATGTTGGGATGAGAAAGGTGAAGCATCTCCATCAACCTCTCTTCAACCAATTCAATTAAAGTCACCTATGCATAAGAGGATATAATTTAGTTTCCTGATTTGAATTGATTGTCACATCTATGTTTATTTGGTTTGTTATCATGTGAAGACTATTCTGATTTTAAAATTTGATTTTAGAGAAATCATTCCTTTGAACAATTTAACTATTGGGAGTCATAACCGAATCAATAAAGTTTTTTGACAACTCGTACACTATTTATTTGACCAACCGCAATAATTAAAGAAATTATTGCAAATCATAATTAATTATCATTTCATGAGAATCAATCATTTATACGAAGACACAATTAAACTATAAAATTAATCAATGAAATAAAATTAATTAAAAAATGCGAGGAAATATGAAACAAGTCATGACCACAATTGACACGTCCTAGTTTTCACCCAGCGCATTGAAGGGGAAGGGGAAGGGGAAGGGGAAGGGGACGAGGCATTGGAATTAGTGACTAACTTAGTAAAGATTTCTATACTACAAGCAATGCATGAGAAATTTGATTTACTTTCTTTTAGAAAACTATGGTTTAATAATTTTTAACTATCAATACACATCCACACCACACCATCTTAATGACTTAGAAAGTAGTTATCAAATAATATCTTATTTTCTAGATTATAAACACAAGAGATTAGCAATTGTTGATAATTTGAATAACGCATGAATATGTGTCAGCTCAAATAATATAATGTTAAAAGAAAAAATCTAAAAAGTACCCATGAACAATTGAGCAATTGAAATTTCTAATTAGGAGTATATTTCCACTTTTATTTTATTTAAACACTGAATTTGAGTTTATGATAAATTAAATTACAAAAATAAAAAGAAAAAAAATCAAAAGTGATTAACTTTATATAAAATAAAATCTTGGATTACAAATATCTCTTTATACTTCATTTAATTTAATTATTTACCTTTTCAATTAATTACTTAATCGAAAAATCTTAAATATATAAAAGTTTCTTATGATGATTGGTTAGAAATATCGTTGTAAGTTAATTCACTATATATGTTCAATTATTTTTCTTAAGTCAGCAATTTAATTAATTTAAATTAATTTAGATGAAAAGTAGAGCTTAATTTTAAGTTGTATCACTATTAGAATTCAAGTATTTTTTAAGTATTTTAAGTTGTATTCAAGTATTAGATTTCATAAGAGTAATAGATGTTCCAGCAAACTGTGAGATGAAAATTATTGAGTTTTAATATAAAAACTCACGTTGCATAATTGATAAAATAAGAGATTAAAGTAAAAATATACAGAGTTCTATGCAGAAACGCAGAAAAATCCCAAATAAGCTGGGTCTATTGATAACTTACCACGCATTCGATCAGGTGATTCTAAAAAATGAGTGCATAAAACAATGGCAGAGAGAGATGGTGACAAAAAAAGGGTGAAGATAAAGAAAGCGTCATTAAAGAAAATAGGTAGTTGCAGAGAGAGAGGGAGGGAGAGAGAGAGAGAGAGGTGTTATGCGCCCCTCTCGTCTGCAAATGCCTATATGCCATTTAATTGGATGAAGGATGCAGGGATAAAAAGGGAACTTAATTTTGAACAATAACGTAGAAGAAAAGAGGTCTCACCTAGATTTGACTCGGGTTACTGGATTCAGAGTCCAATGTCCTTACCACTACACCGTGGGACCTTCGGGCGGTAACCACATAGTTATATATATATATATTCAATTTAATTTAACTTATTTAAATATATAAATATGAGGTAAAAAAATGTTTTATTTATTTAAAAATAAATAAACTTACTAATTTTGAAATTTTCAATTATCAAATTAGTTATAGATTATCAAAAACAGTAAAATTATCAAACACTAATAGAGTATTCAAATTAAAAAATAAATTATTTTAAACACTTCAAAAACAATCATATAAACATTAAACCCTTCATAAAAGACATAGAAATTGCATAATGCTTCTATATTGCTTCTTTCTCTTCCATTATTATTAACGACTAACATATGTCTTAACTTCAACAGATATAAGTATATGATTTTTTAATAAAAAAATTATGTATACATCTTAAATTAATTGTCTATCGAAATTACTCACAAGTGGTTGATCAAATTCATGACAGATTTCATCTTAGGCTTCCAACTTATTAGTGTATTATGTTTATTTATATTTAATTCTTTAATCATTCAATAACGTGTTTTGCTGTTAGCTATAATCTTTGTCAAATAAATCACGTTGTATACTTCTATAATATAATCACAAAAGTTTTCATGAAGGAAACAAAATTTGGTAATTAGTTAAACCTTATATTTTATTTGTGGTGTCCAAACTTCCATGACAAGAAAAAAGGGAGGTGGAAGCCCTCGTGAGCCAACTCTAAAGACATTAGCTTTAGCAATCTTCTCGATAGCAAAATTTGCTATCTTACAATAGAAGGGTAAAAGAGTAATTCACCTTCTAATAGACGTAATTTACTTTTCATTTGTCAAAAGGGATTTCGAAAAACTTACTCATCTTGCCATCTTCAAAGTATCTCAACATGGGTATCACTCAGATTCAAATATTATAAATATTTAATGCATTTACAATCCAATGGCTAGGGTTGAATAATTGTTCAAACTTAGAAAACACGTTACAAATATTTTCTAATTTTTAATACAATGATAAACTAAATTATTATTTTTTTATTCTTTATCGAACTTAATATATTCTCACATCTAAATTTAAATGATTCATTTTGAATTTATTGAAGACAATTATCATCAAATATTGTTTGATTTAATTCATATTATGAAATTTTACAATGAATTATAATAAATAATCAAATATGATGAAAATATTTAGAAAGTTCGCATACAATAAAATATGTCTGTCACATAAATTGTAGAAATTATAGTTTTTTAAGAAATTTTTCTTTCATCTAATTCACATTTCTATTAAAGTACAAAAAATTTCCAAAAAAAATTTTAGGAACACAAAAAAAAGAGTATTTAACTGAGTTAGAGCATCATCAAACACTTATCTCCACATTTGATTTCTTTAAAAAAAAAAAATAACGTTCTCTAAAAAATCAAACAAAAACAAGAAACTAGTGCCTTATGATTCTCTTTGATAAATTTCTTTTTATCTTCCAAACACCCTCCAATCATTTAATCCTTTGTTGAAGTCTGCATTTCTAATCACTTGTCTGTTGTATTTAGGTTTTGGAAGTTTCTCAAATACTCAATACTAATCACATAGCCGTAGGGTTAAGCACTCATCTTCGTATTATATTATATGTTTCATGTCACTATTTTTAGAGAGAGAGAATCGCGGTGTTCTCAAATCTTACGCAGGCGATGCACCAGGGATCATCAACTACAAGCTATTTGGACTTATTTTCTTGTTAATTTAACCCTTTTGTTTGTTCTCTTCTGGATATAAAAATTCCCTCACATCTCTTAGAAAAGTTCTAGTTTTTCCTCTGCAACCAAAAAGAAGAAGAAGAAGGTCATGGATACAGGAAGCTAAAGCTCAAGCAAAGCTGAGATTTAGTGCAGAGAGGCTATGTTGTTGAGCGTGTTCCGTAAACAATGTAAAACATGATGGCAGAATGAAAATAAAGAACACAGAACACCGAAGATTACGTGGTTCGGACAATTTGTCCTATGTCCATGGATGAAGCTACTGAGCAACCTTTATTAAAGAATATCCACAGTTTACAAGAACAGAATAGAGTGACTACAACAATGATCACACCACGAAACATACAGAAAACCAATCATGCATGAAAAAACCTGCTGATCTTCCTTTCTCTTTCTACGTGAGCAGTGAAACTCTGTTGGCCTCTATTTCTTGACCACCAAAACAGAGAAGAGAATCCCTTTTTCTTGTACGTTTTTCAACACACAGCAGAATACATATTTACAGCCTTTATATACCCACTAATTGATTTACCCAATTAGAACCACAAAGACTAACTGTCATTCCTCGGTAAAACATATATTGTAAATCCGAGTCACCACATCAGGCTATGGCAAAAGATTATATTGTTAGGTTTGGTAGAAAATATAGAGACAATTGAAGGAGACAGTAAGAGTTGATTATGTGCTGTTCTTTCAGCTTGGTTCCTGTGAGTATCGCCTTCTTCATCACCCTCTCGTTTGTTTTTCAAATTAATTTAACTTTAATCCTAGATTAAGCTATGGCTATAAACTCATAATGTACTTTGAAAAATTCATTAAAATCTAACCCACTCATTATTTATTGTTTAATTAACACTTTATGTATTAAAATAACTATATGAAAAAAGATTATAAAGATCAATCAAGAACTTGATTAATTAAAATATTACTTTCCAAATGAAAAGTCAAAAACACCACAGCCGAGATGACCCATTTTGCATTTGCAACGATAAAAGTAGGAGTAAAAACAATGAAGACACCCAAGGAGAAAATAGCAGAGGTCGATGAAGAAATATATAAATTTGGGCGGGAAGTAATTGAAGAAATGATACTGAAAAAATGGTATTCTGCATTCAAAACAAGCTTTAAGCTCACACGAATAAGAGACATTAGTGAATGTTAAGGTTTTTGTTTGGATTAGATGGAGACAATGATCGTCAACTTCAATGAAAAGAGAATGCTATTAAACCTGCTCTTGGATTTCTTCTTGGATTGGAGAAGTACATTATGCAAAATCCTTAATTTTTTATTCACTGTGTTCGATTATTTGTTCACTTATTTTTTGCTTTCAAGTCAGGTTTTTCCACCGATGATGTAATTTTGGTGAAATTAATGAGGTTATTGCGTGGGGTGGTGTCTTGATTGATAAGAAAATAGCATGAATTAAATAGTAGTACCCAAATGAAGATGGGTATATAAATATAATGGCCTCTAAATTACGTAAATATATTGGCTTTATGTAATACCCTGCAATTCTTATTATATACGTTTAACAACAATGTAAATATCACAAAATAAAACAAATAAATTTATTTATTCTTTCCCAATCGAACTTTACCTCTAAATAGTAATGGACATTATATAAAATTATAAGATATAACTCATATTGAAAAATATCAAATTAAAATATCACTAAGTGAGAACATCCCGAGTTAAATGGCGGAAAGTAGCAGCATCAAAAGTAGCAAAAGCATCATAATGGGCTAAATAAGCACGTTGAAGACTTGATACTACAAGACAAAACAAAAAAGTGGAAGAAAAATGACAAAAGTAAAAGAATAAAGCAAAATAGCATCAGGAGGAAAAAGCAAGAGAAGCAAATGGCAAACGTGGACCACCAACTAGTAAAGAAGCAATGATTCAAAAGATTCTAAAATATAGTGACAATCCACTAGCCCAAATAAAAAATAATTTATTTGAGAAGAAAGAGATTTTGTTTGAACAAACACATAATCGGAACAAATAAATGTGTCTTTTACTTGTTTTTTTATAATTAATTTATTTATTAAATAATCTTTTTAACAGATTTAATAAATAAATCAACTACTTAATAATTTTTTATAATAACTTAAATAATTAATTGTATGTATATATATTTTATTTGTTTCATCAAATAATTTTTTTAATTATATATTATTTATTATATTAATAAAAATATTTTTTTAATTAAATTATTAATTATAGTATTTTTATATTATAATAATAAATATGTATTATAATTTTAAATTATATAATATTAAAAATAATTTATAATATATTTATATAAAATAATATTATTTATATATATTTGAGACTATTAGATTCGATCGACTTGTTAGACTCATTTTATTAAGCTTATAGCTCACAAATTGACTCAAGTTTGAATTTTTTTTAAGCTTATCTCGTTAGGCTTAGTTAAATTCAATTCGCTAAGCTCAAATTTATTAAGCTTTACAAACTTGACTAGTCAGTCTGTTTTTAACCGATCGGCTCGATTGACATGTTTAACTTGTCTCAAAACGGGAGTTCTCCTTCATAAATGAACTTGTCTCAAAACGGGAGTTCTCCTTCATAAATGACGTCCCTATTTATAGACGAAAGGACGCCTTAATAAATGAAGACTCAATTATTAGCTGTACATTTATTTATTTCAATAAAAATTGGTTGTGAATAGATTTTCAGCAACCCACCCACGAATACGATCCATCAACTCTGGCAACAAATGTTCATCCACCCACTTTCAATCAACTCTGGTAATACATGTTGTTGACGAAAACCTCTAAACATGACTTCCCATGGATTATTTTTCATTTTATGTCATTACCTAATATTTAAATACAACAATTTACTATTATTCATATTTTAATGTAAATTTTGATGAATTTAAATAAAAATAATAATAATTTAAGAATATCTTATTGTAATTTGACAATGATCGACAAAATTAAATAATAATTAAATTAAGAATGTATTAATCATATTAAAATTAAAAATGAAAATGAAATCATTGAAGATAAAATCAAAACTCAATTAGGAGAGTATGTTGCATTGTTTGGTTGATTTCACCATAAATCTTTTGACAGAAATTCACATTTGATGATTGGGTTATGAATAATGGTTATTGTGTTTAAAATATAAAATTGTAGAAAATATTATATTCTCCAAAATCTATTATAGTATTTACACACTTATATAATATTTTATATCAACATATTATAATATCATCACAATTGCGTAGATGACATGAAAATATGCTTGTGAATTTTTTCTAATCATGAACATTAGAAATAACTCAACTAAGAATTTCTTTCAATCATGAATATATTTATAAATTATTTTTTTTAAAAGAGAAATTAACAAAATAACCACTTAAATATGAAATCAATAACAAATCAACTATTAAACAATTTTTGCTAACAAATAAAATATTTAACCATGAGAAATGAATGACACAAATATTGCATTTAACTTGAAGTAATCTTTCATGTGCAAAAAATTGACTTTTTGCACATGAAGTCATTTTCCTTAATACTATTTAAATAACTCACTTTCTACAGTGGAAAGATAATATTCCGAAGCGGAAAGACAATCTTCCACAGCATAAAGAAAACATTTTTTAATAGAAAATGTGACAACGATATTTGATTTGTTCATTTCCCACGGTTTAATGTTTTATTAATTAACGAAAATTCTTTAGTTGTTGACTTGTAATTAATCTTATGGTTCAATGGTTATTTTATTAATCTCTTTAAAAAAATCAAAATGATGATTAATAGTTTTTTTTTTTATTTCATATATTATATTAGTGTTTTTTTAACCATGTGTCGTAAGAATTTATAGACAGAAAGTCTCAAAGCATTTGAAAATCAACAAATGTAATAGTGAAAAAAAAAAGAGGAAAAAACAGAAGTCTTTGGACGTGGAAATAGTGCTAACCATACACATTGAAGATAAAAGAAAAACAAGGAAAAGAAAAGCTATGAGCAAAGTGACTCCACTTTAAATCTAATGGTTTGTCTTTTATCTTTTAATTTTAAGAAGAAAAACGTATTCTTCCAGTTTAATATTATTCCTCACTCTTACCTTCTCATATATATTAATTGATATACTTAATATTTTATTTTAATAACAAAATGTTGTAATTTAATAATAATTAAACTTAATAATCATTTTTATAGTATGATAATTTATCTATATGAAAGGAATTTAAATTTAAATATTGTGGGTTGGGACGTATTAGTTTGTTTTTACATTTTAATTTGTCTCCAATAGAATTTTAGTATTCCTTGAGATTAGACATGACAAATGAGCGGAGCTTGGAAAAATCTAGCTCATCGAGTCTGTCGAGCTTAGCGAGTCGAGCCTAACGAGTCTGCCAAGCCTAACGAAATTTTTCCCAAAAAAATTCAAGCTGAGTTGGCTTGCGAACCACGAGCCGATCGAGCCTAATGAACCTCAACAAGCTGAGTCTAACTATCAAAATATACATAAATAATATTATTTTATAAATTATTTTTAATATATTTATATATTTAAAAATAATTAATTATTACTATTAATGTTTTTATTTTATTTGATACTTAATAGAATGGCTTTGGAAAATTAATTAATTAATTTTAAATTATGAATTAAAATTTTTTTTTATTGGAATACTAAAATATTATCGTTTTGTCCATCTTTAACTTAAAGTTAGTGTAATATTTTCTTGTAATATTTAAATAATAAAAAAAAAGGCTAAAATCAATAAAAAAAAGCAAGTAAAAAATGAAACCAAATCTGACAAAATTTAAAATAAAAATGAGGAAGAGATAGTAAAAAAGTGAAGAAGGCAAAAGAGCGTATTACCTACCATAGATCGAGAGACCAACCAACCCTTTCTCCGCACCATATATCGTTGTCACATTAATCACCATATGCTTCGTTGTGTTTTATCTTTCTTTTTTCTGTCTTCAGGGAAGGGTTTAAAGTTGCTGAGTTTGATTATTTTAAGAAAAATGAACGGTGGGTGGCTAGCAGGCAGGCCTGGTGAGCCCGCAAAGAGACGTGTTATTTCAAACCTAATGTACTTAATATCTCTTGATATCCTCTTTTCTCTATGACTTTATTGGATTGTTGCCTTCTGCCAGTGCGGGTGACGATAAAACAAAGTCATTGATAATAGTAAAATATTTCTCTTTATTCTAGTTGTTAAGAAGATTCTCCGATCAAGTTACACATATCTTCCATTTAGAATTGTGGTTTTTTGTTTATTGGTGGAGTAAATTCAGCTTTTAATTCGTTAAGTAAATTTCACTACTTTGAAAATTTTTGATTACTTATCTACTAAACTTAATTTAAACGACTAACAATTTAAACTTAATTCAATCAGTAAAATTTTTTGTCAAGAATTTTTGGGAAGTAAGATAAACTTACTTCCATTGAATTCGAGACTTGAACGACTAATAATTCATAGAGACAAAAGTTAAACATAATTTATATCCATAAATCGACAATTTTAAGCCCACAATCTAAACGGTAAACTCTACACAAAGTTAAAATTTTTCAATCAAACTAAAATTTAAATTGATAGATAGCCCGTTGGAACGGAAACAAAATTTATCTTGAAGATGTACGAATTTTCTAAGCTTTCGAGTCTCAAATCATGGCATTTCAACCCGATTTACATAATACATGACTTAAATCAAATTAGTTGCTAAAACTTTGATTTTTTTTCCAAAAAATTTCATCATAGAGAAAATATTTCACTTACCAAAGAAATTACCACACACAATTTCGACCTTCGACAGGGGCTCCATCTTCCGATGATTTCTCTCTTGAAAATTTCCCAGGGCTTCTTAAGAGTGCAACCTTAAGAGGGAATTTTTCTTAAATGACATAATTTGAGGGAATTAACTTTAGTAACTTCAATTAATTATTTAACTAAAATTAATTACCTCAAATTAATTTAACTAAAATTTTTAACTATATAAAAAAAATGATATTAATCTCGCAATCACGTTCCTTAGCAAAATTTATTAACATTAACGCTGCAGTTTTGTTAACGTTAAAGACCATCAAACAAAAACATTCAAAGAAACAACAATGGACGTCACAAAATGACGAGAGGCTTGGAGTTACGAAATAGATGTATAACCGAAGTTACGAAATAGACTTGGAGTTAATAAATCAAGACTCAATTATTTAATGGGATCAAACTGTGAAATAAACATGCATGGATGCAACGACTATTAACTTTACATTTACTCAACTCTGGTCATAGATGTTGTTGACGAAGACCTCTAAACATGACTTCACATGGATTATTTTTCATTTTATGTCTTCTCACCCTCTTTCATTTTCTCCAATTAAAATTATTGGTGGTGGGTGTACACCTAATCGCCTTTGGAGGTTGGTCGCCTAAATAATTGAGTCAAGTCCAAGTCGTCTCCCTCCCACAGACCTCCAGTTCTGCTGCAATAATTTCAGATCGGAGCTCATTTTTCTTTTCTTCGGTCGTCTTCTTCTCTGAAAGTTTCCGACGAGGATCCAACCCAGGTAACAGATTTCTGTTTCTTCTCCGCTCAACCAAAATTTCTCCCTTCTTAAGATTACTTACTGTTTGTTTCTAGTAATAGTTATTAAGATTACTGTTTCTTCTTCATATCTCATCCATCAACTGGGTTGCAATATTTATTTAGAAGAAAATGGACTGCGTATTATAAGATTGATGAGCATTAATCAAATTTAATTCTTTCTTCTAAATTAATTTTTTAACACTTAGAAACTGAATTATTGTATTCAACTTTTGGCTTCTGATTTTGAAAATACTTTGATGGGCTCTATGTTCTTCGTTAGTCTCTGTTGAATCTGAAACAATATCTTTTTATGAGATTTATTGAACAGGAAATGGAAGACATTGGCAAGACAATTTTCGACAGTGAAATGGAAGAAGTACGAAAATTGAAAAGAAAGTTTGAAGATCTCAAGATATCTGCTGATCAATTGACTGAACAAACCAATGATTCTGTGAATGAAGTGAAACGGCGATCTAATTATGGTAAATTTCCAAAAAGAATCGATCTTGAGGAAAAAAGAGGTGACATTCTTCCCACTTCAAAATTAGGAGAGACTAATGCCATAAGAAATATGAAGGTGATTTATGATTTCATAATTGGTCATTTAGATTACTGTTGCTTCTTCGATATTTCATCTAACAAATGGTTGCAATATTTATTTCAAAGAAAATGGACACTTAATTTAATTCTTTCATCTAAATTAATTTTTTTAACACTTACAAACTGAATTATTCTATTCCACTTTAGCTTCTGATTTCGAAAATACTTTGGTGGCTCCATGTTCTTCGTTAGTCTCTGTTTGAATCTAAAGCAATCTCTTTTGATGAGATTAATTAAATAGGAAATGGAAGACATTGACAAGGCAATTTCAACACTGCAAGAACTGATTGGATGTACTAATCTGGATCAAGTGCAAAAGCTTATGAGAAAGTTTGAAGATATGGTCGGACCCACTGAGAAAACAAATCTCAACTATGAAAGTATATCATCAATTGATCAATGGAATGAACAAACCAAGGCTTTGGTGCAAAAAGTGAAAGACCTGTCTGGTCGTGATAGGTTTTCTGAAGGAATTGCTCTTGATGTGTTTGAGGAGAAAAGAGGTGACATTCTTCCCACTTCAAAATTAGCAGGAGAGACTACTGCCATAAGAAATATGGAGAAGATTTATGATTTCATAATTGGTGATGTCAGAAAGATTGGAGTCTACGGAATGGGAGGAATTGGTAAAACTACTGTTATGAAACATATCAATAATCACATTTTGGAAGAAAAAAATGACAAATTTGATCGTGTAATTTGGGTGACTGTGTCAAAGGAGTCAAGTGTTTTTAAATTACAAGATGATATTGCTCGCAATTTAGAGGTAAACCTATCAAACTATAAAGATACAACAAAAAGAGCTGCAACATTATTCGAAGCCCTTAACAAAAAGGGGAAATGTTTGCTAATTCTTGATGATTTATGGGAAGGATATCTTCTTGAAGAGGTAGGAATCCCCGATCCCAATCATGGCAATGGATGCAAACTAGTGTTGACTACTCGATTACGTCAAGTGTGTCAACATATGGAATGCGAAGCTATTAAAATGGATCTCCTTTCAAAAGAGGAAGCATGGAGTTTGTTCCTTGATCATGTGGGACGTGACATATTGCAAGTCAAAGGTTTGGAACCCACTGTGAAAAACGTTGCCTCAGAATGTGCTCGTTTACCTCTTGCAATTACCACTATAGCCAGAAGTATGAGAGGTGTAAAGGAAGCTTGTGAGTGGAGGGATGCACTTAAAAAATTGAGGGCGTCTTCTATGGAGCCTGGTGATAAAGGGGAAAAAGTTATTGAGCAGTTGAAATTTAGCTACAATCGCTTGAAAAATGAAAAGCTGAAAAAATGTCTGTTGCTTTGTGCATTGTATCCAGAAGACGTAGCAATTGAGAGGACAGAATTAATAGAGCTATTGACCTTGGATGCAATAATAGAGGAAAAGGAATGTAAGAGTGATGAAGTTGATGAGGGCAATGTAATGTTGAATAATCTAATAAACCAATGTTTGCTGGAAGATGGAGAAACTTACAAAGGCATTCCTTGGGTGAAGATGCATGATTTGGTGAGAGATATGGCGCTTCAAATCAACGGTTTACATTTTGAATACTTAACGGTATCTGGTATTGAATTGAGTAATGTGAAATGGTCGGAGAAGTTTTTGAAGATACATATATCAAAGTGTTATTTTTTGAAAATGTTACCGATGTGTCCTGAACTTACCACATTCATTCTAAATGACTATTCCTTAGCAAATATTCCCGATTCATTTTTCTTGCATTTCAAAGCTCTTAAGATCCTCAATTTATCCGGTTGTGGTAGTTTGCAAGTGTTACCGAGCTCAATATCTGACTTGGTGAATCTTGTTGGCTTATTGCTTAGAGATTGTCATAAGTTAACATATGTGCCTTCTCTAGGAAGACTCAAGGACTTGCAGACTCTGGACCTTTATGTGAAAGGGTTGGACCAATATCTTTTGGAAATAAAGGACTTCCTGATCGAAGATTTGGATAAGTTGAGCAATCTAAGATATGTCAATCTTCTTTTTTGTTCAGTAAAGGTGTTTCCGCTTGGGATTATACCAAGACTCTCTAATCTCCGATATTTAGTTTGTAACCCTTTGACTAAAGTAAGCGCAAGTGAACTCATGTGCTTGGAAAATTTGGAAATGTTTAAGGGAGCTTTTTATGACATTCATGATTTATGTGTTTATGTAAAACACAGAGAACAAAAGATTTCGCCACTTTTCTCTTATGTGTTTTTAGTGAGTTCAACATTTGAAAAGGATAGATTTTTCATGAATGCTTGGTATAATTCTGGTGATAGAGTCGTCAGCTTAGAAAATTGCAATTCTGAAAATGAGAAGTACCTGCTACCAAAAGATGTTCAAGTTTTATTCATAGCGAGTGATCCTAATTTAGCTAGTTTATGTGCTTTAGCATCTTTGAATTATGCAACGGATTTGCGAGAGTGTACAATTAGTGATTGCAATGGGGTAAGAGAGTTGGTTTCTACTTCATATTCTTCTTCGGATGTTCTTCCAAGCCTTGAAAGGCTTCACCTTTTCAATATGAAGAATTTGGAAGCTTTGATAGGTAGAAAGAAGAAAGCGTGCAATGTGTTTCCTTGTCTTCGAGAGCTGAATATATGGGGGTGTGATAAAATGAAGGAAGTAATTAATATTGGATTGTTGTCCAACCTCAACAACCTGGAAGTACTTGATGTCGGAGAGTGCAAGGAAGTGGAAGAGATAATAGGAGAGGGGTTGGATGATGAGAAAGATGTAAATGAGGGTATCACACAAATCACTCTTCCCAAGTTAACAGAGCTAAGGTTGTTGGATCTGCCACGTCTAAGATGCATATGTCCCGCCTCAAGATCATTGATTTGCAAGTCTCTACAGAATATTGAGATACTAAAATGCCCAGAAGTTGAGCAATGTGTTGTTTATGTAGGTGTGATGAGAGAGGTAAATCATCTCCATCAGCCTCTCCAACCAATTCAATTAAAGTCACCTACTTGGAAGAGGATTGGTAAATTATTAAAATAATTTAGTTTTCCATTTGACGACGGATGAATTATTGTTTTAGTTTAGTTTGTTTCATTAAATTTCTAGTTATTTTAATTACTTCGTTTACAAGTCAATGAAAATGCATGATTGTATTCACATTATGATTTTAATTATTAAAAAATCATAATTTTAACAAAATTATGATCATTAAGAATGCATGATTGTATTCACGTAATGATTTTAGAGAAATCATTCTTTTGAACTTGCATACTAAATGTCTCGTCAATATTTGCTAAAATGAGAATGTTTAAATTTTGAATTAACCTGGAAGCTTAATTTGAAAGAAATTAATTAGAAAATACATAATGTTAAACTCTTTTCATAAACTCCGAAAATAATGAACAATTGAAATTTCTAATTGGCAAATATGTGAACAATTAAAATTAAATAACTAATTTCAAATAGATTGTTGAACAATTGAACAATTGAAATTTCTAATTAGAAGTATATTCTCACTTTTATTTTATTTAAACATTGAATTTTGATTTATGAAAAATTAAATAACTAAAAAAATAAAAAATGATTAACTTTATATGAAATAAAATATTAGATTACAATTATCTCTTTATATTTCATTTAATTTAATTATTTATCTTTTCGATTATTTACTTAACTGAGAAATCTTAAATATTTAAAAGTTACTTGAGATGATTTGTTAGAAATACCGTTGTTCTGTTTTACATCGTACTCACTCAAATTATTATTTTTTTTAAATCTACAATTTAATTAATCTAAATCTTAATCTTAATTAATTTTTATAAAAGTAAATGAAATTTCTGTTTATTTCACTATAGCAAAAAATTATACAATTTTTTTCGTTTTACACATTATTTAGTGTTTGCATTTATTTACTAGAAGATGAAAACATTTTTAAAGACAGTGACATTAAATCATGAAATTTAATATGATTTAATTTATTTAAAGATCTCATAATGAAATTTAATATTAATGATGTTTGTAAATTTAAACCGTCATTTTATGACTTAAAATTAGTCTTAAATGTGTTAGAACTTACAATTAAAAGTTTAATTAGAATTGAATTTGAATTTAGTAACATGTTTTCCCTAAATTATTGGTTTAATTTCAAGTAAATTAGAATTCAAAAGTGATTTGACAAAGTTAACTTGAAAATTAATTTACATGAAAAGTAGGGCTTAACTTTTAAGTTGAATCACTATTTCATTGGTTAAAACCATTGGATAGTTTATATTTTACCCTAAAATATAAAAAAATCAAGTATTTTTATATGGTGAACTTTTAATTATGTCAATTATTTAATGTATGTCTCCTAACAATTATGTTAATTTATTAATTAATGCATGTTTTCTACTAAAAGAAATTTACTCGCATCTACACTCATTTAAAACATGATCAGAAAATATTACAATATTCTTTTAATAAAACATTTTTAATGTAAGATTGATGAATGTTAATTAAATTTAGTTTTTTAATGTACATAAATTCTTATTTTAATAAAAAAAAATGTTAAGGTTCATTATGATTATATGCATATACCCCATTTTTTATTTAATGAAGTATTTTTTGGACAAAGTGCAATTTTATAGTATGTGGTGATATACCACTTTAACCCACTTTAACATATATTTTTATACATATTAGAACCTAACGACTGACTATAAGCAATTTGACTCTCGACATTAAATTTTCTTTTAAATTAGATATGTTCACGACACAACAAACACTTCTGAAATACATAAACTAAAATAGTTGTCAAAATCACTCTACTCTTCTATGAAAAACTCTCATCAACCATCGAGTTAGGGTTGATAAGAGTTTTATTATAAGGATAATTTTGAAAAAAAAATATTATAAACATGTCATGCACATGTCAAATTTAATGTTGATTATAAGAATACATTGCTGACCTAGTAGATGGCTGGCCTTTCGCAACTTCGTGGGGGGAGTTTTTCCTATTGTTGCTGATATTAATAAAGTTGGATCTTAGAAGTCAAGGATTGTATTTCCAATCCAAATGAACTTGTCATTCTTTTAAATTTATGAGCCCTCTAATTTTATGTAATTTTAACTTTGTTTTGAAATAAAAGAGTTTGATTGTAGTGATTTATTGTGTGAGTTTTTGTGATATATTTTTATCGATCATATAGATGAAATGAAAAAGGTTAATTATAGTTAGCGAGACAAAGGTGGTTTTTCTTGAGGAATTTTTCAAAAATTGGGATAGAACCCTAATTCTTATTTTCTGGCATTTCTACATTGTTGATTTTGTTGTTTATGAGATTATAAAATATTCATATGGATTGTCTGTTCAAAACCTATACAAAGTTCCTTTTCACAGCCATACTATGGATGAAAACCTACCTACAAAGTTCCTTTTCACAGCCATACTATGGATGAAAACCTAGCCAATTGCAATTTATGCATCTTCAGGGAAGATATATGACTTTAATTAAGTATCAATACTTAATTTATACTCCAATCGAACTAATTATAAAAAGAAAATAACTATTATTTGATGAAACAATTAGGTGAAGTAAAAAAAAAGTGTGTTTTTGTTTTATTTATAGTAACATGGATGGATAGACAAAAACTAGTGCAACCAAACACAACATTTGAAGTTTGGTTTGGTTTTGTGTTTGAAAACAAATTTTGATATGAACATTTACGAACTGAATTATTTAGTTCACTTTTTTGTTTCAAATTATGAAAGTACACAGTAATTAAATTAACTCAAGCATTCCAAATCAAAGGTTTGAAAAATCAAATTAGTAAAAACATGATTTCTCATAATAAAACAAGTCAAACCTAGCCCAAAATCATTGCATAAAATATTTATTTTGTAATTATAAAATACTTTGGTGGGTTCTATGTGCTTGGTTACTCTATGTTTGAATCTCAAACAATATCTTTTTGATGAAATTATTTAAGAGGAAATGGATGACATTGGCAAGACAATTTTGACACTACAAAAATTGACCAAATGTAGTGATCTCGATGAAGCATGAAAAAAAAATATTATGTATCAACCTACAATTATCACTGAGAGAGTGAGAGTAAATTATAACGTGTGATGTAAAGCTACGCGAGATATCTAATTTAGGGTCTTCTTTCTTGTCAGGCAATGGAAGAATTGGTTGCACCTATCCAAATGGAGTCACATACTCAAGTTTTGGAAGATAAATCTAAAAACACATCAGAAAATTCAATAAGGCCCGCACCAATAACTGGCGGGTGTAGAATTAAAGGCTTTGTACACGTAAAAAAAAGGTAAAAACCAATTTTTTTTAATAATATTTGTTCTCTTTTCTTTTCATGTCGTTTGTTCATTTTGGATCAGTACTTATGGTTGAAATTGGAGTTTCTTTCTTGTCCTCTCTAGGTTCCTGGAAGCCTTATCATCGCGCGTCATTCTGGAACTTATTCATTTGACGTTTCTCAAGTTAACATGTCTCATGTTGTCTCTCATCTTTCATTTGGTAGGATGATTTCAGCAAAAGCGATGAACGATGTTAAATGGTTGGTACCTTACATTGGTAACTACCATGAAAGACTCAATGGTCGCTCATTTATGAATCATCATCTCATAGGTGAAAATGTCGCTGTAAGTTTTTATTTGTAACTTTGAATGTTATGACTATCATGTTTCAAAAGAAGAAACACTATGATTGGAAGCTAGCTATGCTAGCTTCCAATCATAGTGTTTCTTCTTTTGAAACATGATAGTCATAACATTCAAAGTTACAAATAAAAACTTACAGCGACATTTTCACCTATGAGATGATGATTCATAAATGAGCGACCATTGAGTCTTTCATGGTAGTTACCAATGTAAGGTACCAACCATTTAACATCGTTCATCGCTTTTGCTGAAATCATCCTACCAAATGAAAGATGAGAGACAACATGAGACATGTTAACTTGAGATACATCAAATGAATGGGCTCCAAAACGAGGCGCAATGATAAGGCTTCCAGGAACCTAGAGAGTACAAGAAATAAACTCCAATTTCAACCATAAGTACTGATCAAAAAATGAACAAAAGACATGAAAAGAAAAGAGAACCAATATTATAAAAAAAAAGAATTGGTTTTTACCTTCTTTACGCGTACAAAGCCTTCAATTCTACACCCGCCAGTTATCGGTGCGGGCCTCGTTGAATTTTCTGATGTGCTTTTAGATTTATCTTCCAAAGCTTGGGTATGTGACTCCATTTGGATAGGTGCAACCAATTCTTCCGTTGCCTGGCAAGAAAGAAGACTTAAATTAAAGATCTCACGTAGCTTTACATCACACATTATAATTTATTCTCAGTGATAGTTGTAATTTAATACATAATATTTTACATTTGATTTCAAAATGGTAAGCAAATCTTTTTTAACCTTAATCAAGCAATCAACATCTCTATCTCCATAATAAGATTCGTGTTCATGATGGCCTTGGTCGCTTCTGTGACACATGCAAATAAGAAGACACTGGTAAGGAAAATGATTGTATAAAATATGGACACTTTTAATATTGCAACTTCACAAAGGCAACAGAGAGATGTGTTATAATTACCTAACATCACTTCCTTTAGGAAATATGCAAATAGACGGATACCCTTGAATGTGATGCCTAAACAATCAATCAATGAAAACAATCCATTCATAATATAAGCCAAAAGATACAAAGGGCATTTGCAATGCAGAGGGAATATGGAAGAGCAACAGTTCAACAGGACAATAGTTGAACTAAGAAACTCTTATGCAAGAAATTGTTTCCACCATGCAATCAAGCTAAGCTTGGTACACCCATTTTCATATAACAGATAACAATTTAATAGTACCTCCTACGCAATTCACCTTCTACTGTGCAATCCCCCTTCCCCAAGAGGATACGACCATCTGTTTCTGGTCATATCTGTAAATACAAACACTCGGTTAAACTTTATACAGAAAAATGGATGGAAAGACAGCAAAATTTACTTTCCAAAACTATGACATAATACCAAGAAATATTATACAAGGAAGGAATTATGAATAATTAAAATAACCACCTCTCTCTGTTTTGGCTGCCTTCTCCCATGAAAGTTTCTGAACCAAACAGTTAGTCAAAATAGACAAAGTAAAAAAGAAATTAATTAATTATAAAAAACACAAGTTAATGCAAAAGTCACAGTTGTGAAAAGCTGCTTTCTTAAAGTTTTTAATTATCTCCATTTTAAAATATCAGTGGGTGTAAAAAGCAAATTTCATTGAAATAAAAAAATGTAAAGCTAAAGCATGTTCACTCCCACTAAAAATTGAGTCTTCATTTTTGAAGTCCAAGTCGTCTCCCCTCCCACAGACCTCCAGATCTGCTGCAATAATTTCAGATCGGAGCTCATTTTTCTTTTCCTTGCTCATCTTCTTCTCTGAAAGTTTCCGACGAGGATCCAATCCAGGTAACAGATTTCTGTTTCTTCTCCGCTCAACCTAAATTTCTCCCTTCTTAAGATTACTTACTGTTTGTTTCTAGTATTAGTTATTAATGAGCAGATAAAAATTTGAAACTCTGAGGATTTGAAACTCTGAGGATTTGAAACTCTGAGAGAGGAAGGTTGCAAGCCAAGGGCCATCTTTGTCGACTCCTTTTTTTCTTTCAAAGGATTGAGCATCTCCCGAAAATTTGTCTGAAAACTGTGAGATGGGAAAGGACGTTGTGGATATAGGGAGCAGAGAAAGGGATAGGAGAGAGATCATGAGAATCTCTTCCCGTGGAGAAGAAATCATTACTGGCCTGGGCAGACATAGACAGATTTTCCTTCCCCGTAAAAATGTACACGAAAAAATTTAGTGGCCCACTGTGTTTATGCAAAAAAAAAAAAAAGGACAGATATTTGGGGGGAAGATATTGCCCCTGCCAAAATCTCCACCATTATATTTGATTTGACATAAAAAATATTAAAATAAATTAAAATATTAAAAAAAATCTCAACCTTTTTAAAATAGAATGAAACACACTTGTACGTAACAAACATAAAATTCAATGTATTCATGTTGGTACGAAAACATGTGTCAACGTAAAATCAGTAAAACTAGCTCCAACTTGGTAAATTAACGAGCCACTCATCAATCTTTTTAAGTACAACAAATAACACAAAAAAAAAAAGCACAGGGGCCTACAAATTCCAACCAACTTGAATATATGAATTGGCACTTTTTTTTTTCTTTTTTTTTTATTTTTTTTATTTTTTAAATTTAAAATTTTTATAAAACAACTAAAATTTTTATTAAAATTTTTTATACTAAAATTAAAATTCTTTCTTTTAATCGAATTGTTAAATTTTTTTATTTTAACTCATCCTAAATCGTTATAAACAACAAAAGATTAATTGATAATCATTTTTTTTTTAAAATGTGGTGAAAATATAAATAATTCATTTAAAAATAATTAATAAAGTGGTACTTTATATTTAATAAAGTTCGTTCCTCTTTACATTTGTTAGCTTAATCAATCACAAATCTCGTCCGTGCAAATTCTTTATCAGCTACTCCTTAATTTGTTTGTTATTTTCACTCGTACTCGTACTTACATCACAATTTATAAACTATAAGTATAACGTTCAGTAAGTGATAATGTCTAATATGTTAGATGTGAATGTTATGTCATTTAAAACCATATACAATTTCTATTTTTTTTTTTTAACTTTCGTGTTTTCATACTTTCTTTTTATTTTTGTTTCCGTTCTTTTTTTTGTATTCATTTTGGTATCTGTGATTGTACGTAGTTCTATATATGTTCTTGTGTCTATTTCTGTATTTGTATCTATATCTGTATTCGTATATGTATCTGTTTCCATTTCCATTTCCGAAAACTTGTTTCCGTTTCTGTTTTTCTTTTCGTATTTGTGTTCATACCATTTCTGTATCTGCTTTTATTTCTGAATTTGTATCTATTTATCTTTTTCATGTTTTTTTTTTTTTTACTTATCTTTTCTTATATTTTCTTTTGTTCATGTTTCGATTCTTACATGACATCTTTAGTATGACAGCAATGACATAATCTGAAAGTTTGTTTACCATTTGGTCAATCTGTTTCGGCATGATCTAGGGACCTTGCAATCAATATGAGCAGCAATAACATAATTCAAAAGTTAACTAGAGACAATGGCATAATCCGAAAGTCTGTTATCGATCGTACCCACTAAGGACTTAAATAGTCTCACGACATATCTTTGTACTTTCTTTGCCTTACTTTATTGTTTATAATTTATTATTCATTTATTATCTATTATACTTTCCATGGTAAAATGGATATTTTTACAACTCAAATGATGGTAGTCCCCTTCGAGTGATCATCCATTGAAAACACTGTACATTTAGTATGTGTAAGTATCTCTTAAACCATTCTTTAAAACTATGCATGAAAATTTATTTTTGTATTTTTTGAAAATCGTGATACATGATATTTGTGAATACAAACAATTTCTAACTATATTTAAGGGAATCTAAATAAACATACAATTCGTAGAACGTGTTATAAAAAACTATAGACATGCTGTAAAACAAAGTAAACAACGAAATGTACTATTAAAACTATGGACATGCTTTTAAAATAATAGACATGGTCGTAAAGTAGACGGGCTATTAAAATAGTAGACGTGGTATTAAAACTGTAGACATTATCACAAAAAAGTAAACAATGAAATGTGCATATTTTATTCTTGCGTTGTAGGGCCCTAAGTACTAAAATACATACATATCACTTACCTCGTTTCTTATTTGTTATCATTTTATTCATTATTTAGTATCTTCACAATTTAATAACATTTATCATTAATTTAATCAATTAATAAACTTATTAATTTCAACATCTTTTTCATATCAGTAATCCTTATACATTACTTAATAGAATTTCACAATTTAAATTCAACTACCCACTTAACAAATTCAATACCATAAATCTTCATTCATTGTCTTTTCTATTCATTTCACAGTTTATCAATTTCGTAACAACATGCAATTCCAAGTTTTAATCTAACACATTAATGCACCTTTAGAAATTAAAGAACATTTTCTTTAATTTCATCCATGCATTATAACTTAACTACAACACCCATGATATGTCAAGTTCATGTGATATGTTAACTTGAGATGCGTCAAATGAATAAGCTCCGGAATGAGGCGCGACGATAAGGCTTCCAGGAACTTAGAGAGTACAAGAAAGAAACTCCAATTTCAACCATAAGTACTGATCCAAAATGAACAAAAGACTTGAAAAGAAAAGAGAACAAATATTATAAAATAAAAAAATTCGTTTTTATCTTCTTTACGCATACAAGCCGTCAATTCTACACCCGCCAGTTATTGGTGCGAGCCTCGTTGAATTTTCTGATGTGTTTTTAGATTTATCTTCCAAAGCTTGAGTATGTGACTCCATATAGATAGCTGCAACGAATTCTTCCATTGCCTGGCAAGAAGAGAACCCTAAATTAGAGATCTAGCCCTAAATTAACAGGGGACAAGCTTAAGAGAATAGCCCTTTGACATCAGATAATACTGAATAGCACCTTCCACAATCCACGTACTCTTTATCGACATCGTCTCCATCCTTACTGGCATGCAAAATTGGACCAGAGTGAAACTCGGGAACCTGTCGGCTTTAGCTTTGAACCTGTGGGTGTAAAAACGCAATTTTTATTGAAATAAAAAAATGTAAAGTTAAAGCATGTTCACTCCACTAAATAATTGAGTCTTCATTTATGAAGTTCAAGTCGTCTCCCCTCCCGCGCATCTCCAGTTCTGCTCCAAAAATTTCAGATCGGATCTCATTTTTCTTTTCCTTGGTCGCTTTTTTCTCTGAAAGTTTCCGACGACGATCAAACCCAGGTAACTGATTTATTTCATAGAAAATGGATGGAGTTTCGCGCCGCTGCCATGGCCGCTAGATCAGCCCTTAGAACCGCCCACATCAGAAGCGCTACCGCGTCAAGACTCGCAACTGGAGCCAGATCCAAACCAGCGTGCTCGCCGTTTGGTATTTCCCATTTTCAGGCGAAGTCTGATTCTTTTTTTTTTTTTTTTTTTTGATATTCTGCAATTTCCATAGGCATTTGGATTTGAAGTTTTGATTTTTTTAAGGGTTGATTTTTTGTGCGAAAAGATCTCCAGTCGAGATGAGCTTTTGCGAATTCAACGTTGCTTCCCTACCCACCCACGTTCCAGCAACTCTGGCAACAAATGTTCAACAACTCACTGTCAATCAACTCTTGTAATAGATGTTGTTGACGAAGACCTGTAACCATGACTTCACGTGGATTATTTTTCACTTCATGTCTTCTCACCCTCTTTTATTTTCTCCAATTAAAATTATTGGTGGTGGTGTACAGCAAATAGCCTTTGGAGCTTGGTTCCCTAAATAACCGAGTCTTCATTTTTTAAGTCCAAGTCGTCTCCCCTCCCACAGACGTCCAGTTCTGCTGCAATAATTTCAGATCGGAGCTCATTTTTCTTTTCCTTGGTCGTCTTGTCCTCTGAAAGTTTCCGACGAGGATCCAACCCAGGTAACAGATATCTGTTTCTTCTCCGCTCAACCAAAATTTCTCCCTTTTTAAGATTACTTACTGTTTGTTTCTAGTAATACTTATTAAGATTACTGTTTCTTCTTCATATGTCATCCATCAACTGGGTTGCAATATTTGTTTTATAAGTCTTACCCCCTTCCCCCAGACCTCGAGTTCTGCTGCAATAATTTCAGATCGGAGCTCATTTTTCTTTTCCTTGGTCGTCTTCTTCTCTGAAAGTTTCCAACGAGGATCGAACCCAGAGAACAGATTTCTGTTTCTTCTCCGCCCCTCCCTTCTTAAGTTTACTTACTGTTTGTTTCTAGTAATAGTTATTAAGATTACTGTTTGTTCATGTCATCCATCAACTGGTTTGCGATATTTATTTGATAGAAAATGGATATTTACTTGCTTTGTTTTGTGGCATTACTGTGTTGACTGTGTGGAGGTATTTTGTGGACGTTTGGGGACGGGGAGAGGGCGTGCTGGAATTGTGGAACGTTTTTGGTTGGGAGAGTTCAGGCCTCTCGAAAGCCTGGGATGTGTAAGTTGATGTTAGATTGTTGCTTTGATTGAATTGAGTTTTTTCCTTTGCTTTGAGTAATGTATTCCCTTTGTTTGTGTTTGATTTGAGCCCTATAATTTTCACATTTTCTTCCACAGCGGGCGGTGAACCAAGAAAACAGCCCCAATTCGGGTCAGTGAAGCACGTTGTTCTATGATCTTAATTTTGATTTGGTTAGTTTCTTGTTTTTGTGGGTTTTCTTGCCATGCTACGCAATGAGCTAATTTGATAATAATTTTCACGCAGGTTGTATATATTAATAAACTCAAGAGACTTGCAAATCAATGGTCTTGAGGCGGGACATATGCATCTTAGATGTGGCAGGTCAAGCAAATGTAAGTTCCTTAAGTTTGGAAGAGTGATTTGTGTGATACCCTCATTTACATCTTTCTCATCATCCAACCCCTCTCATCTCTTCCAATTCCTGGCAGCTCTCGATGGTAAGGTCTTCCAGGTTGTTGAGGTTGGACAACAATCTAATATTCAATACTACCTTCATTCCATCACACCCCTTGATATACAGCTTTTGAAGACAAGGAAAGACATTGCACGCTTTCTTGTTTCTACCAATCAAAGCTTCCAAATTCTTCAGATACAAGAGTTTGAGTCTTTCAAGGCTTGGCTGAACGAAGGAAGAAGAAGAAGAAGTAGAAACCAACTCTCTTACCCCAATGCAATCACTAATTATACAGTCTGGCAAATCCGCTGCAGAATTCAAAAATGCTAAAGCACATAAACTAGCTAAATCAGGATCACTTGCTATCCGTAAAACTTGATCATCTTTTGGAAGCAGGTACTCCTCATTTTTTGTTGCAAGTTTACCTAAATTGTAATTTTCTAATTGGACGACTTTGTCAACAGAATTATACCAAGTATTATACTCACATCTATCATTTTTAAATGTTGAACTCACTCCAAAGAAATAAGAGTTAAGTCCGTGATATTTTTTGTTCTAACATAAACATATTGTGAAAGAATAAGTGACTCAGTATTAGAAAAATTGTGTTTCTTTGGAGTCACGTGCTCTTTAGCTGGGAACTCACGTGCACTGGAAAATGTATATTACTGTGCATGGCGGGAGCGGGAGTAGAGATGATTCAATTTGATTCTGCTTGGGTGTGCGAGAACAGAGGCGATCAGGGGATTCTTGCGCTGACGAGATTGTAGAAGAAAAGGTTTGTTCTTCTTGCTGTAAATCTCAGATGAGCTGTATCGATTGAATGAGTTCCATTGGGATGTATTTTCTTTCTGTATAAACTTGAATCTGGAGAATAAAGAAGTGCGGCGATTACCCGTGGATGTAGGACGAGTTTGTCCGAACCACGTATATGATTGTGTATGCTGTGATTTTGCGTGGATTGGTTTTATTGTTGTCTGTTGCTTGGCGTGTGTTGAGTCGCGATTTTCTTGAGTTACAACAATTGGTGCGGTGAGCGTGGATTGGGGATTTTGTAATTCAAGAATTTGGGGTTTCTTGCTAAAGGGTTGCGTGAACGATAGGAAGGTTATCTCTAATAATGGCTAAGTTCGAAGTAGACAAGTTTACGGGATCTAATGATTTCAGTCTTTGGAGAATAAAGATGAAAGCATTACTTGTTCATCAAGGTCTAGCTTCTGCCATCGATGAGGACGCAATGAAAATTCAGCAAGAACTTGACAAGACCAAGGCCGATGACATTGAGGCGAAGGCACACAGTGCAATCTTGTTGAGTTTAGGGGATGAGGTCCTTCGAGAAGTCACTGAGGAAAGATTAGCCCTCTCGGTATGGTCAAAATTGGAAGCACTATACCTGAAGAGATCCCTGGCTAATCGGTTATACTTAAAGAAACAATTATACACATTGTCAATGGATGATTCCAAAGAAATGCGGAAGCACCTTGATGACTTCAATAAGGTCATTCTCGACCTAAACAGCATTGGAGTGAAGGTTGATGAGGAAGACCAGGCCATTATACTCCTGAGCTCCTTACCAAAGGTCTACGAGCATTTTGTAGACACAATGCTTTATGGTAAGCAAACCTTAACCATGTCTGAGGTTAAGGCTGCACTGAATTCCAAAGAACTACAAAAAAGGTCAGATGCTAAAGAACATTTTGAGGGAGAAGGGTTATCCATCAGAGGAAGATCACAGGTTAAAGATAACAAACATCCGAAAGGAAGGTCCAGATCTAAGTCCAAAACAGGCAGCAAGAAGTGCTTCTTTTGTCATAAAGAAGGACACTTCAGAAGGGATTGTTACGATTGGAAAAGAAGAAAGGCTGAGAAGAGACCTGAAAAAGGAGAAGTCTCAGTGGCATCCGATGGGTATGAGTCTTCTGATGTTCTTGTAGTGTCTGTCAATGACTCAAGTGATCAATGGATCCTTGACTCGGGTTGCTCATTTCACATGACTCCTAGAAAGGAGTGGTTACAAGAGTTTTGTGAAAAACCAGATGGAAAGGTACTTTTAGGCAACAATCAATCCTGTCGGATTGAAGGAGTTGGAAATGTTCAAATTCTGATGCATGATGGTTGCACCAGAATGATCCAGAATGTGAGGTACGTTCCTAACTTGAAAAGGAACCTCATATCCATTGGGATGCTGGATAAGTCTGGATGTTCTGTGAAAATTGAAAACAACATTATGAGGGTACAAAAGGGAATCCTAACTGTCATGAAAGGCCATCTCCAGAATGGATTATATGTTCTCGAGGCTAAGACAGTTCAGGGAGGATCCTCTCTTGTGTGTGATCAACCTGAAATATCCCTTGAAATGTGGCACAGAAGGTTAGGCCATGTGAGTGGAAAAGGGTTGACTGAATTACAAAAACAGAAATTGCTTGCTGAAACCAATAAAACAAGCCTAAAGTTCTGCGAAACATGTACTCTGGGAAAGAGCACCAGATTGTGCTTCAAAAGATCAACTCACAGCTCTAAGGGTGTTCTGGAATACATACACTCAGACGTATGGGGTCCTGAACAAAACCCATCAAAAGGTGGAGCACGGTTTTTTCTAACAATAATAGACGATTACTCCAGGAAGCTATGGATCTACTGCCTCAAATCAAAAGACCAGGTGTTTGAGACATTTAAGCAATGGAGGACAATGGTTGAAGTTCAGACAGGTGCCAAGGTTAAGAAATTAAGAACCGACAACGGCATGGAATTCTGTTCAAATGAGTTCAATAAGTTCTGCAAAATTGAAGGCATCATAAGGCACCACACAAACCCCTACACACCCCAGCAAAATGGCCTTGCTGAGCGGATGAACAGGACAATCCTTGAAAGAGCACGGTGCATGCTCCTTACGGCAGGGGTTCCAAGGACATTTTGGGCAGAGGCAGTCTCAACGGCTGCATACTTGATAAATTTGTGTCCATCATCTGCCCTTAACTTCAAAACTCCGTTCGAAGTGTGGCATTCCTACCCTGCTAAATACGAAGGATTGAGAACCTTCGGATGTGCTGCCTATGCACATTGCAAGCAAGGGAAGTTGCAGCCCAGGTCTAGAAGATGTGTGTTCTTAGGATACCAACAAGGATCTAAGGGGTACCGATTGTGGTGTATAGAACCTGGATACCAAAAGGTAATTGTTAGCAGAGACGTGATCTTTAATGAACAAATGTTCCCTTTTAAGAACATGTCTGGGATGGTACCAGGTGAACAACAACGTTCAGCATCTAAATCACAGTTTGAGGTGGAGTTAGATGAAGATCAGTCAAACACTGAAGATAAAGAGGACCCGCCTGAGTCTGATGTCCAGCCAACAAATGAAAGTGAAACACTCACAGGCGAGACATCTGTTGACTACCAGTTGACACGGGACAGGTCTAGAAGACTGATAAAACCTGTGCAAAGACTGGGATATGCTGACATTATTGCATATGCATTACAAACCTCTGCAGACTTGGAATATGCTGAACCTACGAACTTCACCGAAGCAATGAAAACCAAAGACCGAGACAAGTGGATGAGTGCTATGAAGGATGAAATGCATTCTCTTGAAAAGAACCAAACATGGTCTGTGGTGAAAAGGCCTGCTGAACAAAGGATAATCGGATGTAAGTGGTTATATAAAATCAAGGAAGGACTTACACCAAATGGAGAGATGAGGTACAAGGCTAGGCTTGTTGCAAAGGGATTCTCTCAAAGGGAAGGGATTGATTTTACAGAGATATATGCTCCAGTTGTAAAACAGACATCCATCCGTATGCTATTATCCCTGGTGGCTGTGAAAAATTTAGAACTGGAACAGATGGACGTTAAAACGGCATTCCTACATGGGAACCTTGATGAGAAAATCTATATGAGTCAACCAGAGGGATTTAAAGTGGGAAAAAATGATGAAGTCTGCCTCTTGCAAAAATCATTGTATGGACTAAAACAGTCCCCCCGCATGTGGAATAAGAGATTTGATGATTTCATCACGAGTTTAGGCTACATCAAGAGCAGATTTGATCACTGCGTTTACAGCAGAATGTTTGATTCAGAAACTCGGGTTTATGTCCTTCTGTATGTTGATGACATCCTCATTGCAAGCGAGAGCAAACTCCAAGTGTCTGAATTAAAAGGTAAACTTGGAAAAGAGTTTGAAATGAAGGATATGGGCAGTGCTAAGAAGATCCTCGGTATTGAAATCATCAGGAACAGAGTTGATAAATCCATTGTGCTAACTCAGAAGACTTATTTACAAAAGATTCTGAAAAGGTATGGATTTGATAACATGAAACCAGTTCAGACACCTATGGGAGTTCATTTCAAATTGAGCAAGAAGCAGAGTCCTAAAACTGCTGATGAACGAAGTGAAATGAAACTGATTCCATATGCAAATGTTATTGGCAGCCTCATGTACGCAATGGTGTGCACAAGACCTGATCTAGCTTATGTGATCAGTGTAACTAGTAGGTATATGGCAGACCCAGGCTTGCAACACTGGCATGCGCTGAAATGGATACTCAGGTATGTTGCTGGTTCATTAGATGTTTCCCTTGTGCTTGGCAAGTGGAAATCCAAGGAAAACACCATTGTTGGGTATGTTGATGCCGATTTTGCAGGCTGTCATGATTCTAAGAAATCAACTTCTGCATATTTGTTCACTTTGTTTGGTGGAACCATAAGCTGGAAATCGACTCTGCAGAAAGTTGTTGCATTGTCTACAACCGAGTCTGAATACATATCGGCTTGTGAAGGAGTAAAGGAGGCGCTGTGGCTGAAAGGGTTAGCAGGTGATTTCGGGATAGAAGATCAAACTGTCACAATTCATTGTGACAGTCAAAGTGCTCTGCACCTGATCAAGAACCCAGCTTTCCACGATAGAACAAAGCACATTGCAGTTAAATATCATTTCATCAGAGATGTTATCTCGCAGGATCAAGTGAAAATGCAGAAGGTTGACACTGATGAGAATCCTGCAGATATGTTAACGAAGGTGGTTTCTGTGGTTAAGCTTAAGCACTGCTTAAGCTTAGCAAACATTCAAGGATGTTGTACTGGTATTGGTAATTGTCAGCAATTTTTAAATCCTGATTCAAGGTGGAGATTGTGAAAGAATAAGTGACTCAGTATTAGAAAAATTGTGTTTCTTTGGAGTCACGTGCTCTTTAGCTGGGAACTCACGTGCACTGGAAAATGTGTATTACTGTGCATGGCGGGAGCGGGAGTAGAGATGATTCAATTTGATTCTGCTTGGGTGTGCGAGAACAGAGGCGATCAGGGGATTCTTGCGCTGACGAGATTGTAGAAGAAAAGGTTTGTTCTTCTTGCTGTAAATCTCAGATGAGCTGTATCGATTGAATGAGTTCCATTGGGATGTATTTTCTTTCTGTATAAACTTGAATCTGGAGAATAAAGAAGTGCGGCGATTACCCGTGGATGTAGGACGAGTTTGTCCGAACCACGTATATGATTGTGTATGCTGTGATTTTGCGTGGATTGGTTTTATTGTTGTCTGTTGCTTGGCGTGTGTTGAGTCGCGATTTTCTTGAGTTACAACACATATAAATCAATGAACATCATGGAAAGCTTCCTTAAATACATAAATCATGAGTCAAGAGCATCTATGACTAGAAACAGAGTTGATTGAAAGTGGGTGGTTGAGTTTGATTGAAAAATTTTAATTTTGGGTAGAGTTTATCTTTTAAATTTTAATTTTGAGCATATCATTACTGATTTATGACTCTGAGTTAGTAGTTATTTGAATCTTGAATTCAACGGAATTAAATGTATATTACCTCTCAAAAATTTTTGTTCTTCCATCAAAATAGAAAGAAAATTATAGAATTTTGATTTATAGTCATTGATCATTTGGTAACGATCAAACTAGGTTCATCTCATTACTTGATTCACGTTAGAAATGTGGAATTTTAGATCTAAACTTTTAATATTCTCGACAAAAGATTGACTTTTGAACTGTAATTATAAAGCACCAGAAGAGCGTCTTATCTTTTTCCATCTAATCACCAAAAAAATTTTAGTTTAACCAATTAATCAGTCATGGTCTTCAATTTCTCATTCTCTAAAAAGACTACTTCAATGATATTCCTATAGGAATTTAGTTTTTTCTGAAAAAATATAAATATATAAGATCTCCCATGTCTTAAATTTTTACCATCCTAAAATTATTTAATTTAATAAAATATTTAAAATTAAATTTTATAATAACTCATTTTTACGAGGCAAAAAATTAAGTGCATTTGACTGATTTCTTAACAAATAAATAATAATAATAATTTGATAATAACAAAAAAAAAAAAAATTTACCTTGAAATTAATTTTAGTAATAATTTACTGACATTGAGAGCAGAGCAAATGATTGTCAGAGTCAAAACAAATTAGATTTTAATGGCATAAACCTGTATATAGGAACACGATGCAGCTGTATTAGACGCTATCTATGAGCCCTATCAAGCCTAACTTTCAGGCTTTCTCTTCTGCTTCTGAATAAAGATACTAGCAAAAATGAAACTCCTCCACTTAGCAATCCCATCTAGGAGTCATTGATACACAAATCTGAAGCCTCTTCTTCCGTGATCCAATCATAATCGAATCTAAAGACCATTCAAGGAACTTAACTAGTATGAGTAGAAAGATCAATGTTTCTTCATAAAAAGACACCATTTGCTTGCTATCATTTCATTTAAATAAAATGAAATTAATTTTAATGTTTCGTTCATTTGAATGGTAATTGATTGGGCTCGATAATAACTATGTTTCGTATTTATGCCACAAAATCCATAGCTTTATTGAATCAAGAAGCTGGCAAAGTTTGCCCAATCTACTGAAACCTACAGGAATCTTGTGAAGACACGATTCTCCCTCTTAGAACCAAACCTAACTTGGTTCTAAATTTTTCTTCTAGGCTTGGCTAGGATCGAGCCCATGAGTCCGTTGTCGACATTGAAACTACATATTTGATAGTTTATGTAGATAAGTTATTGAAAATTTTCAAAGTAGTGAAATTTACACAACAAATTAAAAGTCAATTTTACTCGGTCAATAAACAGAAAACCACAATTCGAAATGGAGGATAGGTGGAATTTGATCGGAAGAGAATCTTCTTAACAACGGGAATATTAAGACGTACGTCCTTCATGACCGAAAACATCGCTGTAAGGTTCTTCGAGGAATTCAGGGTTTGCTAAATAAATCGGTGAATTCACCAAAGTACATAATGTCAATTATATATACTAGAGCAACAGAACGCAAAACGATGCATGACATTCCGTAGCAGAAAGTTGTCATTCTACGGTAAAAAGTTGTAAATTTTAATAATTAATGACATTCCGCAGCAAAACACTACACTTTTCGATGTAGAATTTTAGTACTAAAATTTTCATATTTAGTATTGACGTTCCGCAAAGGAACATGTAGTGTTCTGCCACAGAATGAATATAAAAACTTTTAACAATGATATTTGTGACATCTATTTTTCATAGTTCAATCGTTAAGTTATTAGCGAAAATATTTTAGTAATTGATTTATAATTACTCACAAAGCTTAATAGTTGATTTGTTAATTAAAAAAAAAAAGGTTGTTCAAACTAGGCTTGAAAAATAGAAATAAATGAGGTGACGACCTAACGATTAACTTTGAACTTTTCTTGACTTTAGTAGTCAACATATGTCAAATGACACATGAAAATTACAAATAAATACCTTACAACATTCCCTTTCGTTCACAAAAATAGTTTAAAAACCAAAAAAAANTTGCCCGCTGTCTTGTTTCTACCAATCAAAGCTTCCAAATTCTTCAGATTTTCAAGGTGAAGCTTTTCAAGGCTCGGAAAAACAAAGGAAGAAGAAGTAGTAGAAATCAACTCTCTTACCCCATTGCATTCCCTAATTGTACATTCCCGCAAATCATTAAAAGATGCTGAACATAAACTAATTAAATCATGATGACTCTTTATCTCCAACCATTGAACATCTTTCGGATGCAAGTAATCACAACTTTTTGCTGCAAGTTTACCTAAATTGCAATTTTTTACTATCACAACTTTGTCCATAGAATTTTTCTCACAATATTCATAGTACTTTGCTGTTTGACCCACTATAAAAACATAAGAGGTAAGTCGTAATCTCTTTTGTTCTATGTGTTTAACATAAACACATAAATCATAAATGTCATGAAAGGCTCCCTTAAACATTTTCAAATTTTTCAAGCACATGAGTTCCCTTGCGCTTACTTTAGTCAAAGGGTTACAAACTAAATATCGGAGATTGGAGAGTCTTGGTATAATTCCAAGCGGAAACACCTCTATTGAACATAACATAAGATTGACATATCTTAGATTGCTCAACTTTTCTAAATTTTTGATAAGGAAGTGCTTTCTTTCCAAAAGATGGAAGTGATCCTTTATGTCATACAAAGAAAGGTCAAGAGTCTGCAAATCCTTTAGTCTTTCCAGAGGAGGTACATATTTTAACTTATAGCAATTTCCAAGCAATAAGCCAACAA